>BSBM01000599.1:2077500-2677500 GCA_027924585.1 Larix kaempferi | reverse complement strand
TAATAATAGCATCAGAACATAGCCACAACCACACAATCAAAGCAAATACAAAGGCATAGGATTCCAGCTACAACTTCCAAAATCAATCATGTGGTTGTCCCCTACAACCAACTTTTACTAATATAATTTAGATTGAATGGTTTCCTTACCTCCAACCATCAATCACCATTAAAAATTAGATTTACCATAACATAATCCGATCTACAACAAAATGGTATGATCTACAACTTCACAATCAGGTTGGCAACAAGACTGCTCTTAATAAAAAAACGGGGTGTGTTCCCTTAAGTGTTGAAAACACTACCGGCCGAAATAGTCATAACTTGGTCATCCATAAATATTTTCCAATGGAACAAAAGGTGTTCCTTACTGGAAACGTTGCTCCGAACACAACATAATAGGTCTCATGATATAGTAATTAATATAAATAGGAAAAATAGAACCCATGGTTGTGCCCATCTCATCACCATGAGAGTTACATTCATAAACTATGAAGGAGGAGAGAAAAAATAGAATATAGAAGAATTTCATGGTAATACAATGTATCAAGAGCCATCCACCTTGCATAGAAATCTTGGCATATAATCCATAAACAAATACATAATTCATTTCCTCCTCCATGGCACATAAACATGGTAAACTAACATAAATAAGAATATGAAAAAATACGTATCTTTAATGGAAATTGGCTACGGTATGGAAACTTTCCTCATAGTCGTAGACACAGTCAATCCTTCCTCACTTAAATAGGTCGCCCCTGAGTTGAGACCAAATATCCACAAGTATAGGTACACTTAGTCTTGTAACTCTCAAAACTACCTCTTCGGAGAACCACAATGCTTCCCACTACTACTTTCATTTCCATCTCCATTGCCTATGGGGTTACCATCCCATTTCCAGACTTCCTATGCAAGAACCTAGACTAGTAGAGTGATATAGAATAAAAGGGTGCTGACAATCCAAGAGACTAACTCTCTAGAATGGAAAACAGACTAATCCCGATCTCAAGGATCCTACAACAAACACTCAGCCTCAATACAGTCCCCAAAGAGTCTCAATACTATCAACACTCACAAAACAGTGAGATAGCACAAGTCAAGTGATCCAAAGCTTGAAATTAGCTTCAACAAGGAGATGGAATATGAATTTATAACACAAGGAGGCCAAATGTAACCCAAGGGGATCAACTCGAATTGGAGGAAGAGATAAGGTTAAGCTTCATCATGGAGACTTTACTCGAATTAGTGGAGTGGTGGCTTAGTTAGGATATCCCCTTTCCCAGAGTAGTATCATGAGGATGAGTTACCAAAAACCAAGGAGTGGAATCATGAAGAGCACAAGGAGGTGCACTAATGCATAAGGGTGTTACAAAACATGGATGAGGGCGCATTAGGTGAGAGAGAGGATCCAATGGGGTAATAAATGACTTGTAAGCACAAAAATTGGGAGCATCTCCATGGATATATGAGTGGGGTGCACTTATGGAGGTGGAGGCTAAATTCTAGCTTGTGGAAGCTAAAATCTATCTTAAAACTCCTAGAATAAAGGGAGAGGGCTCATAAATGACAAAAAACACACATAAATAGGAGGTACTATATCCAATGAGGGATCCCTAGAAAGAGAATCCCACTAAGGTATGCATAAGGTGCAATAATAACTCCATAGTTGATTAAAAAAAAAAAAAAAAGGGTCCACTATAGAATGTTTGGGTGACCAACACTACTAGTGTCACCATGGTGAAAAATGAACTAGGATGGAAAAATCCCATCAAAAAACAAGTTCTAAGGTGCTAGGGGTGTCCCCCATTCCCCCTCACAGTGTGATATCCATGGTCTCCCATACTCTTTTAGTTTCCTTGCTGAGCCAGATGTTTAATTAATCAATATCAACAACATTAAAAGATAAAAATAATGCCAATAGTAACATTAATATTTATAATAGTGCCATAGTCTAAAGTCATATTATCAAACAAACATCATAATTCCATAATGACATTAACATTCAAAATACCATAAGCACATAGTCACATAAAAGATCATAAGTCTTGGGATTAACAACTGGGGTATTACATCCCCCTCCCCCTTAAACAATGCATCGTCCTCCATGCATATTACATACATGCCGTAAAATTTCAAAATAGATGAGGGTATGATTCCCCCATATCATCCTCCAGCTCCCAAGTCACATCCTAGTGACTGTAATGGGTCCATTGGACCTTTACCTGCCCGATTTCTCAATTCAGAAGCAACTTGATCTTGCTACCTAAAATGGAAACATGTTGTATCGTAAAATCCCCTTCCAGTTCCATATGGATCATTATCCATTCGATCACATCATTAGTACCATGTATATATATCAATAAAGAAAATAAAAGCACTCGAATTACCTGGATCACATTCCAATCAATCACATGGTTAGCATAATGTATATACTTTTTCAATAAAGACACATGAAACACATTATGTACTCTAATGCAAGAGGGAATAGCTAGCTCATAAGCGATGGGTCTTATCTTAGCTAAGACCTCAAAAGGTCCACATTATCTGGTAGTTAGCTTGGAACAATTTCCCAAGTTTAAAGAACTCTTCTTGGGTCTAACTTTCAAAAACACATGATCTCCAACTTGAAACTATCTGGTAATCCTGTTATGATCTGCATAACTCTTTTTCCTATCTTGAGATGCATTTATATTCTATTTAATCCTAACCATATTATCCTCCATATCCTTTAATAATTTTGATCCAATAATGACTCTATTCATTGGGTTATCCCAACTGATGGGAGTATTACACTTCCTTCCATACATAGCCTCAAAAGGGCTCATCTTCAATGCGGCATGATATCCATTATTATAAGCATATTCCACCAAGTTTAAATAATATTCCCACTTAGATGGATGATCCATTACATACATCAGTAACATATCTTCAATCATTTGGTTAACACTTTTTTCTATCCATCTATCTGAGGGTGGTATGTTGTACTCATGTTTAGACTTGTGCCAAATCGTTCAAACAGTCCTTTCCAAAATTTAGAAGTAAATTTGGAATCTCTATCCATTACTATATCTTTCAGAATTCCATGTAATATGGCTACTTCATGCAAATATTTGCAATGTTAGTTTCTTTGTGAGTTGTCTTTACTGGAATGAAGTGTGTTTCCTTAGTCAACTTATCTACCACAACCATGATAACATAATTTTGCAATATTGTCTTAGGAAAATTTGTGATGAAATCCATTGTCACTACATCCCATTTCCATTCTGGTATTGGCAAGGGTTGCAACAATCCCGTTGGATGTCAATGACCAAATTTAACTTTTTGGCATTCCATGCACCTAGCTATATACTTTGCAACATCATTCTTCATCCCTAGCCAATAGTATTGTTTACTTACTGCTTCTATTGTTTTTTGATAACCCGAATGTTCGGCATAAGGAACATCATGCATTTCCTTTATAATCAACTTCCTTATATTATCTCCAGAATTGGGTACATAGGCTCTATCTTTATGCATGAGGATTATGTTTTCTTACAAATTATGCTTATCAAATTTATGTGTAATTTTCTATTGTTGTAATCCTTTTTTTACCTGTTGATAATGTTCATCTGTAATATTGGATTCAATGATCTTATCTTTTAAATATGATGTATTGGTGCCAATAGTTGCTACATGCATCACATGCATCTTCCTACTAAGTGCATCCACTACTTTATTTTAATTACCTTTGATGTGTTTGATTTCAAATTAATATTCACATAACAACTCCATCCATATCCTCAGTCTTGCATTCAAATTAGGCTGCTCAAACAAGTATTTTAACCTATAATGATAAGTTCTTAACTCAAACTTCTTACCCACCAGATAATGTCTCCACATCTTCAAGGCATGGATGATATCCACAAGATCTAAGTCATGAGTGGCATAGTTATTCTCATGTTCCTTCAACTTTCTAGATTCATAACTGATCACATGTCCATCCTGCATCAATACTCCACCAATGGCTTGTTTGCACGCATCCATGCATACACAAAGTTTCCTTCAGGGTCTGCAATTTTTAGAACTGGCGCACTAGTAAGCATTTCCTCAAGTCTTTGAAAACTATATTCACACTTAGGATTCCATTCAAACTTTACACCTTTCTTTTGCAAGGATGTGATAAGATGGGATAACTTTGAGAATCTATTGAAACACCTTCTTTAGATATAATATGTCCTAAGTAGTGAATTTTGCTCTGATAGAAAGAACACTTGCTTAGCTTGGCATATAAGTTATGTTCTTTAAGCACTTGCATTACTAATCTCAGATGTTCTGCATGCTCTTCCTTTGTCTTGGAATAGATAAGGATGTCATCTAAGAATACAATCACAAACTTATCTAAGTACTTTATGAAGACCCCATTCATTAAACACATGAATACTATTGGTGCATTTTTTAACCCAAAAGGTACCACTATAAAATAATAATGTTCATACCTTGCTCTGAATGTTGTTTTACTGATATCTTCATCCTTAATTCTAGTCTGGTGGTATCTTGGTCTCAAATCTATCTTTGAAAACACGTTGGCTCCTCTCAACTGATCAAACAAGTCATCAATCCTTGGAAATGGGTACTTTCTTTTGATCATTGCTTTGTTCAACTGTCTATAATCTATGGAGAGTCTTAGAGTTCCATCCTTCTTCTTCACAAATAACATAGGAGCTTCCCAAGGTGAAACACCTGATCTTATGTAAATTTTCTTTATTAGCTACTTTAACTGCATCTATAATTCCTTTAAATATGGAGCACTCATTCTATAAGGTGCTTTAGATGAAGGTAATATTCCTGGCACCATGTCGATAGGTAAATCAATGTCTCTCGTAGGAGGCATTCCTGGTGATTCTTAAAATATATCTGCAAACTCTTATAGTACTAGATAATCCTATACTTATGTCCCTTTTCTTTCTTTTGAATCTTCCACATGAATTGCATATAACTCGCATCCATTTCTAAGACATTTATTTAATTATAGAGCTGTGACCTGCCTTAGGGATATGGGTCTAGGTATAATTTTGACTGTCACTTGGATTCCTTATTCATTCAAACAAGTATAAGTTTTATTTTGACAATCTAGTATGGAATAGTGTACATCCAACTAATCCATGCCAATAAATACATCATATGACCACAAGGGTATGATGTTTAACTTTGCAAAGGTTTTCAATCCATTCATTTATAAAGGACACCCTTTTACAACTTCTGTGATTTTCCTCTTGGCTTTGGTAGCTAACTGTACTAGACTTGCTTCTTCAAGTTTACTTTTCTTTGAATGACATTTCTCAACTATATTAGGTGCAATGTAATTATTGCTAGCTCCAAAATAAATCAAAATATTTGTGGTTTTATTAGCAATCTTACCTTCTACCTCAATCATTCGAGAATGGTGGTCAACTCTCCTCCCATCTAGGTTTGCATAGATCCTCTAAGTACTTCCACCAAAATATCCAATAGTTGAAGCTTCTTGTGTGTTGTGAAGGCTATTTCTCTTACATGGGAACTGAATGGAAAAGTGATTTTCCTTGCATATCCAACATTCTATAGGTGGTCTTTTTCCTGAATTCCCTTCCCTTGGATATCCTTGCTGATAAGAATTATTGTTTCAGAATTTGAAGGATGAAATCATTTCTTTCTCTGCTCTTTCTTGTTCTTCTTTATGTCCTTCCAATTCTTTTGATATGGGGCCTTGCTCTTATTCTATTCATATAGGTTCTTTTCCTTCCGAATGGAATCTTTAAGGTTCTTTGGTCTATCATATTGGATTTTATCTCTATAAGATTCAGGTATGCCACTTAGGAACCTTTGAATCTTTACCTTCTTGTCTTTGCTAAATTTTGCATACTTCAAAAGTTTCAAAAACTTCTTCTCATAGGCCTCCATGGTCATGCTTCCCAATTTGAGCTCAAAGAATTCCTCCATCTTTTTGTCATAGTAATGTTCACAGAGGTATTATTTTTTAAAGTACTTCTTAAAATTCCTCCAAGAGATTCTGTCTTCATCGATGTCCTTTCGATTAACTAGTTGATCCCACCAAATAGATGCTTTACCTTGCATATGGTATATAGATACTCTTTCATCCATATTAGGTGTATACTTATGCAATTGGAAGAACTTCCTGAGTACTAACAACCATTCTTTAACATCTTCTCCTTGATTTACTTCTCCATCGAAAGTTGAGGGCTTGATTCTTCTCAGCTCTTGGACTAGTTCATCATGGACAGTCCTCCTCTTCTTGTATCTCACTGGGGATCTTTCTGGACTAATCTCTGTATTGCTTGATGAATACCCCTTCTTCCTCTTTGAGCGATGAGGTCTCCTTGAAGATGATATAGAAATAACATAATCTCTTCTATGCCTCTTGTCAGTTGATCTTTGGATGGTCTTCAAGGATTTTAGATCATTCATGATATGCTCCTGAATGTGAATTATCCTTTCATTATCCTCCCTACACTTCGTCACTGAATCCTCCAAAATTAATGGTTCACTGCTCCTCTTATGTCTAGTTGACCTTATTCCATCAACAAACTTCTCTTCAGGACTATAATGTCTCCGTCCTTCCTCAAAATCCATCTTCAATTTCTAATTTCCTACTGCTAAACTTGTACTTGTTGACCCTCTAGTCTTCACAAGTTTGAATAAAATCTCAATTTAGCGACCACACTGCTTTCTCTAGTATCATTCATTGGGAACTACAGTGTGTTCATTATCAACCATTTGTTAGCATACTACACATCGACATAAGTTCATTATTATTTAAAACTAATTCTTATTCTTAGTTATGAATTAACAAGCCAACTTCTCTAAGTTGCAATCTTCCTAACTAGATAAGGGGAGCTAGAAATCCTTCCAAGATTTATCTTTATCGGTTGGACATTAATTCCATAGCCATCAGGCTAACAGTTTTATTAACTAACTCACATATGAAACAATATTAAGGTGCATGCATCCCAGTTATCTAATGCAAATGCATGTTTATAGAGTGACTTGTAACTTCGCAGAAGGCCCAACAGCCGTAGTGTTGAAACCTTCAGCTCTAATACCACTTTGTAGTGCCCCCAACCCAAAACTAAAGACAAAGGTAGTAGAGGCATTGGAAAAAGGATAAATTAAATACTACAAGGCAGAATAAAGTGGCCTAAGGTTAGGCCAACAAACCATTCCACCCAAACTTAGCCTTATGAAGTGCATGAAAATTAAACATGACATGTGCAAACTTATTAAACATATCAACATTATATTTTGTAATATGGATGTATGGTATTTAGAATATTTAGTATGATCACTAATATGTAATTAACTCAAGTGCTTGATAGGAAGCATTGGTTCGTAAAGCTAGAATGGACATGAGTGATAAGTATTGCAATTAAAATTTGTTTGCATAATAATTGTCTTTCATATGAGGTTTACTTATTAATTATGTGATGTGTGTGCCGATAGCAGTGGTTAAGTAGTAAGTAAGAATAGCATCAAAACATAGCCACAACCACACAATAAAATAAAATACAAATGCACAAGCTTCCAACTACAACCTCCAAAATCAATCATGTGGCTATCCCCTACAACCAACTTTTACTAGTATAATTTAGATTGAATGGTTTCCTTCCCTCCAGCCATAAATCACCATTACAAATAAGATCTACCATAACATAATAAGATTTGCAACGAAATGATCGGATCTATAACTTCACAATCAGGTCTTCAACAAGAGTGTTGTTAATCAGAAGACAAGGTACGTTCCCTTAAGTGCAAAAAACATTGCTGACAAAAATAGTCATAACTTGGTCATCCAAAAATCTTTTATAGTTGAAACATAGGTGTTCCTTACTGGAAACATTGCTCTGGATGCAATGGGTCAGGTATTATGACACAAAAATGAACATAAATGGGAAAAAAGAACCCATGGTTGCGCTCCTCTCATCATTGTGAGAGTTACATTCATAAATTATGAAGGAGGGGAGAAGAAATAGAAGATCTATGATTTTCATGGTAATACAACGTATCAAGATCCATCAACCCTACATACAAATCCTATCACATAATCCATAATCAAATGCATAATTCATTTCAACATCCATGACACATAAACATGGTAAAATAACATAAATAATTATATCAACAAATACTTATCTTTAATGGCAACTGGCTCCAGCATGACAAATTTCCTCCCAACTGCAGACACAGTTAAGCCTTCCTCACTTGAAAAGGTCACCCTCGAGATAAGACCACGGATCCACAAGTAGAGACACACTCAGCCTGGTAACTTTCAGAACTACCCCTTTCAAGAGCCACAATGCTTCCCACTACTACTTTCATGTCTATCTCCACTGCCAATGGGGTCACTATCCCATTTCCTATCTTCTTATGCAATAACATGGACTAGTAGAGTGATATGGAAGAAAATGATGATGACAATCCACCAAACTAACTCTCTAGAATGGACAACATACTACTCCTCTCAAGGATCCTACAACAAACACCCAGTCTCAATATAATCCCCACACAGTCTCAAGATTGTTGACACTCACAACACAATGAGATAGCATGAGGAAAGTGATCCAAAGATCGATATGAACTTCAACAAGGAGAGGGAATATGAATTTAAAACATAAGGAGGCCAACTCTAACCCAAGGGAATCAACTCAAATTGGAGGAGGAGATAAGGTTAAGCTTCATCATGGAGACTTAACTCAAATTAGTGGAGTGGTGGATTAGTTACGAGATTCCCTTTCCTGGATTCACATAATGAGGAGGAGTTACCAAAAACTAAGGAGTTGAGTCATGAAGAGCACAAGGAGGTGCACTAATGCATAAGGGGGTTACAAAAAATGGATGAGGGCACATTAGGTGAGAGAGAGGATCCAATATCATAAATAAATTGTGAGCTCAAAAATAGGGAGCATCTCCATGAATAGAGGATTGGGGCGCACTTATGGAGGTGGAGCCTAAATTATAGCTCGTGGAAGCTAAATCTAGCTTACAACTCCTAGAATCTGGGGGGAGGGCTCATAAATGACAAAAAACACATAAATAGGAGGGAATCTCTTCCAAGGAGGGAACTTTAGGCAAGAGGGGCGCACTTATGGAGGTGGAGCCTAAATTATAGCTCGTGGAAGCTAAATCTAGCTTACAACTCCTAGAATCTGGGGGGAGGGCTCATAAATGACAAAAAACACATAAATAGGAGGGAATCTCTTCCAAGGAGGGAACTTTAGGCAAGAGGGGCCCACTAAGGTATGCACAAGGTGCAATAGTAACTCCATAGTCCATAAAAATAGAAAAATAGGGTTCGTTGTACAACGTTTGGGTGACCAACACTACTAGTGTCACCAAGGTGGAAAATGAACTAGGATGGATAACTTCCATCCAACAACAAGTTCTAAGGTGCTAGGGATGTCCTCCATTCCCCCTCACAGTGTGATATCTTGGTCTCCCATACTATTTTAGTTGCCTTGTTGAGCCAATTTTTTAATTAATCAATAGCAACGACATTCACAGATAAAAATAATGCCAATAATAACATTAATATTTATAATAGTGTCATAGTCTAAATTCATATTATCAAACAAACATCATAAGTCCATAATCACATTAAAATGAAAAAGAACATAAGTCCAACGTTACATAAGAGATCATAAGTCAGGGGCTTAACAACTGGGGTATTACACCTTATTGGGTGGTAAATATCATTCTTTCTTTTTGTAAGCCTGTAGATTATTTTTTATTTTATTGCCTTGGAAAAAATAGTTTTATCACAGGTCAGCAAAAAAACTATATAAAGATAAATATTTCATATTTATAAAATCATAACTTGTTATTCCTGATATACATTTTGGTGTGTATATATAATATAGATAGTTAATAAGTTGCATCCCTCGAATATGAATATTACAACTAATAATTACTATATTACAAATAATAAATAAATATATAATATAGAAAATATAAATAATTAACAACTATGTTAATAATATACTTAGGTATATTACACTTACACTTCAAGATTTGTGGGCAGAAGGAGACATTTTGGAGAATTTTAAAGCATGATTTGAAAAAAGAGACCTTGATCAATTGAAAGTAATCCCTTTTCTAGTTATGTGGAGGATATGGATATCCAGGAATGAAAGCATCTTCGAAGACAAGAAGATTCCTATCTTGCAAGTAGCAGCCCAAGCAATCTCTTTGTCGCTCTCCTTCAAGGACACTCCAAAGGCTCCAAACGTAAAACAAAGGACCCCTCCTCGTATCAATAGGAATATCCCTTGGGGATATTTCAGTGGGGCTAGTATGAATGGAGGCTTGAAGTGTGTTGATTTTTATTTCGTCTATATATCATATGAAAACTATTATTTTGTAAGTCTTTTCTAGGTCCTAGCTTCGATAATTACGTAGAGTTTGAAGATCTTTCGTTGCTTATGAAAGATGCTCTATAGAAAGGGATTAAATCATTGTAGATTTATGGTGATTATGAGTTGGCTATTAAATGGATGAAATGGGAAAATTATGAGCAAATATATGGCATATACAACCTAGCTTTACATTTAAAATACATTGCAAGACCTTTTGACCATATTTCTCTTTCACATATATACAGGTAATCTAACTCTACAGTTGATTCTCTATCGAAATAAGTTTTTTCTGAAGTCCTCTCTCAAGTAATTGAAGATGAATACGGAGATGGGACTGTGATCTCATCTAGAACCTTTTCTATTTATGATGTATAAACTAAGGGATATTTTGCAGTGTTAAATGATTTTGAGGCATCTTTTTGTAATTAATGAATAGGGACTGTGATCTCATCTAGAACCTTTTCTATTTATGATATATAAACTAAGGGATATTTTTGCAATTTATGATATATAAACTAAGGGATATTTTTGCAGTGTTAAATGATTTTGAGGCATCTTTTTGTAATTAATGAATAGGGACTTTGGTTTTAATTAATATAGGATACTCTGTGATAAAGCTCCATTATGAGGAAGGATAGCTTAAAGACTCTTGCATATATTTTGGATGATAGAGTTATATTGAACCTATCTTCATATGCTAAGGATTGAGAAGTTCTTTTTTATCTGGTTGAACCAGTTCCTGTTGACCAAGTTTAAGTACCACTAGCAAGGGCGGATTTTTAAAAGGAAAAGTTTTGTTATAAGGATTATATTTAAATTCCTTGTTGGAAATATAAATATGGTTTTTCATATATATATATAATTTTCCAAAAAAGAATTTAAAAAAGAATACACTACTACACTCTATGTATACCATGTTCATATATATATTTATATATATTTTAAATTATACATTAAACACTGGGGAACAAATGTCACTTGTTAACTTTTCTAGAAATATGTATGGACAAACATTTAATTAAATGAAAATTTGTCACATGAAATGACATTAAGATTTTTTGAAAAAAAACATCTCTAGAAAGGTAACGCACCTTTTTTTTTATTGCATCTTAAAATTCACAATATGTATATGAGTTTCAAGGGCTTCAATTTAATAATATGTAAACTCTCAAATTACATTGCCACATTTCACTAAAACTTGGAACACATGTTCATAGATTCGTGGGGTTGGTAGGGTAGAGGTGATGGCTTCGTTAAGTAGCCTTGGTGGGGTTAAGTCTATAGATTAGGTTTATGCATTAGGTTGTAGGTTAGTTGGGTTGGTATATTATGTAGATTAGAGGGGTGGTTTTAATAAGTTAGTTGGTCAATATGTAAGTTATATGTGTCATAGGGGTGGTTTAACTAGTTTAGTTGGTTTAGTGGATTAGTTAGGTCAGTGTATTGTATAGGTTAGTATCGTTTCTACGACATAACATAAGAGCATTTGAACAAAAAACACATCTGTTTAAGTAGCTCAAATGAGTACATGTTTTTCTTACCTACAAGATTGTTGAGACGTTGTTATCCTCAAATCATGTATTTGGCCATGGAACCCATCCCTAAACGCCCCATAAATGAAATCTAATTGATATTCATCTCTTAGACCAATAAGTCTCTTTGTAAGACTAATGTAGTGGTTTGGACATAAAGTGGTTGTGTAGGACATGATCAAGGGAGGAAGCTTGTACCTTAGGCACTAAAGGAAGATTGTAGGGATCTAGTGCAATGATTGATTCCTCAACCAACTAGATATAACATCCTAAGGGTTATTTATATTCAATGTATAAGTATGGGTGCAATTAGGAGGTTTTGAGGACTAGGGATGGGTCTCATTATCTTAGACATGGTTAGGGGAGGAAACCAATGTTGTAGGAACTATAGGAAGATTCTAGGGCTCTAAGGCTATGAATGATGTCTTGAACCACCATATATGATTTGCTGAGGAAATTTTTGAACTTGGAGTAGGGATGGAAGTTTTGAGAATAAAGGATGGGTCTAGGGGCCTAGACATGGCCAAGGGATGAAATAGGGTACTAAGCCCTAATGGATATGAATGAGTCCTTGAAACACTACACATGACCTCTTTGACCATATTTGTCCTCTAAATGAGCATATGGGTGTTATAATGAGGTTTGAATAACCATGTATGGGTATTGGAACCTTAACCATGGTATGGAGAGGAAATCCATTCCCTAAACCCATAAAGTAATTGAAATCAATTGGGATCCATGAATAATGCCTCTAAGAAACAAATATTATCACTCTAGGGGATATTTGACCTCCTAAATTGGATTTTTTTTGTGCCAAGTCTAGATCTTATGGCTCTAGACATGGTTGGGGGAGGAAACTTGGACCTTAAGTACTAAATAAATAATATAGGTCACTAGGGACATGAGTGACACATCAAACCACAATGTATGACATAATGAGGTTTTTGAACCTTTGAGCATAGATATGGGTGCCATTAGGATCTGTTGAATGCCAAGGATGGGCTCATGGCCCTATACATGGTCAATGGAGGTAACCTAAGCCATATGTAGTAAAGGAATATTTTTAAGACTTGAAAGACATGGATGATGCCTTGAACCGCCACATATTACATGGAAAGGGGATTGTTGACCTTTAAGTGGAATTGGAGCACCATTATGAGGTTTTGAGGATTAGGCATAATATGGGGGCCTTTGACAAGGTCGGGGGAGGAAACATGGCTTTATATCTTGATGGAAAGTTCAAGAGCGCAAGAGTTATGCACAATTTCTTGAATTACCATATAAATTCTCTATGACCAATATTTGAACCTTAAGTGGGGATATTAGTGATATTGTGAGGTTTTGAGAACCATGTATGGATTGTGGGGCCTTGAATGTGATCAAGGGAGGAAACCCAATCCTTTTTCCCTGATGGAAGTTACTTTGGTTCAAGGGCCATGAACAAGGTCTTTGATCATGACATATGACCTCTTGAGGGGATATTTTTCCTTCAAATGAGAATATTGGTGCCATTAAAATGTTTTTAGCTCCAAGAATGGGTCTCGAGGCCTTAGGCATTGTTGGGAGAGGAAACCCTAGCCTTGGGCACTAAAGGAAGAATCTAGGTCTTAGTTAGGGCCATGAATGATAGCTCAAACCACCATATAAAATATCTTGGGGATTTTTTAGCCTTCAATTTTAAAAGAAGTTCCATTATGAGGTTTTAAACATCAAGGATGGGTCTTGTGACCCTAGATATGGTTAGGGCAGGAAAATCAAGTCGTTCTCCCCGAAGGAGGATTCTAGGGATCCAAGGGCATGAACAATGAACCAAACCCCCACAAATTATATGTTGAGGGAATGTTTGACCCTTCATGTTGAGATATGGGCGCCTTTATGAGTTTTTGGTCACTAGGCATAATTTTGGGGCCCTATGCATGGTCAAGGGAGAAAACAAACCCTTGAGTCCTGATGGAAGCTTCAAGGGCTAGAGAGCCATGCACGAGACCTCAAACCACCTCAAATGACCTCTCCAAAAAAGTATTTTCCTTTGATTCAATCTATGGGTAGAAATATGAGGCTTTGAGAATCATGTATATGATTTGGGTCCTTGACCATGATTGGGGGAGGAAATCTAGTTCTTAGATCCCAAAGGTGGCTAATAAAGCTCAAGGTCCATGAGAAGGGTCTCTAACAATCACATATGATTTTTTGAATGGATCTTTGGCCTCTCAATGGGGCCATGGATGCCATTATAATGTTTTGAGAAGTGGGGATGGGTCTTATGACCTTGGACATGCTTGGGAAAGGAAACTCAAACCATATGCATGAAATGAGTCATCTTGGTCTCCAATGCCATTAATGATGCCTCAAGGCACGACACATGACATCTCCAGTGTTCCTTAACCTCAAAGTATATATATGGATGCCATTATGAGGTTTTGATCACTAGAGATGAGTCTTATAACCTTAAAGAATATGGTTAGGGAAGAAGCCTAGTCCTTGTTCATATATCACTTACTAGGTTGCAGCTAGGATGTAGGATGTGGTGATGAAAATGCAAAATGAAATGATAATGACATTATTTATAAAAATTGATAAAACAATTAAAAAGTAAATAAAAATATTTATTAAAATGACAATATATATTAATAAAATCACATATTATCTTTTATTATAGTACGTCAATTGGTTAGATGTATACACAACTTCTCGCGTGTCTTCTCTTGCCCAGCAAGTAGATTACCAAGGAGACATTGTAATGTAATTGAAACACGATTAATTTTTAACTAATAATAAAGTTCTATAAATTTCCATTTTTTTAAAATACGATTTAAGTATTCATAAATTTGTTCTTCCATCTCATAGGAGTGAATTCACACTGCGATTAAAGAGAAGCTATAATTTAACGTTGGTATATATATTAAAGAGTAGTATTAAAATGAAAAGGTTAGGAATTCGACATTGAAAGTAGAAAATTTTGTAACCAACTAAATGTTAAATTACATTAATGTAATTGATACATTAGATAAAGTCAATTACAACTTTCATAAATTTATATAAGATAAATTGAAAATGTATATATTTATTAATTTTGTGATTTAATTTACTTATAACTATTTTTATTTAAAAAATAATAATAATTTTACAAACCGAACAAATAAAACATAATCGTGAAATCATTGTCTTTCCAGAATGTTACCATTAGACGAGGCAAAAAGAAGAAATCTGATCATATCAGTTCTGAATCTTATACACCTCTTTCCAGAAGATTAGAGGAGGTAGGTACAAATGGTCAAGCTGTTTTCCCGGGGCTTAGAGCGACGTCCCCCCTTGAGCATGTTTCATAATGTCTTTTCTCTCATTGAATGTTAGGGGATTAGGTAAGGTGTCTCGGGCTCAGGCCTTATCTAATCTGATCAAGACTACTAGCCCTACTATCTTGTTACTACAGGAAACCATGAGTGATGATAAGTTTGCTATCCATAAGTTGTGCAAAATTCTACCTTACTGGGAGGTTTCTGCTGTCAGTTCCTGTGGCCTTTTAGGAGGACTTGCGGTTGCTTGGGACCCAAACATCTTTGAATTCAAAATCTTTTCCACTCCTTGGGGCATGTTATTAAAAGGTTTTTTGCGTGGACGTCAACATTCCCTTTCCATCCTAAATTGCTATGCCCCTTACCGAGATAGACTGAGTTTTTGGTCTTCTTTGAAGAGATCTGGGATTTTAAATCTAAATGACTTAATTATCGCTGGAGATTTAAACTTTACTTGTCACTCTTCTGAGATTTGGGGATCATCTGCTAGATTAGATGATTTAGCAGATTTTTTCTTATAGTTTCTTGTGGATACAGATTTGGTAGATGTTCTTCCTCACAAATTGTCTCCTATCTGGACAAATGGACGATTTGGGCAAGAGGGAGTACACAAATGTCTTGATAGATTCCTTATCAAGTCTGATTTGCTACATTTCTTTCAGAAGCACAGATCTTGGGTTCATGATTTCAATTTTTCTGACCACTGGCCCATTTTCTTACAATTGGAGGATTTTAATCAGTCAATGTACACACCCTTCAAATTTAATGCTACTTGGCTCAGTGATGATACTTTCTGTGGGATGGTTAGATCTTTCTGGGTGAATTGTGAAGTTTTTGATGTTGACCCGATCCTGAATTTTTGTCATAAGTTAAAGGAACTAAAGGAAAAAGTTGCAAATTGGATCAGAGACAAAAAGAGGGCAGATAAGCTGGAACTTCAGTTCCTTGAAAAGAAGATTCAAGAGGCTCATGCAGCAAATATGTTTGACTCTCTGTCCAGTACATCTTTTGAAGAATTGAAACAACTTGAACAAAATAAAGAGGAGCTGTTATTAAAAGAAGAAAAAGAATGGCGACTTAAGAGTCGAGCCATTTGGATCTCTCATGGGGATAAAAATACTAAGTTTTTTCACTCATTTGCATCTGCTAGACAAAGAACTAAGCATATTTGGGATATTACAGATGAATATGGTATTCTACATTCTGAACTTGAGGATTTAAAATCTGAAGCTGTTAATTTTTTTGGCAAGATTTATTCAGACCAAGGAGAGTGCCGCTTGGCTGATCAGATTAATGTAGCCTCTCTATATACTCGATTCTTCAATGAACAGGAGGTGGAAGCTTTACAAGCAGAAGTTACATTGGAGGAAATTGAGAAGACTTTGAAAATTTTTGCAAAAGATAAAAGCCCAGGGCCTGATGGATGGCCTGTGGAGCTCTATCTTCACTTTTTTGATTTGATGGGTGCTGAATTGCATGAGTTGGTGAACTTCTCCAGAACCAATGGGTATGTACCTGGTGGATTAAATTCTACTTTTGTCACGCTCATTCCGAAGACTGATAAACCTGTTTCATTTGGGGAATTCAGACCGATTGCGCTATGCAATCTTCTGTACAAGCTCATTTCAAAAATCATAGCAGATAGACTAAAATCTACTCTCTCTGCTCATATATCTGCAGAACAATTTGGTTTTTTAGAGGGAAGACAGATCCATGATGCCATAGGCATTACTCAGGAGCTGATGCATAGCATTAAGATACATAAGAAGAAAGCCATGATTCTCAAAATGGATTTGGTGAAAGCATTTGATAGGGTTAATTGGTCTTTTCTCAGATTGATCCTCATTCGGATTGGGCTTCCCTCTTTGGTGATTAAATGGATCATGGCTTGCATTACCTCAGTAAATATATCTGTTCTAGTTAATGGCAGTCCTTCAGAATTCTTCTCATGTAACAGGGGGATCAGACAGGGTTGTCCCCTCTCTCCATTGCTTTTTGTCTTGATTATGGATGGCTTTAGTCGCTTGATAAATAAGGCAGTTCATTGTGGACAGATCAAAGGGGTTAAAATCACCAAGGATTGCGTGATCTCTCATGTATTGTTCGCTGATGATGCTCTGGTGGCGGGAGTAGACACAGTGGAGGAGTGGTCTCAGTATAAACTGGTCATTCAGACTTTCTGTAGAGCATCGGGGATGCTTATCAGTTCTGAAAAATCAAATTTATATCATTTTGCTCTGAATGAAGATCAGCTTAAGAACATTCAATCAATCCTGCCCTACAATTGCTATCATATATACAATGGATTTAAATACCTGGGATATTGTCTTAAACCGAACAATTATCAAATTAGAGATTGGTTCTGGCTTTTGAGAAAGATCGAAGCCCGTATTGCACAATGGTCTTTTCGACTATTATCTTTTGGAGGAAAGCTTATCTTAATTAAGGCCGTTCTCTCTAGTATACCAGTATACTGGTTCTCATTGTTGGAAGTTCCAGCATTCATAATTAAGACCATCAAAAGGTACCTCTTCAACTTCCTCTGGTCTGGGACATTTTCCAGTGTAAAGATCCCTATGGTTGCTGCTGATACACTTTCCAGACCACACAGATTTGGAGGGTGGGGAATAAAAGATCTGGAATTGTTCAATACGGCTCTCAGACTTAAAAGTCTTTGGAGGGGTATTTTTGGCAAAAATCTGTGGTCCATTATCATTCATAACAAATATATCAAGATGGAGGTTAGTGATTGGATAAGAAAACCAAAGTTGGTGAGCTGGAACTTTTCACCTATGTGGAGAGGTTTTATGAAAATTTTCCATTGGATAAAAAATGATCTTTATTGGCAAGCTGGTTCTGGTAAGCAAATTCGCATTGGAATTGATCATATTTTAGGTATGGAACATGATGTTTGTCTTCCAACTGTCATCCTTCAATATTTACAGGTTTTAGGACTCCCTACTTTGCATAAAATTCAACATTTAAGGACTGGGTCGGGGGTCTCTCCAAAGTGGTTTTCTGCTCATGATCTTGGTCTTCAGGGTTATCTTGCTCGCATTTGGGAAGATTTCACTCAAAAATTGAATACAGCTGGAATATGTTTAACCGAGGAAGCAGATAAATTGGTTTGGGGTGGTAACCCAGCTTCGGGTGTTGTCACGGCCCAAACAGCATATAGCAGAATTATTCAAGAAAAGTTCATCTTTCCGCAGGATTGGTGGTATAAGAGGATTTGGCAGTGGGACATTCCATTGAAGTTGAAATGTTTCACTTGGTTATTATTGCAGAATAAATTAAAGACGTGGGAAAACTTATCCAAGAGGGGCTGGATTGGACCTAGCTACTGTGTTCTGTGCAAGTCTGCAGCAGAAACTAAACAACACCTTTTTGTTCATTGCACCTTTGCTCGTAAAATTTGGGATCTGATTTCTTATAATCTAAATATCACTCAAACTTGGGATGTGGGTGATTTTAATAGGTGCTTTTTAAATTGGTTTAGACACAACAAGCAATTTTTATACATTGCAGTATGCATTCCTTGGGCGATCTGGTTTATGAGAAACAATGCTATTTTCTGCAACACGATTCCCAATCCTTTTCAATGCAGCTTGATATCGCTCAAAATGTATAAGAACTGTAAGATGGACTTGCAGAAAGTGAGAACTGACAGAATTGTCACTTTAAGCTTAGAGTTGATCAGCCTGTCCTTTTTTTTGATGGAGCTTCGCAAGCTGGACTTTGTGCAGCTGGTGGTGTCATATATCTGAATGATACACATTACTTTTCTATCATGCTCAACTGCGGAATTGGAACAAACATGAAGGCAGAATTATTGGCACTTTGGTGTGTCATCAAGGTAGCAAACATTTTTGGTTTGGCAAATATCAAGGTATTTGGTGATTCCAGGGTCACCATCAAATGGGCGACAGGAGAATACAAGCTAAAGGTATTAAATCTGACACATTGGGCAAACAGAACTCTCTGTGAAATCAACAAGCAGCAGAATATAAATTTTGTACACATCTTTCGTGAACATAATTCACTGGCTGACAAGCTATCCAAGCGTGCTCTGGATGGTATTGAAGGTCATCTGATCTGGGAGGAGTGGTTCGACAGCAGCCTTCTAGATTGTGGTTCTATGTACTTCTTTTGATTGAACAGATTCTAGACATATAGACCTTTTGTTATTGCTGCTACTTTTCTCAGTTACATAGATGTTTGGTGCTTATCAAGCCATCAGGTTTTTGGATCTTTACAGATCTTGTTAGGGAAGAACTATTTGAAGCTCAGTCTTACACTGTGAGAAATGTTTTGATTCTCCGGGCTGTAACTAGCTATCTCTTTGTACTATTTGATTCTCTTGAATATCAATAGTAGCTTTTTTTCTTGGAAAACAAAACATAATCGTGAAAAAGAACATAAAACATAATATTCAAAAAGCACTTAATATGAAAATAACAGAGAAATAAAATATTTAAAAATAAAAAGAATATTGAGTATGAACCTAGCAGGTAATCGCTAATTATGTGGATAGTATTTATTGAAATGAAATATTGTCTCTATGAACTTTTGCTATCATCAATCACTATGCTTTCAATCCTTTATTCTATCCTTGTGATATTCATCTCTTGAATAAGGAACCATATTCAAGGATGCTCATGTTATTGATGGTGAGAAAGCTTAATTTGTCAGGGATACCGTTTCACTAATTCATTGGATTTGTGGCTCAAGTTGTGACCAGAAAAATTGACAAATGTTACCAATGAAAGTATACATCCATTTTTAGGAATTCACATTTAGTATTTCAAATGTAAGAGTAATTCACATTTAGTATTTCAAATGTAAGAGTAGTCTAAAGATTGTAAATCAATGATTAGCTCTAATAGAAACTCCAACTTGTTCTTTAGAATGTAATATTCATGATTCAATTCCAGACATTGTAAGCATCTGTAGTGACAAAGGAAAGAAAAAATCGACTTTGGTTGATTGCTTATAGGTGCTATGAGGCCATAACATTTTAAAAAGGTTCTTCAAAGATTGGAAAATAATAGTAATACTAAGACAAAGTTGATGGCTTTGATAATCTAGTTACCCATTTCTCAATTTTTGTTCACACGTTGTGCCCCAACATTGTCCATGCAAAAGATTATCATAAGATAAGTAGTACTTGTATTGATATCATGCATTCGTGAATGCTTCCATTTAGCATTCCATGCATGCATGTAAGGTGGTAAAGAATTCATGTAAGCCTTGGAAACAAAACCTCGGGCACCACACTCTACCACGAGGAATAAGGAAATAGTCAGATCACTTTATCGTAAAGGATCTGAGGCTTATGGGGGCGGTTGTTGCTCCAGGATATCTAGATCCCAAAGATGGAATTTATAAGTTCTGTGATCCTCCCAAGAATGTTTCCCAGATGACTAGACCAACTACATGCTTAGACCGACGATAGAAGTTGAATATGGCATGATGACTTAGACATCTAAACTATTGAAGTTTGAAAATAATGGTAACAAATAATGTGGTTACTGGTCTTCCAAAGATTGTTCCACCTGATGGAGTTTGTAGAGGATGTGTTCTTGGAAAGCATCATCTGGAACCCTTTGATTCAGAGAAAACATGGCAAACACAGGACCGAATGGAACTTGTTCACAATGATATATGTTGCATGAACAAACCCTCATTAGCAGGTGCAAAGAATATTTTGATCTTTATTGATGATTTCTCTAAATTTTCTTAGGTGTATTTCTTGAAGAATAAAAGTCACATGTTTGAAATTTTCAAAGAATTTAGGGCATTGGATGAAAAACAGTGTGGTCGACCTATCAAATGTTTGAGATCAGACAATGGCGGTGAATATGTGAGTCGACAGTTTGAAGAATATCTCTTGAAAAATGGTATTTCTTGGCAAATATATATCCCTCCTACCCCTCAATAGAATGGAGTCACAGAGTGAAAGAATTGGACTTTGGTAGAAATGGCTCGGTGCCTACTGCAGACCAAATATCGCCTAACGAAATTTTGGGTAGAAGTTGTTTATTGCTCAAACTATCTTCTAAGCCTTATTTCGAGCTATCAATGACATGACTTCAATCAAGACATGGAATGGAACGAAACACTATGTCGGACACCTCATAACCTTTGGATGTGTTGCTTGGGTGCATATCAATGATAACTACAAGAATAAATTGGATGCAAAGACTCATGCTTGCATCATGATGGGATATTTTGATGAATCAAAATCCTATCGACTTTGTGACCCTATCAAAAAATAGATCATTTTGAGCAGAAATGTGATCTTTGATGAGAATATTTCAGGTAATATTTTGTTGAATTCCTTTTCTAGTCTATTACACAATGATCCTTTTGATATTCTTGAAGAATCTGGATCCCCTGTACCCTTTTATGGAGTTTCAACTAGACCGATGAATTCTACATATGAGTCGACTGGTAGTTGGTCTACTTTGACTGTAGACGTTGATACAATGAATCCTTCTACTGACCATCACTGACTTGAATCACTGCTAACTTGATTACCTCAGTGGGTTGCTAAAAAAATTGAAGATGTTGGACCAGATGCTGGAGATGGTAGTATTGGTTGGTAGACCAACAGTAAAAAACAACATGGAAGTGTTGCACTGATGGAACATGTTCTTGAAACCTGTGATCTTGACACTTATGCTGATGCTCAGGGAGTGCCTGAATGGGGAAATGCTATGGCTGCTAAAATTGATTCTTTGAAGAAGAATTAGACTTAGGAACTTGTTCCTCAACCTCAAGGAAATAATGTTGTGAAGTGTCGATGGGCCTATAATACCAAGTTTAATTCTGATGGTGCTACTAAATTCCAAAAGGCTCATTTGGTCGCCAAGGGATTTTCTTGGCAAGAAGGCATTGGCTACACTAAAAAATTTACCCATGTTGCAAAGATGAACTTTGTTCAATTGATCCTTTCCCTTGCTGCTCGTTTTGGATGGGAACTTCATCAAATGGATGTTAAAAGTGCCTTTCTTCATGGTGATTTGTTTGAAGAATTTATATGGAACAACCTCATGGTTTTGTGATAGAATCTAGTCTTGTTTTTCGACTCAAGAAGTCATTGTATGGTTTGAAACAAGCACCCCATGCTTGGTATGAAAAGATTGATTGTTTCTTTGTCAACATTGGCTTCAAATGTTGTGAATTTGATCACAGTATTTATGTATTACATGTCCATGGTGACACTTTGATTGTGGTATTGCATGTTGATGATTTAGTCACAACTAGAAGTAATGTCAATACTATTTTGGGTTTGAAGAAACAACTTGTAGATACCTTTGCAATGGTTGATCTTGGTTTGTTGCATTTCTCTTTGGGAATTCAAATATTACAAAGGGATGATGGCATATATCTTTCTTAACCAAAATATGCCTTGGATATTTTGAAACGATTCAAGATGGATGACTGTAAGTCTTGTGCTACACCTTATCAATTGGGCATAAAATTGTTGAAAGACTATGACTCTCCACGAGTCGACGCTACTCTTTATCAACAGTTGGTTGGTACTATGGTATCTTGATTTATTTAATTCACAGTTGACTAGATCTCTCATTTGCTGCTAGTGTGGTCTCTTGATTCATGCAAAATCCTCGAGAAATCCACTAAAAAGCTGCAAAGAGAATTTTTCACTATATTAAAGGAACTTATCAGTATGGTATTAAGTATTGTCACAGTACAAAACCACTAGTTAGGTTTACTATTGTCAATGCATGTACATAGTTGGTTTGGATCCATCATCTTTTGGAAGATATTGGTTTTCGTATTCAGGAATTGACTGTTATTCACTCTGATAATCATAGTACAATACAAGTTGCTTATAACCTTGTTGCTAACAACAAGATGAAGCATGTTTAACTTCATGTTCATTTTTTGAGATAGTTGGTACAAGAAAATGTCGTCTCACTTGTTTATTGCAGGACAAATGATCAGGTAGCTGATATCTTTATGAAGCCTTTACCAGAAGCTAAGTTTGTGAAACTTCGAGCTATGCTTGGGATTCAAGAAGATGCAATTATGGGGTGATGTTTAGAGAATGTAATTGCATCTCCTAAATCTCCAAAGCATTGTGTTGATGGGGGGGTGTTGAAACCTAAGGTTATGTAGGTTCATCACAACTCTAGATCTCCAACTTTGGATCTTCCAGAGACAATCAATCTACTAGTGGAGCGGTCAACTGGAGGTTTGAATAAATAGTTGACAAAGTTGTGGTTGAATTGACTACAAAATACAACTAGACTATGGGACATTGTGGATTTTTGGAAACCATTAGAACCAACAACCCTATTTCTGTGATCCTCCCATGAATGTTTCCCAAACAATTGGACCGACTGTACTCATTGCTTAGATCGACAATAGAAGTTGAATATAACATGAATGAATTAAACATCTAAACTTTAAAAATTTTAAAATAATGTTAATAAATAATATGGTTATTGGTCTTCCAGAGAATATTCCACCTGATGGAGTTTGTAGAGGATGTGTTCTTGGAAAACATCATAAGGCACCCTTTGATTTAGGGAAAGCATGACAAGCACGGGACCGAATGGAACTTGTTCATAGTGATACTTGTTGCATGAACAAACCCTCATTAGCATGTGTGAAGCATATTTGACCTTTATTGATGATTTATCTCGATTTGCTTGTGTTGGTTGTGGAGCCATATCTTCCAGTCTCATAGATGATATTGTCTCAGCCGTGATATGCAAAAGGACTGTACACTCGTTCCCCCACCTTGGGGCTATTTTCGCCAATAGTTTACGGGCCCATGGTTTTGGGTAGCCCATGGTATTTTCCCATTGTATTTCCCCTATAAAAGAAAGACATTGTAACACGGCTAGGGTTGATGTATTAGGTATTATGCATTGTAAATATCTCTGAGATCGTGAAGAGAGACTGAGAAGAGGAAGTGCAGGGGTTGTGCTGCAGGTTGTATCCCTTAAATTTGTTGGACGGTATAATAATAAGGACTGACAATTTTAGTGTGGACGTAGCCCATCTTGGGTGAACCACGATATATTGGTGTCTCTCTTGTAATGTGTATGTGTGATTATATTTGCATTTCCGCTTATTGTTATTGCTCTGCGATCATTTTTTTCTAACAGCTTGGGTATATTTCTTGAAGAATAAGAGTCACATGTTTGAAAGATTCAAATAATTTAGGTAATTGGATAAAAAGTAGTGTGGATGACCTATCAAATGTTTGAGATCAGACAATGGTGGTGAATATGTGAGTTGAAAATTTGAAGAATATCTCTTGAAAAATGGTATTTATTGAAAAATATCTATCCCTCACACCCCTAGGTATAATGGATTTGTAGAGTGAAAGAATCGAACTTTGGTTGAAATGGTTCGGTGCCTATTGCAAACCAAATATCTCCCGATGAAATTTTGGGAAAAAGTTGTCTACTACTCAAACTATCTTCTGAGCCTTGTTCCGACTAGAGCTATCAATGACATGACTTCAGTCAAGAAGTGGAATGGAAGGAAACCCTATGTCAGACAGCTCAGAACCTTTGGATGTGTTGCTTGGGCACATATCAGTGATAATTTCAAGAAGAATTCGATGCAAAGAGTCATACTTGCATCATGATGGGATATTTTAATGAATCAAAAGCCTATCGACAGTTTGAACCTGTCAAAAAATAGATCATTTTGAGCAAAAATGTGATCTTTGTTGAGAATATTTCAAGTAATAATTTTTTGAATTCCTTTTCTAGTCTATTGCATAATGATCCTTTTGATATTCTTGAATAATTTGGATCGATTGTACCCTTTTATGGATTTTCAACCGGACCACCGATTTCTACTTCTGAGTCAACTGGTAGTTGTTCTACTTTGACTATAGACATTGATACACTCACTCCTTCTATTGACCGTCACCAAATTGAGTCAATGTTGACTTGTTTACCTCAATGGGATGCTAAAACAATTGATTATGTTGGAACGGATGATGGAAATGCTAGTATTGGTCGGCAGACCCACGGTTAGAAACACCATGGAAGTGTTGCAGTGATGGAACGTCTTCTTGAAAACTGTGATCTTGACACTTATGTTGATACTTATGGGCATCCTGAATGGGAAAATGCAATGGTTGTTGACATTGATTCTTTGAGGAAGAATCAAACTTGGGAACTTGTTCCTCGACCTTACAGAAAGAATGTTGTGAAGTGTCAATGAGCCTATAAGACCAAGTTTAATTCCAATGATGCTATTGAATGTCACAAGGCTCGTTTGGTCTCCGAGGGATTCTCTTGACAAGAATGCATCGACTACACAAAAAACTTTTCCCCTATTGCAAACATGAACTTTTTTCAATTGATCCTTTCCCTTGCTACTCGTTTTGGATGGGAATTTCATCAAATGGGTGTTAAAAGTGCCTTTCTTCATGGTGATTTTTCTGAAGAAATTTATATGGAACAACCTCATGGTTTTGTGATAGAATCTAGTCTTGTTTGTCGACTCAATAATTCATTGTATGATTTGAAGCAAGCACCTCGTGCTTGGTATGAAAAGATTGATTGTTTCTTTGTCAATATTGGCTTCAAACGTTGTGAATTTGATCACAGTATTTATGTATTACATGTCCATGGTGATACTTTAATTGTGGCATTGTATGTTGATGATTTACTCACAACTGGAAATAATGTCAATCTTATTTTAGGTTTGAAGAAACAACTTGCAGATACCTTTGCAATGATTGATATTAGTCTATTTCATTTCTTTTTGGGCATTCAAATTTTGCAAATGGATGATGGTATCTTTATTTCTTAACCAAAATATACCTTGGATCTTTTGAAATGATTCAATATGGAGGACTGTAAGTCTTGTTCTACACCTTATTAGCAGGGCATAAAATTGTCAAAATACTATGACTCTCCAAGAGTCGACGCTACTCTTTATCAGCAATTGGTTGTTAGCTTGACTTACTTAACTCATAGTCGACCGAATATCTCCTTTGTTGTTAGTGTTGTCTCTTAGTTCATACAAGATCCTCAAGAAATCCACTAGAAAGCTTCAAAGAGAATTGTTCACTAGATTAAAAGAACTTATCAGTATCGTATTAAGTATTGCCATAATACAGAACCGCTAGACGCGTTTACTAATTCCAACTAGGGAGGTGAAAATCACTACCACAAGTCCATTTCTAGCTATGTAATTCTACTAAGTTTTGGACCCTCAGTCTGGTCGTGAAAGATATAGAAGGTAGTATCTCTTTCAACTAAAAAAGTTGAATATGGTGGAGCTATCATTGCATGTACAGAGGTAGTTTGGATCCATCAGCTTTTGGAAGAGATTGGTTTTCCTATTCATGCCTTGACTATTATGCATTGTGATAATCATAGTACAATACATGTTTCTATTAACTTTGTTGTTCACAGCAATATGAAGCATGTTGAACTTCATGTTCATTTTTGAGACAGTTGGTACACGAAAATGTTGTCCCACTTGTTTATTGCAGGATAGATGATCACATAGTTGATATATTTATGAATCCTTTACCAAAAGCTAAGTTTGTGAAACTTCAATCTATTCTTGGGCTTCAGGAAGCTGCAATTATGGGGCAATGTTTAGAGAATGTAATTACATCTCCTAAATATCCAAGCATTTTTTAGATGGGGGGGGTGTTGAAACCTAAGGTTATGTAGGTTCATCACAACTCTGGATATCCAACACCTATGGATCTTCTGGAGACAATCAATCAACAAGCAGAGCAGTGAACTGGAGGCTAGATTGAATGGCAAACGAAGTTGTGGTCGAATTGACTACAACAACCAACTAGACTATGGGACATTGCGTATTTTTTTGAAACAATTAGAACCAACGAACCCTATTTGTGGACTAGATCCTCCTCAATTCAAAGAAGTTGGTTAAATTTTGAGACTATCAAAAAATGACCTTATGGGTTTTATTGAGTATCTCATTCGTAGGATCAAGTATGCATTGTGATGTTTTAATCACAATGCGATGTGCTTAAGTTATGTAATGGTGTCTTTAGACACCACCTCTCTTCTTGGAATATTGTCCCCTTCTGTTATTCTCGTTTATGTTCTATAGTTCATATGAAGAGGTTCCCCAACATCTTTGGTATCCAAGCAGGGATATGGGAAGCATAAGGAGTTTTATAGAACTAGGTATGGGTGTTGTGGCTATGTATGTTTTTGGGTGGGGAGACTAAGGGATTATACCCTAAATGAAGTTTTTATGTCTATAAAGGGGCATGAAACAAACCTCAAACCATCATACATGACCTCTTTATGGTAAGTTTGGATTTATTATCGGGATATGGGTTCCATGAGAATATTTTTATCATTGGGATGGGCCATAGGGCACTACAAAGGTTAGAGGAGGAAATCCAATGCTTAAGACATAAATGAAACTTCTAAGCATCTAGGGAAAATAATAACACTTGTAACAACTACACATGACCTTTTGAGAGTATAATTGGATTCTTAGTGTGAATATAGGAACCGTTATGAGGTTTTGAGCACTAGTTATGGGTGTTAGGGCCCCAAACATTGTAGAGGGTGGAAAATTAGTCCTGAGGTGACAAAGAAAGATTCTAGGGATCAAGGTCCATGAAAAACATGTCAAACCACCATTCATAACCTCCTAATATTATATTTGTCCTCTAAGTATGGATGTGAGCACCGCGTATGGGTTTAAGGTCCTAGATGTGGTTGAGGGAGGAAACCTATACCTTAGGCCCTAAAGGAAGCTTATAGATATGCATATAGGGATAAGAATGATACCTCAAACCACCACACGTGACCTCCAAAGGGTATTTCTATCATTCAAGTGGGGTACAGACTTTATCAAAAGGTTCAAGGGTGTGTCTTAGAAATTTGACCATGGTTAGGGGGGAAACATAAACCTTATTCTATAAAGGAATCTTATAGGGTTCTAGGGCCATCAATCATGCCTTGAACCACCACACATGAACTCCTAAGGGAATTTTTACCCTTTGAGTGGGGATAGAGCACCATAAAGGGTTTTGTCTTGGTTTTGGAGCCTGATTATAATCTTCCTAATTCAGAGGTCATGTTTGGATCCCAGTACCTGACATGGGGGTATGGGGGACATTCCCCCCCCATTACTATCTCCGGGGAGTCCAGGGAGGGAGACAAAACCATTAGTGGATCCTAACCTAGTGGGGGTTTTGGGGAAACACTCCCAAAGAGATTTTTTTGGAAAAATTGCCTTGTAAAATGTTGTAATTTTGTAGTCAATATGGACCGTTCATCATTATGTTGTAGATCTGATAAAAGTTATGTGAGGGTTTTTTTCCCTAGAAGGAAACCCTCTTTTATGTATGAGGTAACTGTATTGCTACTATGTATTGTGAAATATCATTATGACTAAGTGAGAGGGTGAAGATGAGGTTGCAACAGATGTGTTACGGGTTGTATCCCTTCATTTTGTTGGACATAATAAAAGAAATAATTAGTTGTTTCTCCCAGGATATAGCCCATATTGGGAGAACCACATATATTGGTGTATCTCTTGTATTTTTCTCTTATATGTTTTTATTTATGCATTATTTTTTTTTAATGCTTTGCAATCTTGTTTTCTAAGATTTTGAAAACCAAATATCAATCTCAAGAGCCTATACATGGTTGAGGGAGGAATCTAAAACCTTAGTTTGTAAATAAATACTCTAGGGATCCATGGCCAAGATTGATGAATTGAACCACCATACCTGACCTCTTTAGTGGATCCCTTTTCTTCTAAGTTGGGGTATGGGATTCATTAATGGGTTTTAAGCACTAGGTAGGGGTATTGAATGATATGGGCATGGTTAGGGGATGAAACTCATGCCTTAATTCTATAAATGTATCTTTTGGGGATCAAAGGCCAAGAAAGACACCTTAAAAAACCATACCTCACCTCCCAATGTAATATTTTCCTCTAAGTGGAGATATCAGTTCCATTGAGAGAGATGGGCATAGTCAGGGGATGAGACTTGGACCTTACTTCTATACATGTAAATTTTAGGGATCAAAGGCCAATAAAGACACCTTAAATAAGCATACTTCACCTCCTGGTGGAATATTTTCCTCTGAGTGGATATATGAGTTCCATTAAGGGTCCAAGGGATGAAAATATGAGCCTAGGACTATCTTCTATAGTTCAAGGGTCATGACAAGGCCTCAAAATACCACACAACCCATCTTAATGATTCTATAATCCATGAGAGGGTATAGGAACCATTGTGAAGTTTGGAACATCAAGGATGTGTCTTTGGGAATTGACCATGGTCCAAGGAGGAAAATTAATGGAATTAACTATCCTTAAATTAAGTTTATGTGGATTAGGGACCATGAAAGAGGCTACAAACCACCACATGGATACTCTAGATGAAACCTATAACCCATGAGTGGAATATGGATGGAATTACAAGGATTTTCCATGAGGGGTGAATCTCAGGGTCTTGTCCATAGTATCAAGATGAAAACAAGGTCTATGAATGATACCACAAATCACTACAAAGTGCTTTTCTAGGGGTCGTTTAGCCTCTAAGTCGGCATATAGGTGTCATTAGGAAATTTTCACAACCATGGATAAGTTATGGGACCTTAAACATGGTTGAGGGAGGAAACCCATGCCTTAGTTCCTAAAGGAATATTCTAAGGTTAGAGGACAATGAACAAGGCCTCAAACCAACACAACATCATCTCCCTATATGAATTTTACCTTAGAGTGGGGATATGGGTGCAATAGGAGGCTTTGATATGAGTACTAACGAAGGGTCGTATGCTTTAATTTCATTCATTAAGGGTAATGTGGATGCATCTCATGACTTCATATGAGATTCATTAAGGGTAATGTGGTATACAAAAGCTATCTCGTCTAGAGATTAGAAGTAATCTGGAGTCTACCTGGTTATTGTCACAAGACAGGATCAAGTTTTTAAAGGGATACATGTTCAAAATATAAACAGACATATTCTACTTTGCAACAAACAAGTCAAGAAAGCATAAAAACCTTCAAATTCAAAATAGTGAATACTACTTTCTTCAAAATAAGTAAATGTCATGTCATGAGCCCTAGATCTTTCCCGGACTTCAAACAATGTCATAAACATTGCTTCATCAAACAACTAAACAAATATTAGTGAATATTCCTCCATCAAATCCACCATCATGAAAAACATGATGTTCACGGATGCACGAGACAAATATGGAAATATAAATAAAAGTCACTAAACATTATGCATGTAAAGAATAAGACGCAATCCATTTAAACCACAATTTGATAGAAACTTGCATACCTAAAAACTTTCATAAAAGAGTTGGTTTCTCAGCACAATGACATAACTAATCTTAAATAGAAGAATTCTAGTTGCACATTTAAAAGAAAGAGATAGCAAAGAAGGAACCAAAGATGATATAATTTGCCATCATTTTTTTTTGATCCACCCTGAAAAAACATATATGAATAGAAAACAATGATGTTTAATGAGAACTTACCCTATTACCACGAGGAGGAGTCCCAACTCTTTGTGTCTCAGAGTGTCCATAACCAGTTCTTGGTTTTTCTCTGTTGGCTTAAGAATCTGGAAACAACACATCCGTGTTTCATCAACACTCATCATTGCACCAGCATTGTCGAATTCACCACAGTAATTTGGAGCTGAGAATACTATAACAAGTTGCCTATCAGCAAAAAATTCATAACCATCCTCCACCACCTGCACAGCAAGGAATCCCATCAGGTATTTAATAGTTACTATTTTTACTTTTTAAGCAAATAATTATCAAAATATATTTTCACAGTACCTTTAGTTTCTTGAAACCATATTTTTCTCAAAGCATCATACTACACATTAACTTATCTTCCAACAATAAGAAGACAGATAAGGAAGTCAAAATCAAATTATAAGATAACCTGATGTGCACGACATATGAGATCCAAATCAAGCTTTTGGAGAAGGTCAGACACCCTGTCAGGACCAAATGTGTAAGAAACACCTTTGTCATTCACCCCCCAGCCTTCAATTTCTCTTCTAGGGTTTGACCAAAGAAGATCACATAACAACCCTGTATCTGGCACATCTGCAGGTCAAGATATGCTCCTTATTTGTTCCAAATTGCTTAGTTCAGGTGAAAGACCACCATGCATGCATATGATCTTTTCACCTATAATAGCAGCAACTAGAAGACATTTGAAACAGTTCATAAAGAGTTTCCATAATCTAACATTGAATCTGCACTTGCATTCATCATAGAAGCTGTTGGCCCGGTTTTGCAACCAGGCTTAGTGCTATGGGCACCTGCTAACTAGTAGCAGCAGTTTCAATAGAAATAAAAACAATAAACTAAATAAACAATATTTTTCATGGATCTAAACAAGAATCTAAGCAAATAATGTAAACATTTCAAAATCAAGAACAAGAAACATAATAAATAATTTTTTGTATTGAAAAGTGGGGGGCAAGCAAGTGCTTGCGATATTACCTTCAATGGTGAAGGTTGATGTTGAGCAACTCCCAAGATGAGTAGCTCCAAACTCCAATAGGTATCTTTCTCCAAGGTTGCTTCAATGGCTGAAAGTGCTCAGGGGAGATTTCAGCAGCATAAGGATGAGATAATGGAAGGATGTGAAATGAGGAGCCCCTACCACCTTTTTATAGGTTTTGGTGGTGGGAGATACCATTTGTGGTTTTGTGGAAACCAAATGGTATTGACCAACATGGTTTAGGTACTTTTCCCTCCTTTTTCCTTTTTTGAATAAAAATAATATTTTAATTCCCTTTTTAATATTTTTGGGAATTTGGACCCTTTTTGAGGGTTTTTTATGATTTTCTTGGAAAAATAATCTTTTTTAATGGAAAAAGGGGTGTACTAAGGTCTTTTGGTGACCTTTTGTTGGTTTCAGAGGCTCAGATGGTGGAAAAGTGGACAAATGGGTCATGTGAGTAAGGGAATGAGCTAGTGAGCACTTTTTAGGTGTTAACAGAAGCCATATATGTGATTGATTGAGGCACATTCATGATTTCCCCTCAGAACGAAATTTTTTTTTGAGTATTTAATTGTAAGCAAGGAGGAGACATATTGTCTCTAGGCTTTCTTTTCCTCGGTCCACATAATCCCCCAAGAATAAGTAATTTTATTTTGGTGTTAAACCAACATATTAAAAAAGGCGTAGAAGATCATAATACTGGCCATGAACATCACCTACAAGAGCAATATGTAAAAATTAAAATAATTGGAAAATGGCATGCAACAAATGCTAATGAAAGGAACAATCCAAAGAAGTGCAATAACTTCATAAAGATTCACATTTAAGTTCCAAGACCTGTGCTAGAAATAATGGTACATAAATAGATCCTTTGTTTGTGAACTTAATATGGATGAAGGAACCATGATAAAAGTAGACAAAATCCTATCAATAAGTCAGGGATGCATTCTAAGTAATAAGAATAAACCATCTCTCACAACTTACCACTCACCTACCTATTATTTCTGGTCAGTGTGAGTGACAAGAAAAAGGTAGGCAAGTCTACGCACAGATCCAGATAGGAGCTGAGTCTTTGATCACATGTGGTGGCCTTTACTGGATCACCTCTTGCCAAAGGACCTCTAAGATCCTTTTATGTCTCACTTAGGGATTGAGGACATATCATTTGATCAAAATTCAACTCTAATTATCTACAACAATGTTGTTGTCCACGATAAGGAGAATAATGGTCCCCCAAAGAGAACATGAAAGTTCGTCCTAATGATCTACGAGGTTATGATAGTCCTGCCTTTGGCAATATAACAACCAGAACATCCTCAAAGCTAGGCTAGGGCTGTATGATCCTAATAAATTAAGGAGCTATCTGAGCTTTTGTTTACATGGTCAACTTTCGAAGGGAAACAAAAGAATCCTTAAAAATCTTGACAGGCTATGTTTTTCAAAGAGAATGTGCCTTTTTTTTAACTATAGAGGAGCTTAGCCAATCAAGATTCTGGAGAAAGCCACATTCCCAAATCTTCAGCCTATATATTTCTCTATTCCTAGGTATCGACCAAGGTGCATATGCATTAAGTATATTATGAATGTATCTCACTTGAGGAATTAGACTTCCCTGAATTGTCCAAGGAAAACTGCAAGAGATGGCTGGATTATATGGTGACCAAAAGCCATTATACCACCTCTTTCATGAGAATATATGGGCCAAAGGTCACCTCAATCCAGCACAAGCATAATAAATTTGTCAAGGAAGCATTGGAGCAGGTCAGCTAGCAACTTCCATATAACCCTATGATAAAAGAACTGCCAATGCAGAATTTTTTTAGAACACTGACCTTGAAAGAAGGTAAGGAGAAGATCTCTGAGATCAAATATCCTAATGGAAGGCCAACTGAATAGGAGGATATTGAAGGGAAATTTGTCTCCCACTACAAAATGGAGGCCTCACTAAGGAATGTATGGTGGCCATGCAGACTTGTCTTGATGTGGTCCCTCATGGACTTTCTAAATCCAAAAAATGGGTGTGTGTGTAGTCATTGACCATGAATGAGTTAACAGTGGCCTCGTCGGTTATGGTTGAGTAGAAGTCACCCGGCTTAGACGATTTTTCCTGTGAATTTTACAAGGTTACTTGGGACTCTTTTAGTCCAGACTGGCTCCTAGTGTAGAAAGAAGCAGTTACAAAAATATCATTGGGAGCCAATATAAACAAGTTGCAAAGGTGTGATTCATTTCATACCCAAATCCAAGGACCTTGAACTTATCACTAGCTGGAAACCAACCACCCTCCTCGATCTATCTTGCAAGATTTTAGCCAAGGCCCTCCCAATGAATGTTTAGCAAATTTTTCCTAAGATCATCCATCTAGAATAGTGAAGCTTCATTCCAAAGGTGATTTTTTCTAGACAATATCATAGCAGTTTGGGAAGGCATGGGGTGGGTCAAATCAAGTATCATATTGGCCATGTCCCCATTGAAAATATACGATACTGTCCACGTGAATCAAGATGTTAAATATCAGACACCCTAGTCCCAACAACTCTTAAGATGGGAAAGTAAAAGAGGACATAAATTATGGATGATATTGGTTGGTCATCACATACACTAGCATCTATAGAAAATCAGTGACCCTGTTTTGATGATTCTAAAAATGAAGAGTACCAGGAAACCTCAGAAGAAGCAAAACATAACGAAACTCAAACCACCTACTCAACAACAATCCAGTAGGTCAAAAAGATGTGAACTTGATGCTACTATACTATTGGACATCACCCAACCTAACCTTTCCACACTCTCAGCAATATTGGGAGCAATGTGACTGCCTTCCTTGCACCCCATACCAAATTGGGATCTCAGTGCACCTTAGATGGCACAAGTTGGATGAAAAATTCAAAAATGTGCATGTTCAAGATAGGAAGAAAATACAAAAATTAATGCATTATTCAGCCATTCCAATCAATGTGGCAAGGAGGAAATGCATGGTAAAGATGCTATTGTCAATGTTGGCTTCTCAGGACTTATGAAAAAAAATGTTGTCTTAAGCAGTTCAAGACATGCAAGAGGCCCTACAATGTATTCAGGCTTGTCTCAGAGTCAATATGTGAAAGGATCTTACAGAGAATATTTCATGGGAGGAACAGTCATTCGTCATCCAGTCAAGTCCATCAATCTCCCCTACACATGTTTCAAGTGCCAAAACCTCAATTGCAACAATAAGCAATGCCACCTCCTAACAATGAATGAGGATGCTAGTAATAAGATAAGAACTGAACCTCACAATGGAGATCGATGGGATCGATTTTCCACAGATTCCTATGAATGGAAAGACATATGGACTGCTCCAGTTGTCAATGGAGTGTACCACCAATCAATTGCAGAGTACATGACTGTCTTCAACCATGGTTTCACTGCACGACTTGAGATCTCAGGCCAGAACTCCATTAAGGCATTGAATAAGATGGAAAGGGGTTTAACAACACTAATAGCACTATCAGGAATAGATCCAAAGGAATATTACATGTCAGCGAGAATACTAAATAGGGTTGAGGTGATAGAAGGGTTATCGGAGAAGGTTGTAGAAACTATGGTGTTGGGAACATCACATGTTTGAGTTCATGCACAAGAAAGCCTCCCTCACAAACTGTCTCTAGCACTGCAATTAGGGTATGATTGTTGTGAGGGTCAGATTTCTCCAATCCTATTGGTAGGTCACTATGCCTCTTTTGTCCATCACATTTCCATTGGAACATTGTGTAATCTAGAACAACCACAGACAAAACCTGTAGCGCCAAATGTGAGACTGGAAAGTTATGCTGATGCAAGTGTGAGCCTAGGGGGAAAAATTGAGAAGGTAATAAGTAGAAGGCAATAACTGAGAAGGTAATAAGGAGAAAGGACAATGGTGGAGTGCAAAAAGAGACAGTGAAGGATACGAAGTGTAGGAAATATCTAAGATTAAAGGGGGCACCCGTGAAACTAGTTTTAGAAGAGATCATAAAAATGCATGAGGTGGTCAGCATGATAAACATCATGATTGTTGGGTGCTACATTGGGAGGAGGATCAGAGTTGAGAATTTGAAGGAGTGGTTGAGGCTCCAATGGAGCTTGGTGCCAAGGCATGAGCCTCAAATTTACATCATGACACGGGGATGTTTGGGTGCTTCATTAAGAGGAGGATCAGAGCTAATAATTTGAAAGAATGGTAGAGGATCCAATGGAACTTGGTGCTAGGGTATGAACCTCAATTTTATATCATGAAACAGGGATGGTACTGGTTCACCTTGAACTTAGAGGTAGATGTGAGGAAAATCATTGAATTAGTGCGAGAGTGAGGGTCATCCATGTTGTATCTCAAGCAATGAATGCTAGTTTTCGATGTAAGTATGGAAAGCATAGACCTTACAAGTGTGGATCAAACTCCTGGGTTTACCAGTGGAATTCTGGTTTGTGGAAGTCTTCAAATCCATCGGAAGCACTTTAGGGGTCTACTACGAAGCAGGCTTGAGTTTTATGGAATCCGGAATTATGTCAATCGCTCGAATTCTAATGAGCATTGATGTGCAAGAAGGTTTAGATTGAGATATAAATATTGTAAGTGGAAATCATAGTCACCTTCAAACTCTAGATTATACTGGAGAGCCCTTCAAGTGTGCACGATGCCAAAATTATGGACATATTGTAAGAGAGAGCTCCTAGAATTTCAAGCATAGGTTTTTTAAGGAAGTGGTTCATAAAGTAACTCTAGATAGTAATAAGGTGCTAGGGGGTTCGGAGGCTTCATCATATCAGTAGCAGGTTGGTAAACAATCTGAAGAGAGTGAGGAAGATCTACTGAAAACAACAAAGAAATAGGGAACTCCTATTAAAAAGGATGAGGGTGTCTTTTTACCTTCTAAGAAGATGGAAGAGAAGCGTACACCAGTGGGAGATTCCAATATGAATGTCAAACATCTAGAGTTGGGTGCTCCTCCTCAAGGTATACCTATCACTAATCTTAATCCACTCTGTAATCTTACATCATTCAATAAAATAGGGTGCCTTCTACTCCTTTAGAATTTAGACTACTGAAAGGACTGATGGGGGCCTAGAGGAATAATTATGGGTTGATGTGGATAAGGTAGGTTGGGGCTTCATGGAATCACCTCCTATTCAAACTAACCCTTCTACAAACTAGGACCCTCTCGAGGACCTGGGAATAGGGCAATAGGCTTTAGGTGATGAGTTATTACCTAGAGAAGGAATGCACAATAACCCTCTTAGATCAAGACTAGGGGATGGAATTGAGATTGATGGGTCTGGGTATCGAGGCCTAACTCCATTGGATACAAAATGTAAAAAAGGAGGGTTAAGGGGCAGAATTAAATCCCATCTGTCATTGGCTGAAGAAAAGGCCAACCTAGAGGTTCAAACAGGGAGACAATTATCAATTTTTGGGGTCTTTACAGTACGCCAACCCCTACGGTTTAGTTCTTAATTATTCTCTTGTCACTTAACTATAGGGGTATAGGTCACCCCAAAATAAAGCAAGCCCTTAAAAGGCTTGTGGAGAATCAAAATCATGGGTCGTGCAGAGAAACACTTTGCATTGGAATTTTTGTTTTTTTAATATCTCACTGGAAAACCCTTTTTTACACATGAAATTGGGCATACTTCGGAAGGCCTAAAAACAAAGATATTACATGTTCAATGGTTTAATGAAAATACTTAGATTGATTTCTTGGAACATATGGGGAGTTGGGGATGAAATTGTCCCACAAACACAATCATATGAGTACACACATAAACAAACAGTAAAAGACTATTTTATATTAGAAGAAACCAATTTTTTGGATATAACTGCATATAGGGTTAGGCTGGCAGAGATATAAAAATTTTCTACACACTTAGAAGTTAAATACATTTCCAAAATTGTAGATACACAATTTAATACGTAAAATAAAAATTTAACTTTTTTTTGTGTAGCACGGATGCCACTTGTATGCTTTATGTTGTAATAGGAAGGGATTCATTTTGTGGGAGATATTATTTGGATCTCCAACAAAGTTTAGTTATGTTTTTTACTAGGCAAGAAAAAAGGGTTTCTACTACTTCGGGCCATTTCCTGAAATATTTGAATGTCACAACTTGGAAAAGGAGAATCTCTTCTCCTAGAGTATTTGCATTACATGTAATTGTTGCTGAAGCACTAGGTTACCTCTCCAAAACAGGACATCCCAAGAGATGATTAAGGCATTCCATAGTTAGAACATGGCTTGGGAAAATGGTTAATAAGCACTTTACTGATGACTATTTCTTGGTAATCTTGGAACAAATGCTCAAAGGATAACTAGATGGACTGCCTACAAATTTTCTTTGAAAATTCAATTTTCAATATTCAAAAGGAAAAACTTGATGCTTTTGGTAGATTCATAATGATATTCTTGATTGGCTCTAAGCTCAATGATGGGCTTTGATTTAGCCTCACCAAGTGTTCAAGTTCTTCAGAATCCACTTTTCCTTCCAAGCCTCTTGCAAGGAGCCCCTAGATAGAGTGATCCAAAGAATTGAAAAAATGGTAGATAAATGGATCACAAAGTAGTGAGTTTGGCTACCAAGATTTAAACTTGCACCAAAATGCCAGATTCCACTCATTTCTACCATTCTTCATGTTTGTTCCTATCCCTTAATGCTTATCGAAAATTGGAGAAGCTTATCAAGAAGCTCCTTTGGGCCAACTTTGGAGGCAAAGAACACAAAATAAACTAGTATTTATGTTGTTTTCCCAAGCATTGCATTATGTGCAAAATGGATCATTCAAGTTGTGGATTGCAATGAGCCTTAGAAAGTTCTCCTTTGGAAATATATAATGATGGGAGCTCCCTTTGGGAAACATTCCTAGAAACACCTTAACTTAGATACATTGCTCACTAATATGACTCATGTGGAGATGAAAGGCACCATTGTGGCTAAGAGCACTTCGAAGGCTTGGGAGACCATTAAACCCAGACAGCAGTGGAAAGGGGAATCTCTTATATCAGGAATATCTTTTAATGTTTATATTCTTTGGTGGTCTCTAGTTTTTCATTATAATGATAATCCCTTGGCAGAAACAACTTTGTTTTCTGCAAAGTGCTTGTGTAGTTATGCCATTTAGAAGATTACTAAACTTTTTGATCCGTAGTATAGAGACTAGAAGACATGACTAACATTGAAGAAGGAATTTAGGCTCAATACCTCTGATAGGATGATACTGGAGCGTGTTAAGACTTAAGAGCCTTGTCCTAAATAATCTCTTAATCAAAACAAGATTCCAAACCCTATTGTTTGGTAGGGAGACAAGCATTGGAACCACTCAAAAGCCTTATAAAAGGTAAAATCCCACTGATGGCTATAGATGGTTGTGTCCTAATCACCTGATTGATGTCTGGCTCAACAAGCTATGGAGGCCTAGGGCCAAATGGAAATTTTTTTTGTTTCAACTTAGAGCCTTTGAAAGTCTTTCATCAAGCCTAAAAAGGTTATCTCTACATGGTCTTTGACATTATGTGCTCTGGACTTGGGCCATAGACTGTAATATCTTGGATCCTATCAATTTTTCAATACATGATAAGCAAATCTGCACTCCTGTAAGGCATGGGTACCCCTTGTGATTACCCCTGTGATTATATAAATCTCGCAAATTGATTTTCCTGAAAAATCAATCATTATTCAAATGACTGAAGGTTTCTGGCAAAGATTTGGACTACCAAAATTACAGAATTAAGAAATAGATATGACAGCCAAACAAAATCACTCTCTCAAGGAAACCTTTGCATTCTAAAAAAAATTATATTTTGATTATAACGGCACTACAGTTGGATATTTTCCCTATAATAGATACTTACATGCTTTTACTGGAAACTACTTGGGTTGACTATTTAACCTGAAATTAAAAGCATGTAAAAAAAATATTTATGGGATTTGAAAATAGACATAAAAGGGTGGAAATCCTATCTAAGGTGGGCTATAGACGAGTGAAAAATATATAGATTAGTTACAAATAAGAAATATGATCCTGAAACACGGCCTTCTCTAGTGTTACATGCCTTCTTATCCCGCTTCTCTAGTGTTACAGGTATGATGATACTGCTTTGAATCCCAGCTCAACTATTCATAAGGGCTCTATTATAATTCCTACTTCAACTAAAACCGAAGAACTCTAATCTACTTCGTACTCAAACTGTAGAGCAAGGGTGACCATCCAAAGGCTTATGTAACAATAGCAGTAGTAGTATAAGAAGTAGTTAACAAAGGAAAGGCAAAAGATGAATAACTTTTATTTGTTGCATCACAAGGAGATGTTGATGAATCTATGGATTGTAGTTACTTAGAATATGGGGGAATAAAAAAAACACAACATCATGAAATCAATGCTTCACATCCCTCCTGAAGATGAGAGTAGAAATGAGGTTGTTGTCCTCAATGACAGTAAGCAATATGAAATTCAAGGACTTGGAACCGTACCAAGGCAATTGAAGAATGGTTAGGAACATAAGATCTTCAATGGCATCATACTCTTCTTGCTATTGATGTATGTTATTGCTTACAATTGAAGGATGGCGAGGTGAAATTCAGGGACGTGGCACTACACTCTTGTTGCCAATGATGTGTTGCAGATAACCAAACATAATTGTCAGATTAAGATATTAGTTAACAAATGTCTAATTAGAAATGTGTAGTATTTTATATTTGTTGCAGTTTCAAAACACAGAAAAAATCGTGTACAAATTTGAAGTTGAAGGTGCAAAGAAGCTGACACTCATAGCAATTATTGAAGATTACAATAGATTGTGGCATGGAAGGTTTGTACATATTAATTTTCATTATTTGAAGTGGTTGTCCAAATGGACATGGTTAAAGTCCTACCAAAAGTACAGGGAAAAATTAAACCTTTAGTGTTATGTATAAATCTAGTTTCTTGTTCTTTCAAGGATAAATCCAGTTTTATCTTCTTTTGAAAAACCTTTAGTGTTATGTATAATAAAAAAGGAAGAGAGAATACTTTACCTGATTGCAAGAAAGTCCTGAATATCAGTCTTTTCACAAACATGTGAAATATGTATCAATGGTTTAACCCATATGCCAGTGGAAATGAATGGTTGATTGCATGTGCATCAGATAGGTCTGCGGAGGTTGTTGGATCACCAAACTCTACATTCACATGACCTCCCTATTCAGGCCAAAAATGTCACAGACTCACAACATAATCTCACAAAATATTATGTCAAATTCGAAATCCATGCACAAAGTCAAATATGAAAAATAACTCATTCAAACATGTCACTTTTGTGATCCATGTAAAAAATGTGATACATAAACAACTCTGCAAAATTTTCCATGGAGAAAGACCAAGGAATGGATGGTAGTGAGCATAAAGAATGAATGCCACTTCCTAAATGTATTTACACAACACTTTCCTTGGAAGGCATCTAGATTCTAAACACAAAATAGTCATCCTTCTCTAATGCAAAAAATTGTAATCCAGTCAGTTACCAATAGCTTAAATCCTTTAGCCAAGAGAAATTAAGTTATTATGATCAATGACAGTGGAACAAGTTAAAATTGTCACACTAATGGGATAGTTATTTGGCATTCAAGATATTAATTGAGAACCATGGCATAGGAATAAAGAAACATAATAGTTAAAAAGCATATACTGACACTTGGCATATCAATTAAAAAAAGTAGCTCTGGTATTGAAATAACATGGTTGCAACTAAAGGGGTGGATTAAGGTAAGCAGTCTGTTAATGTCTAAGGTAGAAACATCTACTAGAACCAATCTTGCAAAAGTATTGTTAAATGTGTTATTGTAGTTATATATTATTGTCCATAAACCATAAGAAAACATTTGCCTGGTTCGAAATGTCAATCAACCTAAACTAACGTGATGGATCCAAAAAATATCGCACCATAAGATAGGCCATGACAGAAGTATTTCTAGTTGTTGAGACCACTTTTACACGACCAGACACCCCAACCATGTGGAAATTCCATTGATTTTATACTAAATTGAAGGGTAAAATTGATGGCTTAATGCATAGGTATATGTTTTCTGAATGGTTAAAACTATTCAAGTTGACTTGCAACAGATGGCAAGTCCCACAAAATGTTTGGCAAATGCTACCACCCAATGTTCATATACATCTAGATCTAGATTGTACAAGAATTTGGTATACATAGAGTTGGGGGAGAGTTAGAATACCTTTATTTTTACCCTACAGTTGATGAATTTTTCAAATACTTATCTCAACAAGAAAACATAGTGTTTCAAGTGCTATAAGAAGATACACATGCAGTCACCAACATTGTCACACATGGAGAAGTAGAGAAATAAAATGAAGATTCTCTATAAACTATACATTTTGTAATAGACCAAAAAAAATCAACTAAGCCACATAGAAAAAAGACTTCAGTCGCTAAGAAAACTCAATTTGAGGTCAACAATTCAAGTAAGTCGATAGAGAATGGTCTAGTTACCCTCATCTAAGGTATGCAATATGTGTATTTTGAGGAGCCGAGAATAAAGAAGAAATTGGAACAATTAGCTATGCAAGTTTTGGCAACAGTAAAAGACATAAAGGGTAAAGTGGCCTAATAGGAGGAAAAGAAAAGAAAACAAGTATTGGCATCGAGCGTCAGCCCACAATACCAGGAAGTAGTCCAAAGGGCCAAGTTAATAATTATCAATTCTTTGGGAAATGAAATCACCATGCAAAAGAAGTTTCAAGTCGACAAAAAAAAACAAAAAACAAAGGCCAAGTATCTGGAAAAGATACTGGCCAAACCTCGGATAAGAAACATGCCAACCTCATAGAATCCTATTGACCTAATAGAGTAAACCCCACCTCTAGCACTGATGCACATTGATGGAGAAATTTCATATCCTATAGTTTCAAAGAAGGATAAACTGATTGCAAATGAATTGCAGAATGGGAAAGTACATTTGTTGACAAAGCAATTATAAAAAGCACATACTATAGTCGGCCCAACTTTGTCGACTACTAAGAAACTAAAATGAACTTTTCCAAAGGATACAGATAAGGAGAAACTACCATAACCAACAAATTGTGCTAGTTGGGTTTCTAGAAAGAGGATGGTAAATATTATACATTACTAATGGGAAGCCAAGATGAATTCAGTAATTCAACTGTTACATTTTTCAGCTACATTTTTTGGAAGGAATTCAACTTACCACTACCAAGGATCTTCAATGCATTCTGTATCGGTGTGGAAACTGATCGAGATCAAGGAAAGGCCCCGTAACGAGCTAAGAAAGCCAAAATAACCAGCATCGATCCACAAAGGAACAAAATAGACGACATCCTCATATGCAAATGAAATTTCTATTGGTGTTGATGTTGTTGTTGCGCCATTGCTAAATTCTCACTGGAAACTCCTTCCTTCGAATGCTTGGTTTAGTATTTATAAAATTCAAGAACTATTATACGTAGCTTTAAACCTTATCTTAAACCCTAATCCATTGAGTAGGAAAACTTTGCACTGTAAAACCTTAGATTTTGACAGCCATTTCTTTCGCCAGCATCTCAGAGAAGCACACAAACCCTTGAGAAATTCTCTGCCAGTGTACTCAATTACGCAGAAACCCTAATCCAGCAGATTGCCCCCTTCCATCTTATGAAACTCAAAGGTTCGGTTTTCGATTCAAGTCCCAGCAAGGAACATAACACTTATAAATATTTGGTGCCAAATATCAATTTCACAGGGCAGTAATTGGACTGGTTCAGGCCATTTATCTAACTCATGAATTCGAACTCATGACCCAGCTGATCATTCATGAAATTGGGTAATGTTGGATCCCATTGGTAGTGTAATAGTGTTGTAAGGGTTTGCTTACAGTATACTCAATATATGTTAATTTATTATATCTTATATTTTGTGTTATATAATATAAGTTTATATTCTATATTGTTGTGTTATATAATATATATCATAGGGTTTCTTTTGTATGTTATATATATGTTTTCTTTTTAATATTATAGGATTGGTATGTAATTATATATTGTATATTATATTATAGGTTAAATTAATTATATATATTGTTAATTGTGTATGTAATATAAGAATTAAATTTTTAAACTTAAACATAATATTGAATAAAATTATTATTATTTATTTATTATATGTTTTAGATATATATTTTGATGATCAATAATAGATGGCTACAAAATGGTCATGGGGTCGATGGTAGCATGGTCATGAACATGTTCTTGTTAGTGACACATTTATGGATTATATGTTAGCATTGACTAGTTGTGAGTTGAGTCTATGATTAATATGAGTGTATATGCAGATCAAGACGACAATGCATCAAAATTTGGTGTCTCACTAGGACGTCGTGATCACCAGATATTGGTTGACGTAGCATGCTAAGGATTGAGTTCATGTGAATCGAGTCTATAGTTTTGAGTGCACATACTGACAACAATATTACACTTACAGAAGAGGCTTGAGGCTAGTGAACACATCCACCAACAATATATGAAGTTGTAGGGACCTCACTAGATGTCTTGAAAGAAGAAAATGTTGTCGAGTGACTAAGGGGGTCTCTCATGAATCCATCTACAGTGTTACAATTTACTAAATTTTAACACTACAGATGGATTCGAACACCCCTATGGGGTCTCTGAATCCATGTAGACAAGTGTTAAGCTATAAATCATAACAATTCATTGTCAAAATTGCAATTTTCCATTGTAGAGTGATATAATTAACGTCACTTGGGTCTCTAAATTCATCTACAATGTTACAATTTACTAATTTTAACATTACAGATGGATTCAGAGATCCCTTTAAAGGCAATCTTTGAATCCATATACAATGTTAAAATTTAGTAAATTGTACAAATTCATTGTCAAAATTGTAATTTTCCATTTCCGAGGTGACAACTAAAAATTACTAACATAAACGACTAATTCATATTCTTAGTCCTTGTTAGATAGTCATATTTGTATTCCTATGAATAAATTAGTCGTTTACATTAGTCATTTTTATTTTAGTCACTTGTTATCTAGTCGTATATTTCTCATGACTAAATTAGTCATTTATCTTAGTCGTTTATAGTTGGTTCACTTAAAATTGCTCAATTTTAGTCTATTATCCCTTGAAAAAACTATGGTGACTAACTTTTTTAGTCGCCTAGTCACTTATCTCTCATTTTGTACTAGTGATGGGGAGGGGATTAGGGAGAGGACCCAATACAAAGACATGGCGACTCCTCTCGAGCCTCCTATGCTCTACATTAATAATGAAGTAGCGGACATGCTATCAAGACAATCAACTTCTTGTAGGATAATAAAATTACTATTTTTTAAGAAATAAATTAGTAACGGATTACTATTAGTATGTGGGAAGGCTTGAATTTTATTGAATCTAGAGAATTCTGAAGTCAAAAGATAATAAAAAATCAGAATTGTTAAAGACCCATACACTTTTGTCATTATGTTAATGTTATAATGAAGTACACTACTTATCAAGATGTTAATATGTTGCTATTGTTGCAATGAAGTACAAATGTGGGTTTGTCTATCTATTATGATGACAATTTTATTTTATTTTCGTATTTATTTTAATCACGTTAATAATAAAATTAATCAATTCAAAACCTCTAATTCAACAACTTTCTAATAAAAAGTTAAATAAAAAATTAATTAAACTTTATTCAACTATATATATCTTCAATGTACTTGTATAGATTAATAGAAAAAGATGGAACATAGACATAAACAAAGACAAACAAATATAAATATGAAACATATTTATGGAGAGACATCTTCCATACTGATTGTAATAATTAGAAAAAACAATTTTATTATAATTTTTTGTTCCTTTGATTTGCGTATGCCAAGCTAGTCAATCCCGCAATCCTCCACTTGTTGATGCAGTTCAATATCAGACAATAAAATATAGTGAGCTCCTTTAACAACATACTGTGTTCAACACCTTCCAACTCTTCTAACTTATGGCAATAAAAGACATACAATGATATGAGCTTTCTTAATTGTGCCAACCCTATATGCTCTTTTGCTTCATGCACAACTAGATATCCACAATTTCTTCAAAGATGCAAATCTATCCATGCTTGGCATAGCCTCTAGTTTTCTGCACTCATCAATAACTAGCCTTTCAAGTTTTGTGTTGAACTTTGGTTGTCATTGATGTCAACTAATGTCAAAGAGGATGTCAACTGATTCAATTTCAGTCATTGATGTCAACTAAAGTCAAGTGGTTTCAACATTCTCACACCAGCTTGAAGAAGTACAGTAAAGCCACATTGAAGAAGTATATGTGCAAGCAAGATGGTGAAGTATATGGATGCCAGTGTGAAGAATTATATCTAGAAGTTGCATCCAATATGAAGAAGTGTGTCCAAGGGCACATCATGAATATCCAGTGTGAAGAAGTACATAAGGCACATGTACTTGAGCAGGTCACAAGTCCATCCATTCATAGTCCTTCAAGGCACAAGCTAAAGGGTTGGTTAGACATAGGGATGAAGAGTGCGCAATAATTCCAAAGAATACATGGGAAAATTTTTAGTGTGTGCAAGTAAGCCATAGGAGAATCAAGTGTGTCCAAGCAAGTCAAGTGGTGTATGCAAGAAACATGAAACAAGATATGGTTGAACACCTCTACAAGTCTTGAAAGCCCACAGGTCATCACTAATTAGAAGATGCTTTTAGTTGATAAAGTATGCACAAGTTCCAAGAAGTGTGTAGTGGTTGAAGTCAGTATATGCACAAATTAAACAGTCGAAGACTCAAAAAGTGCGCAAGTACCACAAGTGACGGTATTGCAAGGGTCAAATTCCCACCAAGTCAAAGATCACATATGCGCAAGTTCCGCAAGGCATTGATACACAAAGTGTGCAAGACCCACAAGTAATGGTACCGCAAGGGTGAAAGAACCACCAAGTCGAGGACTGTGTATGCGCAGAACACTCAAAGAAAGGACACATCAATGGCACAGAACATGACATGTGGCATAGGCATAATTTGTGAAGAAAGGAAGAAGGAATGCCACAGCCAACTTGTGGGCATGCAATCCATGCAGGACATGTATAAATAGGGAAGAAAATTGGATATTTGAAGTAAGCTCGATGGCAAGGATATAGAGCTTCAATTGGAAGATACAGTTTATATTTGGGGCATCACAGGCTCGAGATATAGAACAGAATGATCTAGCGAGGAGTCGATTGTGCACATGCAAAAGAATGATACAGTTGATGGTGTACAGAATGATGTTGTAGATATGTGACAGTTGCACAAAGATAGAAAAGCTAAATGGAGAATATGCACAAGTGCATGAGGACTGAATAACAGTAGCACAAGTAGCACACAAATAGTCACATATGTTTTGGAAGGAAGAAGCAAAGAGATAGAACTAAGACATATCAGAATAACCATAGAAGTTTGGCTAATGCATGAAGGTTAAAGTGCAGTGTGAGAAGTAAATAAGTCCATCTGATGCACGACGAGAGAGCATCAACAAAATCTAGTATGCGCGTCATGATGGGGATGATCCGAGGCAAGTGCATTAAATCGAAAGGACGAATCATATGATGCACAACATGTCATATATTGTCTAAAATACTGTAACACTTAAATAGAATGGACACATATAAGTTAGTGCGTAGTCCCATCTAATACTGGTGCGTAATTTCAGAACAACAAGCTATCAATTGAAGCACAATATTAGTTGGTGAAGTGCAGTTGTGCAGAAGTAGAACAATAGAGTGAATATTGACGCAGACTGCATGATCTGTTGAATTAGCACCTAGTACATGAAGTGAGTCATCAACAGAAGTAAAGAATTGAGTGGAATGAGAAGTCAGGTGATGTATACAGGGGAGTATAATGTTGGATGCATAATTAAATATCAAGATTATGTTTAATACTAATCTTTTAAAGAAGGTAAAAATTTCTCATAACTGCACTAATACTGATTCACCCCCCCTCTCAGTATTAAATGGATTCCAACAATTGGTATTAGAGCAGGTGTCTTCAGTAACAAGTTAACATATGGAAGATATATCATTGCGCAGACATGGAAAAGAAGGAAAGTCTTTCTACTAACATAGCACCAAGGTTTGATGGCACCAACTATACCTTCTATAACGTTAGGATGAAAGTTTATCTGCAATCACTGGGAGGAGATGTATAGAAATCCATTGTTGATGGTTACAATGTCCCAACAGTCATGCCAGTTAATACATCACAAAGGAGAATTGATGAATGCAATGCAAGAGACAAAAACAAACTGCTATGTGGTTTGAATGATACTGACTTCTTCAAGGTTATGGATTGTGCCTCATCCAAGGAGGTTTGGGAAAAACTCAGAGGTGTCTATGAAGGTGATGAAAAGGCAAAGAAAGAAAAGTTGCAGAACTACTCTAGGTTATTTGAATATCTGGGAATGAAAGATGAAGAGAACATTACCTCTTACTTCTTAAGAGTTGATGAGATAATTAATGCTATCAAAGGTCTCGGGGTCATTTTGCAAGAAGAATTTTTGGTACATAAGACACTAAGAACTCTTCCCTCAAGGTTTGATGCAAATGTGTTTGTATTGGAAGACAAAGCTAATACTAAAGATCTGACAAAGGACGCGAGCTTCATGGTATTTTGACTACATACGAGATGAGAACTGAGAAAGAGACTCCCATCAAAAAGGAAGTTTCTTTTAAAGTCACTGGGAAGGATAAGCATGATCTAGATAAGGACTGTTGTAATAAGTCAGATGATGAGGAATCAAACTTTGTTAGAAATATTAAAAGAGGACGAGGTAAGTACAAGAACAAGTTTCCCTTAAAGTGTTTCAAATGTGGAGGAGTAGTTCATTGTGCCTCTAAGGGTCCTTACAGATAAAAAGAAGACAATGAAAGTGAGGAATAACTTAGTTCTCATGAACATAGAAGTGTGCGCACTCAGCACAAACCTGAAAATAAAAGGAGGATTCCAAAACAAAAGAAAATTTTGTACATTGAGGAAGATAACAATGTATCTTAAGGAAGCGATTGCACGAAGAACCAAAAGAAGTACTTTGCATGGCCTTTGTGGAAGAAGAAAGTAGAGATGAAAAGAATAAGAACGGTTTGAAGAATACTCTAATTGCGCAAAGCAAACTAGGATCACTAGAAAAATACTTCTTTAGTTGATCATTCAAAACACCTCCAAATCCTGCTGCAGAGGTCAAGACTAATACTCAATCTGAAGAAGAAGAAGATGCTACAGACATTGACTGGGAAGGTAAATTGATTAGTTCCATGGATGAATTAAGAAAGTCAAGAAAGAAGAATATGTTCTTGTAGGAACAGTTGTCAAAGTATGAAGAACAGGACAAGCCATTTCAAGAGTCTCTTGACACAAAATTTCATGAAAAGTTAACCAACTATGAGATACAACTAATTTTTGCACAAGACAAGGTCAAAGTGCCTAAGGAAGAGAAACCTGCATTGAAATCTTCTTTGGAAGAATTAGCATAGATGAATAAGATGTTGACAAGTCAGCTTGAGTCAAAGGTCAAAGGAATATCTTGCTTAGAAGACAATCTGGTTGAGATGAAAAAAAAGAAACAAGTCCAAGATCCCATAGTGATTTGCGCACATCAAGAAAGAAACAAGTCTAGTATTGATGATGAAGTAAATAATAAGTTCAAAGACAACACATCAATCCTAAACAAAATCCTGAATGATCAAATATCACCAGAATACAAATCAGGTATTGGTTATGAAGAGGCATCAAAGAAGGTTTGCGATAGATAACATTGCTCAAATCATGTTAAGTCCTTCAGGTATGATGGTTCCTTCAACAACTACAACTCTTTTCAATTTACTAACGAAAGAAGGGTCAATAGGATAAAGTGCGCAAGATGCAATCGCTTTGGTCATGTTGCAAAATATTGTCAAGCTATGAGATGATATCCATGTGATGGTTTTGGACATAAGGCTATGTACTGTCGAAGAGTAGAAAATTGTCCGGATGAAGATTTATTGCTCAAAGGGAATCACACTACAAGGAATCATAGTGAAAATCCTCAAGTATAGAATCAAGATAAAAGTGCACACAAGAAAACTTGGATAAGGAAATATCTTCAAAAGTGCGCAGAAGAAGAAGACAATTCACGTACATCCAAAGTAGCAAGAGATCATTGCTCCTCATGTTGATCCTGAGAAGATCAGGTGAGACCCTTGAATTCAACAATATGCATCTTAGAAATCAAGGAGTAAGTTAAGTAAAGTGTGTGGTTAGAAGGTGTCTATTGCATTATTTATTATATTTGCAAAAGGTTATGTGTTATGTAATGTCATAGAAAAGAAATATCAAATACATACATGCATTAATTTGTTACTAAGTTATCTTGCATATGATAAAGTGAAGAATAAATTAATTGTTAAATTAAGTGCTATAAAAGGAAAATTCTTCCATGAAGAAAGGGCACAAACACTGCTGAAAGATAGACACGAGTCTGCGCAAAATGTAGTTCTTCATTATATTCAAAATCAGTGTGGTTACAAATTTGCATGAGTCGGGACTCCATGCCTAGGCCAAAAATGGCGTATACAATAAAAACGAGTGAATACGAAAAAATTGAGAATTGTTGAAGTACCAAGTCTGGCTGGTGAGCATGACGAAGCTCCAACTCCATCGACACTAGTGAAGTACACTCTGAAGAAGGGCACACAAGAAAAAGTTGTAGAATTGTAGACAATGGTGGTTCAGTATGCTTAGGCCGAAGCAAGGACAATTCATCGAAAATCTGTTGTTGTTGGTGCTTAAGTTTGTCGACCCAACGAGTCAGTTGAGTCAATTGTTCAATGTTCCCGCAATTCACTTGTGATTAAGCGTATTGATGTTGGAACTAAGTTTCCTCCATTCAATGTTGCCAGAATCCCAGGTCAACTCCCAGACGTGTAAATTCAGATTTTTGTGTGTGAACAACAAGTCGCACATTCTCAAGCCTAGGTGTTCATTCTCTGGTAGAAGGAAGCCATTGGAAAGAAAGGAAAGAAAGAAGGAAACAATACAACATAGAAGGGAAGAAGTGGAAAAGGTGATGAACCATGCATCCCCGTATAAGTTCTTATAAAATTGAATGGTCGATATTCATGTGCATGAAATTAATTTGAAGAGATATGCATTCAATATCACGTAAGTCAAAGAAGGTGGTGGACTCGTCAAAATTAAATGCAAGAGTTAATAGGTTGGAAAGGAGTACAAAAGGAAGAAATCCTCTGTGAGACAAATGATGTTTCCCCAAAATATCAAGTACGATCCTGACACATCATTGTTTCCACATGAATTGAGTGTCATGTCCATTTTATGCCGAGTTAGCTAATGAATAAAAACGTGCAAAATCCTTGGTTTTCATGGAAAGGTATGCGATGACATAAAATACAACAAGGTCTGGTGACAACGTAGTAAATGTGATAAATGAAACTGTCGGGCGCAGAAATGAATTCAAAAATTGGTGCAAAAATAGTAAAGGATTGAGTTTGGCAATATCCAGTTGACACGAAAGGATGGTTGCATGAATCACTGCACAAAGATTGATAAAGTGTCGTGACAAAAAAAGAAGATCAAGATGAAGAAGTAATATAGCTCCTATACAGAAAAAGAAATCAAAGATAATTATGAAAGAAATATGCAGATTACAGGATATCAGTACAGAAGAAATGAAGCATGAAGACAAGGGGAGTCACTCCTGTGAGCACCAAAGACCTACACAAAACAAAACAAAATCTGAACCAATTATTGCACAAGTAATGGAACCTCTTTTCCATTGATGTCAAAGGGGGAGAAAAGCATGAAGGTGATTGTACACATGACATGAAGCTGAATGCAGTTGAGAAGATGCAACATGAAGATGAAGAATCATAAAGCATGTGATCTGTGCAAAGGTAACAGAAAGCAGAAGATACACCAGCAGTAGAATGCATAGAAGTCAGGAGTTCAAACTAGCAAAGAACTCAGGGGGAGCATGTACATATGGGGAGTATTGCGACAAACATAGATGAAGCATACAAGTTCAAGAATATGACTATGCACAACTTCATAAGGTGTTGACATCAATGCCAAAGGGAGAGATTGTTGAACTTTGGTTGACATTGATGTCGACTAATTTCAAAGAGGATGTCAACTAATTCAGTTTGATTCATTGATGTCAAATAAATTCAAGTGGTTTCAGCATTCCCATTCCAGCTTGAAGAAGTACAATAAAGCCACATTGATTAAGTATATGCGCAAGCAAGATGGTGAAGGATATGGATGCCAACGTGAAGAAGTATATCTAGAAGTTGCATACAATATGAAGAAGTGTGTACAAGGGTACATCATGAATATCCAGTGTGAAGAAGTACATAAGGCACATGTACTTGAGAAGGTCACAAGTCCATCCAGTCATTATCCTTCAAGGCACAAGCTAAATATTTGGTCAAACAGAAGGATGAAGAGTGCGCAAGCAATCCAAAGAATACATGGGCCAAAGTTTAGTGTGCACAAGTAAGCCATAGGAGAATCAAGTGTGCGCAAGAAAGTCAGGTGGTGTGCACAAGAAGCATGAAACAAGAGATGGTTGAACACCTCTAAAAGTACTGAAAGTGTGCAAGTCATCACCAATCAGAAGACGCTTTCAATTGATAAAGTACACACAAGTTCCAAGAAGTGTGTAGCAGTTGAAGTTAGTATATGCACAAATTCAACAGCCGAAGACTCAACAAGTGCGCATGTCCCACAAGTGATGGTACCGCAAGGGTAAAAGTCCCACCAAGTCAAAGATCATGTATGCGCATGTTCCGCAAGGCATTGATACACCAAGTGCGCAAGAACCACAAGTAATGGTAACACAAGGGTGAAATACCCACCAAGTCGAGGACCATGTATGCGTAGAAAACTCAAATAAAGGACACACCAGTGGCATAGAAGATGACATGTGGCATAGGCATAATCCATAAAGCAAGGAAGAAGGAATGCCACAATCAACTTGTGGACATACAATCCATGTAGGACGTGTATAAATAGGGAAGCAAGTTGGAGTTTGAAGTAAGCTTGATGGCAAGGATATAGAGCTTCAAGTGGAAGATATAGTTTTATATTTGGGGCATCATGAGCTTGAGATACATAACAGAATGATCTAACGATGATCCGAGTGCACACATGCAGAAGAATGATACAATTGATGGTGCACATAATGATGATGTATATCTATAACAGTTGCACAAAGACATAAAAGTTGAATGTAGAAGATGCGCAAGTGCATGAGGACTGAATGACAGTAGCACAAGTAGCACGCAGATCGTCATATATTTTTTGGAAGGAACAAGCACAGAGACATAGCTAAGGCATATCAGAATATTTATAGAATTTTGGTTGATTCACGAAGGTTAATGTGAAGTGTGCGAACCAAAGAATTCCATCTGATGTGCGACGACGGAGCAGCAATAGAATCTAGTATGCACGTCACGATGAGGATGATCTGAGGCAAGTGCGTTAAACTAAAAGGACGAATCATATTGTGCACATCATGTCACAGATTGTCTAAAAGACTGTATCACTTAAACGAAATAGATGCATCTAAGTTAGTGTGCATTCCCATCTGATACTGGTGCGTAATTTCATAACAACAAGCTATCAATTGAAACATTGTATTAGTTGGTGAAGTGAAGTTGGGCATAAGCAGAGCAACAAAGTGAATCTTAACGCAGACTCTGGGATCTGTTGAAGTAGAACATAGTAGATAAAGTGAGTCATCAGTAGAAGTGAAGAGTTGAGTGGAATGAGAAGTCAAGCGATGTATGCAGGGGAGTGACAACAAAAGATCATAAGTGTGCGTGAGTTGGAATTTCAGTAAGGAAGAATCTTATTTTGGATATTTGGGCGACATGACATGGAAAGGAGCAGGAGGTTGTAGCCTCCTTCCAGTTGGTGCTGGAGAACACAAGGATTTGGTGCTTCCTTCAGGTCAGTGCCTGTAAAACCACGGGGCCGTGCCTCCTTCTAGTTGGTATTGGTAAACACAGGAAGTCGGTGCTTCCTTGAATGTAATCTTTTCATGACAAAAGAGCATTCTGTGGTTTTCTCCTAATTAGGTTTCCACATCAAATTCCTATGTGTTATGTGTTCTTTGTCTTGGTGCATATGTGGATGAATGTTTCATTCATGTTGGATGCATAATTAAATATCAAGATTAAGTTTAAGACTAATCTTTTAAAGAAGGTCAAAATTGCTCATAACTACGTTAATAATGATTCACCCCCTCTCAATATTAAATTGATTCCAAATATACAAATCTATCCATGCTTGACATAGTCTCTACTTTTGGGCACTCATCAATAACTAGCCTTTCAAGTTTTGCAAGACCCCAAAGCCCCTTTATTTTCTTCAACAAAATGAATTGAATTCCAATTTGATGAGTGTATTTGGAAATGTTCCAACCTTGTTCATGTCAAGATCATTGCATTCTAAGGTAAGACTTTAAAGGTTCGGGCAAACCCCTTCCCTGAACAATACCTACAACATTGTGATTTTCATTAATAACTCTCGGATCTGAAGCATGCATTTAACAATGAAAGTGTACATATGACTTGATGTTGGTATTGTTCCTCTATCTCTTTCAATAACCTTTTTAAAGGGTAATCGATTTAAGGGACAATCAAATACTACCAACGCTTTCGCTGAAATTGTCTAAAATAAGGTTGGTTTTTTAAAACCTATAAATTTATGGTTATTTTGCAATAATTATTAAGAGTATGAATATTTTTCCTAAAATTAATTAAAAAGGTGTATGTTAAGAAAAAGAGAAGGTGTACATGTTACATGACCTTTGAATTTATGCGTTATTTTAAACAAAATTATAAAGGCAGATATGATTTTCTTAAATCAGAGGTGAAAGTAAGAAACAATCTTTAAATTTAAAGGATAAGGTATATGTTATAGAAAAACTAAAAATTTAGGAACTATTTTATAACGACAATGGATTTGTGGATTCAAATTCATAATGAAAAGTATATAGGATTATAATTAAAAAATTCTCATATTAAGCAAAATAAATAACATATATAATAATAATTAGGAAATGATGTGGTTTAATAAATAACATATATATAGTAGTATTAGGAGAAAATGTGGTTTATTAAATAATGAGTGTTATAAGAAAATACACATTTATATCACACCATGGACCATTCTTAAGATTTAATTCCCAAATCCTTTCTGCACGATACAACACAAGATTATCTTCCATGCAACATGGTTGGGATTGGGAAGCATACCCATGCATGCATGTAGGAAGCATACCCATGCATGCATGTAGGTAGGCATCAATGATTAATTTGTAGTGAATGCATTGTTTCGAAGTCATAAGTGTAGCATTCAAATTGGTCATTGATAAAATTTACAAACTTTTGTTTACAAATTTTTTTTTTTAATCTTGATAAATAGCCAAATAATTTATTCCTCTACATGTAAAACAAAGTTATATTAAATATTTTGAATCAACGAAAAAATAAAATTACAATTTTTTTTGTAAGGTTCGAATTATATTAAATTAAAAACTAAAAGTTGTACATATCAGAGCAGTCAAAAAATCAAATGTTCATGAGGGCATGCTTGATGAAGTGCTTAGAGTCTAGCAGGTGCAGGGCTAGTCAAAACTAGAGAATTATGAAGGTTTTAAAGTTACAAAGTTTTCCCACAAGCCGGGGGTTATGACCACAGTAACTCAAAAAAGCAGGAAAATTAAAGCTAAGATAGTTAATCCAGTGATTGCTCCTCATTAGACATAAGGGTAGAAGATGAATTAACACCTAGTAGGGCACTGGTCTCCTTGATGTTGATAGTGTTTGGGCACCGCATATAGACCAGTTGGGTGGCTAGTACCTGCTAAGGTTACTGACGAGTGTAGGTATTACCAATAATGGCCCGAGCGATTGCATCCACTTTCGCATTGAGACGACCCATCTCGTTGTGTTGATATTGAAACAAGGAACAGAGGGTGGAGTTCAGGTTCGACACCTAGGCAGTGAACAGAAAGGATCCACATTCGGGAGTGAGGAATACCTTGATGCAGTCGTCCATGGCTAATGAGAGAAAATATTTGGTGGTCCAAAGGAGTTGAAACATCTTGGTGTGACGGGTTTCACGGATGATAGTCGAGCAAGAGTCCTCAACAAGGCCACCCAATTCCGTAGCCAGCAATCTGGGAGAGGGGCACTCTCTCTTTCTCTTTAGAAGGGTTTCTAGGCGCAGAGTTCTCACACGAGCGAATTCTGGGACCTCCTGTTCGAAGAACCCTTGCACCTTACCAAGTTCCTTCAAAGCCTGTGGCATATGAGTGCGACATGGTCCATGCTCAGTTTTGCACGAGGCGACCTTGGTTCAAACCATTTGCTCTTTGAAATTGCAGAAAGAACAACAAGGAGGAGCATCCTGTGAAAAAACCATAATACAAACAGAGCGACGAGATGAAGAATGGCGGTGCAGAAGAATGCTATAGATGGGTCAGGATTTGTGTTTTAGCGATCTTATTTTAGGTCTTCGCACATGTAGGGCGTGCGAGAAACCACTTCCGCCACCTTCTGCATTATTACCATTAAAAACCTGACTACCAAATCGTTTAAGTTCTGTATGGGGTGATATGGACTCCTTGAAACATGATGGAAGTCTCGTCCTTGGAGAGGACACTCTTGAAGTAGGTGCATACGGTTAGAAATACTAGTTCCATGCGGCATGCCACATCAAAACCTACTGAGGTGTGGCCACGTGCATCGACGTTGGCTTGGGTGGGGCACCCGTTGTGGGGGGCATGGTCCTGAAGGCTAATACAAAGACAATCTTCCTTGAGGACGGCATTGTCATCTTCCATCCAATATTGTTTACAATTCCCTCAGGGATGATCTATGCCCCAATTAGCAAGTATCTCAGCCGGCTTGTTGGCATCTCTTCGGACATGTTGAGTAATGATAACCATTGAGTTGTCAAGATTGGCAGCCAAAAGGTCAAGCTTGGTAGATAGACGCCATCTTGGGGAAAATTTAGAGTTTTTGGATCCTGTGAGTAACTTGGAGAGAATATGAATCATGAGATGCGAGTCCCCCTCCACAATAAGTTTAAAGAAACAAGCCTAATGAGCGATGAGGATTCCCTTTAACATAGAAAATATATCACCTACATTGTTGTTGTATTTTCCTATGAAACCAACAAAGAAACATAATATGTGTCCATTGTGATCCCGAATGTTAATTTTTTATCACTAATTCAACATACTCTAGGATCTTTACCAAGAGAATAACATGTACAGCATATCAAGCATATCAATCACAATAAGCAATCGCAAGAGACAATAGACACACAGAGTTTCCTTGGGGAAAACCATAAAGGTGAAAAACCCCAATAACTTCCTCAGAGATAGATAGAGCAATGATACAAAACCCAAGCATAAGAGATAGTCTCCTAGCAACAGCTTCTCCTCCTCGACTAGTGCGCCACTCTCCAATGAATGTATGAGTGAGAAAGTGAATGAACAAATAGAGTGCCTCCCGCACTCTATTTATACTTGACTTGACTTGCCTAATAACCTTTACTAGGTCGGCCTCAACTTAACCACATAACATAATGCTGACAGGGCCGACCCCCAATAGGGTGGTCTAATAACCCTTTAACCCACATGACTTATACAGGGCCAACCCCATCAAGGTGATCTAATAACCCATCAAGTATAAGTTACGACACTTCCATATAGAGGAATAATAACCTCTCTATAGGAATACAATATACATATATGTGAAATACATTCTGAAGTTACAATTACATCAACACCGAAAGACACCTCCATATCCTGCAGGGCTGGTATTTCTCATGCTTCCTCCATCAAAATTGAGCTTGATGTAACCACAATCTGGTGGCGATCATTTGTCTGGGCTTGAGGAGTGCATGTGTCTAGGAACATGATGAAAATGAATTGTTGTTGGTTGCAATTACCAATTCCAGAGAATAGCCATGTCTTCAGGGGTCCCTTCCCATTCTGAATATGCCCATTAGGAAGCATGAATTGTTTCCTTAATATGTTTTTGTACCTTTTTCCAAATGTGATATATGGGTATAATGGAATTGTGGAAGATTCGTCTATTTCGCTCCTTCCAGATTTCCTAGAGAAGGAATGCTGGAAACATTTTCCATATTGTTCGTTGTGGAGCCTTATCTCCAGATTCAGAGATATTATTATTCAGCCGTGTCTGTACCCCGGGTTTGGTTATGATCTTGGCACGATCCCCAGGGGGTTTGGGGGCCAGTTCCCCCGAGAAAGGGGGTTTGAGGGCAGAACCCGCGAGAAGGGGGTTCAGGGGCAATGCCCCAGAGAAAATTTTTTGGGGTTGTTTTTCGCCACCAATTTTTGGGCCCATGGTTTTGGGTAACCTGTGGTATTTTCCCATTGTATTTCCCTTATAAAAGAAAGAAATTATAACACAACTAGGGTTGATGTATTAGGTTTTATGCATTGTAAAGATCTCTGAGATCAGGAAGAGAGACTGTGAGACAGTGAAGAGGAAGTGCAGCAGTTGTATCCCTTCACTTTGTTAGACAGTATAATAATAAGGACTGGCAACTTTAGTGTAGATGTAGCCCATCTTGGGGTGAACCACGATATATCTGTGTCTCTCTTGTAATGTGTGTGTGATTATATTTGCATTTATGTTTATTGTTATTGCTCTACGATCTTGTTTTTCTAACAATTGGTATCAGAGCCAAAGGTCTATTTGGTAGATAAACCTGCAGGAAGCTAGGGGTTCTAGTTCGAGTGGGAGCAATGGTAGAAGGAGGAAAGTTTAAGGTCTAGAATTTTAATGGCCAAAACTTCCAGTTATGGAATATGCAAATGGAGGACTATCTATACCAGAAGGATCTATTCCTACCGTTGGGAGGGAAAGCAAAGCAGCCGGCGGCCATGAAGGACAAAGAATGGGAGGTTCTTGACAGAAAGGAACTAGGGACAATACCACTATCCCTGGCTTCGTCGTTGGCTTTCAATATCTCAAAATAAATGAAAATGGATGGTTTGATGAGCGCATTGGGTAAGCTGTATGAAAAACCCTCAGCCTCCAACAAGGTATTTCTAATGAAGCATTTATTTAATATGAAGATGTCTGAAGGTGGATCTGTTACTGATCATTTAAATGAGTTTAATACGGTTACAAATCAATTAAGTTTTGTAAGTGTGAACTTTGATGATGAGGTTAGGGATATTTTAATCTTGTGTTAATTACTAGAAAGCTGGAATAGCTTGGTCATGGCTGTAAGTAACTCTGTCTCTGGTTCAAACACTTTCAAATTTGATGATGTTATTGGTGTTAATTTTAGCGAAGAAATGCGAAGAAAAAGCACAGGTGATACATCATGTAATGCATTGACCATGGAGAGAAGGGGAAGACAAAAGGAGAGAGGAAAGAACCAAGGTAATCGTGGGAAGTCTAAAACGGGCAGATCGAAGTCTAGACTGGGAAAAATAGAGTGCTGGAATTGTAGAAAAAAAGGACATCTGAAGAAAGACTGCAGATCTCTAAAGAAGAAAGGAGATCCACAGAAGAAAACTACCCAGGAAGAAAATGTAGCAGGTGATGTATAACAAGATGCTTTGATTCTTGCATTAGATAATACAAGTGATTATTGGGTAGTAGATTCAGGGGCTTCATGTCATGCTACACCCCATAGGAAATATTTTCATGACTATGTTCCAGGCGATTTTGGACATGTTTTATTGGGTGATGATGAGCCATGTAAAATTGTTGGAATGGGTAAGGTATGGATAAAAGTTAAGAATGGAACTGACTGGTTGTTAAAAGATGTTAGGCATATTCCTGCTATGAAAAGAAATCTGATCTCAACATGGCAGTTGGGAGATGGCACGGGGGGTTCACTCAGTGAACTTGTTACATAGCACCATCGTTCGCAGGATATTAAAGAATATCCCTAATTTCACTAAATATTGGAAAATACCTCCTAAAATTGTATTGTTGAACCCCCCTCCCAATATACCTTTCCAATTAAGAAAACCCCTATTTTCACCAGATATTGTAGGTATCCATTTTTATCAACCCATTTTTAATACCCCCTTTATATCATATTATCAAGGTGTAACAAATAGGATCCTAATGCATCTTAGTATAACCAAACAAGATGCTAAACAAAGTAGTAGTATAATGCTAACAATGATCCCACTAAGATTGTAGGGGCGACTGATCAATTTGTAGCATTGGATAGTGGAAGACCTAATGAAATAGTAATGGGGAAGGTAAAATGAGTAAAAGGAAACCCGTTAAGAGATCAATGTAACAAAGAAAGTAAAAGATAGATAGTCCAATAGTCAATGCAATGCTTATAAAAGATGAGAATTACAGATGTTTCAAACCACAAACTACCAATCTACCAATTTTGTATCATGTAAATACAAATATAGCCTTAGAGAGCTCATGTTTTTTATAAGCTTAATAAAATAAACTCCATAAAAATACAAAATTGAAACCCTTTCGTGGATAGACTTCCCTACCTTCCTATCAAAACAATCATCATTGATGTTTGAACCCAAATGAACATAGAAAAATTCCTCTTACTTTCCAATAACACCATATGATCATGTGCATATCTTGGATTTGGGTCATTCACAAGATTCAATGAATTACCTCTACTTCCTCTACATTTATTCTTGCAATCAAGGGAATTAGAAACATTTAGTTACCTTTTCGTCGGTTAATATATCTAATTCTTTTTATCTTTAAGGGAGAGGAAAAAATATCCATTGTTAAGTTTCAATCATGCAATAGATATAAAGATACACAGATGGTGAAACTTATATGATACCATTTCATGGTAATAATAACATATAATGTATGTAAACAAGGATTTAGATTTTCACCTATGTTCATGTCAGTTCCAATACAATATTAAGAAGGATGCCTTGCATATAAGAATTGAAATTTCAATTATGAATGTGCCAAATATAACTCAATCTAATAACTATTCTTAACTGGAAATGTGAAAATGTTAAAGAAGAATACAAAATGTTGAAAGAAATTATTAGTCAAAAAAGATTGATCTAACTTTTCTTGGTTCCAGTGATCCAAGAACGATTGATCTCACTTTTCTTTCTTGTCATGGAACAAGGTCTGATTGAATCTCAATACCCACGTAAACCCCAACCTAAAAAATGAAGAGTTAGATCTTTTACTAGAATGCCTACAAAAATTACAATATAATTGTTCAACTCCAGAATTCTCGATTAGCTACATCTCTTAACCTTGGAGTTGACAAGGAACCAAAATCACACTCAAACATACTGAACAGTTTCATAGGCTACAACGTGACTTATAGCTAGAAAAGAAACACACTTTGGAAATTGGCCTCATATAGAACAACAAAAGGTATAATGTTACAAGCTTTACTCACTTTTAACACTAGAAAACTCAACCTCAATTACAAAGAAAGCGTAAAATCTTGCATACATATTCATAAGTGGTAACATTGACCTTTTGGACATCACATCAATAACATTCTACATAAAAAAAAACAAAATACTACCACCATGGTTATCTCAGTGCCACAAAATTCTAATATTGTAATGCATGTTATTCCAAAAATCATACCTCATATCTAAATAACTTCGCCAAGCAACAAAAAGAGTAACCCCACAAAAATAAAACATAGAGCAGAGTTAATAGTAATAGTTACAATATTATCGAAATTTTAAAAATCCAAATACATTGCAGAATTTGCTCCGAGATCTTTACAAAGACCTTCAAGTCTTTGCTGGAAGAAGAAAGGATGAAAAAAATTAACTAACACATAAATCCATAAAGTTTAAACTAATTATAAACAAAGTTTAAATTAATTATAAACATTCACATATATTTTTATTAAGCAAAACGGAAGATATGATAAGTCAAAATCATTGTTAAATCAAGAGTACTAGTTTATCTTATAGATATGATGCTATGTATGATATAAATTGTACTCAAAAGATTCACCTTCTCCATTTCTAGTACTAAAAAACTGCTAAAAGTTTAAAGAGGGCATTGCCCTGAATTTTGAAAACATGTAAATATAAAGTATTTGATCAAATGATCTTGACATTAGCTCTAAATGACCACTAGTATAGAGGAAAGCAAGTTATCCAACTTCCAAAATGTCAATTTGCTTGATTGAAAACCTTCCAACACCTTTAGCCTTGATTTTTAAATCTCGTTGACATGAGGTTGACATCATGAATGACACATGAATTTGCATCAACCCGGGTACCTGTAACAATCAAATCATCATGTGAAATCCAAATCTGTATTGAAATCCGATTTAAAATCATAAGATGGATGGTTACACTAGCACAATATCTATCTTGAAAGCTGAAATACAACTACAAAAGATGAATGGTCAAAGAAACTTACACAAAAAAGTAGGTGGAAAAAATTAGGTTGGTTTATCCCAAAATTCACCATTCAAAGGGTTCACTACACCCGAGGCCAAAAAATATAAAATCAAGATGGCATTACTACATGAAATCAACAAAAATACAACCAATAATTATTTATAAATTATCTATTAAATGGGAATGAATAAGGAAAAATAAATTACAATAAACTTTAAATTAACCTTGTTGAGATTTCTGACAAAATCAGAAAAAACTTTGTAATCTCTTTCTTCTAATTTGTATGTGTCATTCCTATTGTTGTATGATAAGTTGTCCATTGCTATAACAGATTCAAGTTGTACAAAAATATGATCTATGAAATCATACTTGTACAAGCGTTGCCCTTTTATTTTATTGTACCAACAAAACTGAAGCTCAACACCTTCTGGCCTATCCAAAAGATCAATGTCATTATGGTAATCAAACACCCTATTTCCATCCTTCTTTCTTATTCTTTGAACCCTTCCAATGTACCAAGTTCCACAAGAAACACCTTCTTTGGTACTTCGAGAAACACCTTTTCTTGTGGCACGTTCAACTATAGGTATTGAGTTGCTCTCAAACAACACCCCGCAGTACGATCCAATTCCAAAGCCGATTGAAACACCCTTTTTTGAAGCCCTTTCATCTCGCCTAAAGTAGACCCCATTTCTCACTCTAGTCAACCTATCTTTGGATAATGTTGGATTTCCATTCAACTGACTAACCAAACAAGATTTGAACATATCCTTACCATCAAGCTCTACCACTGGTTTGGTAGTTGTGTTCACATTATCATCAATGGTATCTAAAATTTCATCCAACTCATGCCTCCACTCACTTTCCATTGTTTGCAATTCACTAACATTGAGTATGGATGAAGATGAAGATTGGAATATTAAGTTGGAGTTATTCGGTGTAGAACCATCAACTATTTCATCCACTACTTGGAATGTTGGATAGTTTTGATCCTCTGTCCATGGTTTAAACCACCAAGAAGATTGTGTGTGTCCTTCTAGTTGCGTTCCGAATCTTGATAAAAGGTTTTGCGCATCATTCAATCCTACTTTCAGAGCTTCTATAATTTTATCATCTGTAGATATTGGACCATAATGAGATAATACATCATGATTCTCTGTTGTTTGTTGGTGCAATTTATTCTAGATGCTTTCTTGTTTTTTATGAGATTTATTAAAGCGAAGCCCTTGTGGATTTGATTCTTCTTCGGCAACTCTATTAAGAGTTCCAACAGCATGAAGCAAGTCAGTGAAATCATAGGCCCTCTCTGATCCAACCATCCCACCAACTTTGCTAAAGAAGTTCTCACACACATCTGACCCAGTCAAGTGCAATACACACGGCAAGTTAGAGTAGTGGTCTCGAAACAATCTCATCAATAAAACCGCAAAGTGGCACGAAATTTTCACATCCTGATATGCCTCTCTACTAATGAACTTTATGTTGTCATTAACATGAGATTGTTTCCGTACCCAACATAACCATAACAAAAAGAAATGTTGAACTCTTGAAGCATTTCACACTTTTTCCCAAAGAGTCAAACTATGAGACATAAAAATGTCAATGTAGTCAACAACAATCGTTAGATAAATCTCTGTACCTAGTGTTCTCTCTGCCCTACCACTTGTTGTACTTCTCATCTCTTTTAAACACCTTTGAACATGCCTTGAAGCAATGCGTTGCACTGAACCCCAATTTTGTCGATCCATCCTCTCTATATCTTCAATTTTAAGCTTGTGATCATCCACTTTAAAAGTGTTATAAACCATTCTGACATGATTAAAACTTACCAACTCTTCTCCAAGGATCAAATCTCGTCGGCCACTAAACAAAGGATTGATTAGCTTTTTCCTGTTGTGTATGTAATCCTAGTCATGTAGTCCTATTACGTTGCCACCATCATGCAACCCAGATAGCCTCCACCCTTCCCAAGGGATTTGATATCGAATACCTTTTGTTGAAGAATAAGCCTTCAACATAAGTTGTCTTCTTCTACTATCCCCATTAGATGAATGACCAATAATAGGTCCCAAACAATTTTCCACGTGTTTCCTCCACATAACTTCTATTTTTTCCCATTGCTTGGCAACAAAATTTGCATCGAACCTATTGCATGTTGGATGAACAACCACAACCAAACGGGGAAGCTTTTCATGTAAAGGGTTTGCAATAATGACACGTGCATAATGACCAATTACAATGTTCTTAAAAGTGTCTGTAATAACATCATAGCCTACAGCTCCCTCGCCCACAGTCACTAAGAAATGTGATTGGCATTGATGATTTTCTTTATTACCACAAAAACCAACCAAAGTATCACTTTTTGCTACCCACCTAACATATTTTTTCACAACGGTCTCATCTTCAGCAAGGCATACAGGAATCGGACCCTCTATAGCATGTTTGGATTTATAAGAAGCATAAACCTTTCCAAGTGCCTCAAAAATGTACTCATGCTCCCCTGGGATATATGACATTGATTTTCTCACTTGCCTTAAAGTTGTAGATATTGAAGGACCATCTAAATTCAAGCTAATGAAGATATGCAATCTAGGACCCCCCCATAACTTAATCATCTCATAAATGGATTTAGTGGATGCACCATACCTTCTCCCTGCTTTTGGACGTGTCAGGTTGTGAAAGATATCTTTGACAAATTCCCAAACGGCATCTTTATTTTGTAATTTTCCTTGTCTATGTGCCTCACACACATCCTTGCAAAACCTAAATACATCTTTCCTTTCTATAGATTCGAACAACTTGTCCTTTAGGGACCTTATTCTAATAGAGAGTATAGCAACCTTTGTCCTCTCCCACCAAAGAGCCCTCATTGTTGATCTATAGCTAGTATTTGTAACCCTTGCAACATTTCTGAGCTCAGTTTGAGTCAAAAAGTCTAATCTTCTCCCTTTCCCTGTATCTCGCCCATGTCTTTTAATGGGGCTCCTCGATTCACGATATAAACGCATCCTAAAGTCATCACAGTCTGGAATCAACTTACAAAACTTGCATGTCAATGATTCAAAAGGTATACCTGTTTCAGAAGCCCTCTGACAATGAATATGCCTATATGTACCATCAATACGACATTCTGTACCATGATAACATAGCATCCTCTTGGTATGCTTCTCTATGGCCCATAATTTCCCACCCCTTTGATCATCCATTAGGATTTTTGTGTTCAATCTCTCCCCATTTCTATCAATATATGGATACCGATACCCCCAACATTGTAGTATCAAGGGAGATAAATGATCTACAATAATACAATAAAAGCAAATAAATTTGAAGATAAAAAATAAAATTATGTTCAATGTCATATTCAAATTAAATAAGCTTGTGAAATTAACATACCTGAAGTAGAAGGATTTGCACTTGTAGAACCCCTATGTGATAGTGGTGTTGATGATGGGACCAAGAACCTAGTCAAACTCTATTGGGACTTATCATTGGTAGGCTTCTTGGGTCTCCCAACTATGCCAGTCCTCAACCCAATTGTATTATGTGAAGCCTCATTTGTAATAGAAATGTGCTTGTTTGATTTCATATGTTCATTTAGAGAACTAAAAATATTACCACTTGCTGGTACTAAATAAAACCATTTATTGCACCGTGTACTTTCCACTTTTACTTTTCTCTTGTCCTTGTATCCTGCAACTGTTGCTTCCACCACTTTGAACAAATTTGGATCTTGTGTCTTGTTGAAATCATCTAGTATTTTGATGGCTTTATCAATCTCAATTCGATCTCCAACCATTGATGTCTTCCTTTCTATGTTACATGAAGGAGTTTCACTACTTCCCACCCTTGAAATGTTACGTTGATGGGCCCTTGTTTTCATGTGATTGTTTTTGAAGTTGCGAAGTATCCGTGCTGCCAAAGATATTTCCCCTGTTCCATAATCAATACCACAACTTTCACAACGTATCTTTATTTTAGATGTTCCATTTTCTGAATATACTTTAAGAGTAACCTTCTCCTCAACAAACTCTTCCATTAAACTATTCACTTTTTGTTCCCAAGATGCCAATATAGTAGAATCAACACCTATGTTTTGTTCTATCGAATCACAGTCAACTTCAACTCTTGCTTGTTTATGCATAGGTTCCTCCATGTTCTCTTTGATGATTTCAACATTTGGTGTTCTTTCCATTACATTTGATTGCAACGCTTCAGTATCCAATGTGTCTAGTTTCCTCTTGATGCCTATAGGTGTTTTTGTAGCTTTCCATCTTTTCTCTTGTGTTGCATTTAAAGTATATCCTTTATTGTTGGTAAACTCAAAAGGATATCCAATGATATTATCAAGCACAATTTCTTGACGGATTTCTGCAAAAGTAGCATCTGATTGACACCTAACTATGCCAAGGGTAGAATGTTCTTCACCAGTTACAATTACAAAGTCAAAATCATTGTCTAGATTCATCTGTATCTCCATCCACATGTACCTTTTAGTTAGATAAAAATGGATAAATATATAGAAACATTTTTCAAAAGATTGGATATAACATACATTTGTCAAAGTGGTGTTGAAACATTCAAACTAAAATTGAATTTATATAGAAGGAAATTCATTGAACTAGAAAACTGAGAAATATTTGGTTTATTCAGGTTTATTCAATAGACAATTAACTGCCTCTTGTAGATATTAAATAACATTCCCAATAGACCCACTAGGAATTCAAAAAATGGGTGGGCCATAATAGTTCCATTCATTGGATATGCATGCCCCACTATGCCATCACACAAGCCTTACATAGGGAATCTTTTCCCCATAGGCATGATATGATTTCCTTTTCGAGACTCGTAATACAACGAGGAGGTGACTCATAAATGAAGGGTGGGGCTTCATAGTGGAGAATGGGATCTGATGAACCCATATTAGGCACTAGGGGAAGGACCTTTGATGTGCGGGGGGACCTTCATGATTTTATGTAAAAAGGTCAACACCAAAATTTTCCGCAACAAATCGAAATCGCAATAGGTCATGTGTAGGTATTTTTTTATGCATAAAGTATTCCAGGTTTAGAGAACATGGATTCTTCCACAACAAATGAATCTCATTTCTCTATCTATATAAGATCAAAATTAATCCAAAATTAGAGTCGATTCTAAGGGCATGGATTTGGGATGTTTCCCATGGTGTTGGTCAATATACCACTTTGTGATAGTGCTAGTTAGGGTCATTTGGAACAGGTGTAGCCTAATAGAATCATCAACGATGTTGTTTGGTGAGCACCATAGGTGAAACGACATGATATGATTTTAGGGGTCTTCTCCAACCTTCCCTTCAAAGTTTGGGATGTATGACGAGAGTTCGATAGGCATAGGGGGGAATTTGGATCATGTTGGATCAAATCATTGGTCAATCTCATTAAATCAAGGAGGTTGAGGCTAACCATAATTGGAAAGCTCGCATTTGGGAAAAGCTTGTCCTCATGGTTTCCATTTAAAATATTTGGGGTTTATAAAATATGTTTCATGATTTAGGGACCAGAAACCAAACAAAACAACAAGGTAGAGACCAAGTGAAACAAAAGATGGAAAGGTCAACCATTCTATCTTCTTGTTTTATTAATCCTACAACTATTATCGAAGGATTAAAAATATTTTGGCCACATTTTTCCATTTTTTAAAGAATACTAAAAATAAAAAATAAAATTAAACTAGAGCACTACAAAATGAAAAGAAAAATAAATCCACAAGCATTAATTAAAACAAAAATAAATTTACAAGCATTAATGAAAAGAAAAATAAATTCACAAGCATTGAGGAATTTAAGTGGTTTTAGGTTTTTATGGTTTAACTTTTTATGCCTTCATAATGAGGGTTTTCACATTTGGGTTATGTTATCATGGTTTTATGTTTTTATTTTTTGTGTACTAAGTTCAGATTTGTGGATTTTGGTATAAATTAAAATGAAAAAATGGGCATTCCCAAAACAACAAAAAACTTAACAAGTGGTTGGTGAAATAGCCCGAGAATAAGGTGAAGTTGTCCAATGGGTGCATAGGGGGATATTCATTGTTTGAGGCGATTCTCTTACAATATTGACATTTCTAACCTTTTAACTTGTCAAAACCATGACAATCTATGAATGATTTTCTTAAAAATTTTCAAACACATAAATATAATTTTAAAGAAAACCAAGTGATTCCTTACATTTTTTGAAGTCCATATACTAAAGTGGATGTTAATAACCATCATTATCTTCATCAAAGAATGTTTGAATAAACTTAATCTTCTAAAAGGGGAGGCTTGAAAGTACACAAAATATATAAAGATGCAATGTATTTTTTAAGAGAATTATTGCCAAAATAAAATACAATTAGAAACTAAGTAGATGTAATAAATTAAATTAAAAAGAATTAAAATACTTAAAAATACATAATAATAATAAAAAAGTCTACCATAATAATAATAAACTAAACTAAGTGTCATATATATATATATAGATAGAGAGAGAGAGAGAGAGAGAGAGATAAACCCATCTAAACTAGATCATATTTTAAAAAGATGTGTTTAGATTTAGATCTCTCTTACTCTTTAATAGATAATTAAGATAAATTCCTCTCTAGTGGGATGTCCTAATTCCACTTGGATTTTTTTTAGACAAACAACATATCGTTCTTTGATTGATTATGTACTGTATCCTATGATCTTCCAACACAATACATATCTTGCTTATTTTCCAAAATTACCTTGTTCACAAGCTAAACACAAATGATATTTATGTGATATTCCTACATATGAGGAAGAAATCAATAGTTTCCATGAGATGGATTTTATCCTGCCTTGATGTTTTATCATTGTATGCTCTAACTAGTGATACTTTACTCTAGTCTAATTAATTTTTTGTTTCATGCATTGATTTTTTCAACAAAATATTATCTCTTGCAACAAAATCACCATTCTAATATTAATGTATCCCTCCATTTCCATAGAAACATCCTTTCCCCCTCATCATAAACAATAAGAAACCATGTGTGAAGCGACTACTCCTTGTTTCAAATGGTATTTTATCTATTACTATGTAAATATGTATACATGAGGGTATAAAATACACACTTGCAATAATCAAATAGTCTCCTGTATTCACCACTCGACATTTATATACATAAATGTAACGTATGTCAGGTTGAACTAGTGAATTTTTTTTTTTTTGTAACAATTAATTTAGAAGTAAAAAGGCAAGGGTTTTTATCGTCACATAAATGTGTTACAAAATTATAACATAATTATTTTAACTTTTCACATCATGTTATAAGAGATCTATAAGAAATTAATCATTCTTCTATCTCTAACTATCCCATAGGGAGTTTAAACCTTTATGTTTTTATTCAATTCATGTCATCCTATAAATATGAAAATAAATTATGACAATCCATTCATTAATCCTTATCATGACATAAATATATAATTAAGATAATATATTTATGTCTTCTAACCCATTCATCTATGCTATAACATGAGAACACATTTGACTAATAATTAAATTTGATTAAAGATAAAATATTCCACAACTATGATGATCACATGAGTAATTCTAAATAAATATCTTTAGAATTCTAGCTATAAGACTTTCTAATTACAAGTGAATCCCAACTATAAACATATTAAGTAATGCATACCCTTCTCACATTCCAACCTTAAACATAATAAGTATTTTCAATAATACTTTACAATACAACTTAATTGAAACATACCATAATCACTTAAATAAAAAAAGACATTCTTGAATAATAATTACGACCATTGTAGTACCCTATCTAAATAAGGTACATCTATGAATTCAACTAAGTCTTCGCATTTCCATTAGCTAAGGTATCTAAGATTTTAACTAAATTTTAGCATAGTTCAACTTAGCATTTTATTTTATTTAAAAGGAATCTATGAATTTAACTAAGTTAGCATTCTTCTATTTAAAAGTATAAGTATAACTATCAACTACAATCGGAATCCACCTCTGTTCAAGACTTATTTAAATCTTGATCATCTCTAAAAGCATATAACACTAATTACATTTTTCTGAGGAGGAATTGCATACAATTACAAAGTGGTGTCTACCAAACGGCCACTTCTTATCTAAACATAACTATTAATTAACAACAACTCGTCATTTCCTGTCTAAACGGAACTATTAATTAATAGTCAATGGCCAATTCATATCTAGATAGAACTATCGGTTACTAACCAAATCACCATCTCAATCTAAACCAACTATCCCTTAATCATCAAATCGCCAATTCACATCTGGACAGAGCTTATCGGATTACAGTTCATCACACGAAGTTGGCTTGGAGAGTAGGAGCGTTAAGCAATCACAGTGAGTAATTTTATAATCTAGAATTCGTCATAATAACAGACTCATGGATCGAATGCAAATTGGATAACATTATGATGCAACTGGATATGAATCCGATGTTGCCAATAAGAAAAAGATTTGATTTATCATTCAACGAAATCGCTAATGAGTTAAGTACTGGGGAAACTTTAACACAAACTTCTGATGGAATTCATTGTTATTGAAATCGCTATCTATCTGGGGACATCAAACTTGAATCTACTGTCAGCGAAAATGCTATGGATTGAATATTGGACAAGTTTAAACACAAACAATAGATTGAAATCACCGTTAAGCAATCGTTATGGATCTGGAGATATAGACACAATATCGAACTGAATTCACTGAAATTTCTGTCAGTAAAAATGCTGTGGATCGAACTTATTGGGAATAAATGTAAACACAAACAATAGATCGAATTTACTGTTAATGAATTCGCTATCCAAATGAGGAAATAGTCCCAACAGTCGACTTGAAATTTGCTATCGATGGAAACACTATGGATCGAAATATTGGGAATAAATTAAACGAAAACAATAGATTGAAGTCATTCTCAATGCAGTCGTTTGGATCTAGGATATAGACACAATATCGAACTGAATTCACTGAAATTTCTGTCAGTAAAAATGTTGTGGATTGAAATATAAATTAGACACAACGTCAGGTGGAATTCACCATCGATTCGATCACTGTCGATTTGGGGATAATGCTGTGGATTGGAATATAAATTAACACAACTTCAGATCTGGGATTCACCATCGATTCGATCACTGTTGATTTAGGGATAATACTGTGGATTGAAATATAAATTAAACACAACGTCAGATCTGGGATTCACCATCTATTCGATCACTATCGACTTGGGGATAATACTGTGGATTGAAATATAAATTAACCACAACGTCAAATATGGGATTCACCATCGATTCGATCACTGTCGATTTGGGGATAATACTGTGGATTGAAATATAAATTAGACACAACGTCAGATCTGGGATCGACTTCTTAATAATCTATAATGTAAAAAAAAAATTGATTTCAAACTTTAAGATCGAACTCTGTCATAGGGATACAGAGTCGCTCAAACTTATTTTTCCCCCACGCCAAAATCAACCAATAGATTTAACTGGGGCTGCGAATACATATCAACATGTATACCAAAAAATCGATTTCAACTTTTAAGATCGATCTCTGTCATTGATAGACAGAATCAAACTTAATTTATTGTCCAATGCTAATTTCTAATTTTATAAAAATAGATCTGGAACTGTGAATCTACTAACATATATTCCAAGAAATATATATTGACATATATATCCAGAATCGTTTCATCCTTCAAGATCGATCTCTGTCATTGACCGACAGAATCGAACTTGTCCAATGTTAATTTCAAATTCGATTGAATCTGGTTAATAGGTTCCTGAAACTCTGATAAATATGAACTCAAATCGTTTTTATTATTAACTTTATAATTTATGTTTTTATGATAGCGCTATCTATCTCTATACCTGATCGAGATAAATGATTTAAAAGGGGGTCCATACTACCACAAACAATGACAAAAAAAATTAACTCTGGTATTGAGGTGCTAAAAAAATGCTGAAGATGGAAAGAGATTTATAAAATTGGCACTGTAAAAAGAATGATGCTCTCGCTTACACCTAATGTGCCTTGTTGTTGTCCTACATTAGGTATTAATACAAAGATCTTTATAGATGAGCATCAACATTCCAAGAAATGAAGGTAATTAAATTGCAACCACATGAAACTGTTAAAAAATACGATTAGTGAGTGAAGTTTCATTGGCTAATTATAGTAAGAAGCTTCTTAAGTTGATAAGATTCACTGATGAAATTGCATTCTTTAGCATTAGTTCACTGATAAGCATAACTAGTTCACAGAAAACAATAAATGGTTTTCTTGTACATACCTTTTTAGGCAGAACATGGAGTCGGTCCCAAACCTGCTTCAAAATAAAATTCGCTCTTGCTTTGCGGCCAGGATTGATAATGCAACACTGGTATAAACGTTTCTCCAATGCCTGTCCTCCGTTCACATATTAATTCACATTCCAAAAGTTTCCTATCCAGCTCCGCAGCAAGCAATTAATGTGGAGCACTACGAGGAGCTATGAATTGGATTGGACGCCACCCAACTAGATTTTCTATCTAAGAATTGATTCCCAATTGTACAATTCATCATGTGATAGTTTCAGATCCATTGTGTGCCTGTATCAGTCTGATAAGAGGGTGATTGAACCCTATCCAGATACATATGATACTCACCTGATTTAAACACCGGAGGAGCAGTGAAAACATGTCCTACCTGTCATATGAAAGGGCATAGTTCATTAATAATTGAATAAATGCACACCAAACTTCAGCCTCCATTTACATGGATTTTGGGCAATTGCGCTTGTCATATATTTAATAGCACTACGTTAGCAAATGGACCAATAAATACCTGTAGTTAAATGCAGATTTTTCTAGATTCTAGCTTAAAGTCCATGCCTCGTAAATTGTTTGTAATTATGACATACCATGGGAAGGGGATAGATGCTCGCCATATCTGGCATGGTTGTCATGTCAACTATAGATCAACAACCTACTACTATTGTTTCCAACCCAATTCAACGATCAATCATGTCCTTGGGATTGATCGCTTGTTTAGTTTCTGGATGGCGTTGATATGGTATGATTGATGGCTCACAACTTTTACCCATTTAATGCGGTTGTTCAAGATTTTATTGCAGATTACACACTGCATGCCCCAAGATGGCTACCCTCCCCAACAAACGGTCATTAGAATGGTCAGGTGTACCTACATTAAACTCATAATATTAAACCTTGCAAGTAATTTCATGTGAAGTAGATTGCAATCTGTTACCGTCCCTCGATTTCGATGGCCGTATTAATTTTATTACATCTTGGATAAGCAATCGGTTGGGATGTGTGTATATTAACAAAGTTGACCACCTTGTTTCCTAAGGAGTTGTGAGACCCCAGGAGTTGTCCTTCGTAATACTTTGGTTATATAACAGGTATCCAAGGTTTAGAATTTGCAACGTTGGTTTTATTTGGCTATTTTTTTTAAAGTTTAATTTCTTCACATTTTCTTATGCCTACAATAACATGAATTTGGTCCTATCTTTGCCATATCACACATTTGACGAATTGCAGGGTAGATAAATAATTTCATATCACACATTTGACGAATTGTAGGGTAGATAAATAATTTCAAAGAATAATAAAAAAAATTAATTTTTAAATGATAAAGATTAATTTTAGAAACGAAGATATTATTTTGTTATCTAATAAAAAGTCAATGTAAATAGACCATGGATCGATTACTATATATTTGTCAGAGGAAGATATAAAAATGGGTAGTCTAGGTAGCCTCATGGATAGTTCAGAAATAAATAATAGGGTTTTTATAGCGTATCATTCATGAACAAAAATTAAACTTTTTAAACATCTAACAAATTTTTGGGAAATTGACAAGTATGATTTTTTTTTTTTTTTAATTTATTTTAGAAAAAAATATTTATTAATTTTCATAGCATATATTATTAATTTTTGGTATTTTTAATATCATGCATAGAAAAAAAAATATACTTTAAAATTATTTGTAATAAAATACACTCTCGTCCCCTCCACGCTTCTACATGAAATGTAATAAAATATACCCTAAATATTTGTATTGCTATATAACATATTTAAGACCCTTTGACCCCTTAATACAAGGCAATATATTTTCTCATTTCCATATCATAGTTTATTCCCCAATATGAATGGACGTGATACGATATTGCCTATCAAGTGACCCCCCCGTGGGAGATGGCGGCTGTCTATCTACATTCAGAGAAAAGTGGTGGAATATCACTAAAGGATCAATGGTGATAGCAAAAGGAGACAGGGTAGGTATGTTGTATTTATGTCCTCATAATACTGACCATTCTATCTCTTTAGCTTCCACAAGAATAGATACAGCATTGTGGCATCATAGGCTTGGCCACATGAGTGAGAAGGGGATGCAGATTCTACACTCAAGGAAGTTGCTACCAGATTTGAAGCAGGTAAGTTTGGAATTCTGTGAAAACTGTGTTTATGGAAAACAAAAGAGAGTCAGATTTCTCAGGGTTGGGAAACAGAAGAAGAATGAAAAGTTAGAGCTTGTGCATACATATGTATGGGGACCGGCCCAGGTACAATCTCTTGGTGGCTCTCATTATTATGTTACATTTATTGATGATGCAACTAGGAAAACTTGGGTTTATTGCATTAGACAGAAATCTGATGTGTTTGCTACTTTTAAGAAGTGGAAAGCTTTGGTTGAAAATGAGACAGGAAAAAGGTTGAAGTGTCTTAGATCTGATAATGGAGGTGAGTATTGAGGCAAGGAGTTTGATAGTTACTATTCATACCATGGGATTCGTAGAGAGAAGACAATCCCAGGAACACCAAAGAAAATGGTGTGTCTAAAAGGATGAATAGAACGATCATGGAGAGTGCAAGGTGTATGAGATTGCATGCAGGGTTTCCCTTATAGTTTTGGGTAGATGCTGTAAATACTGCTGTTTATTTAATAAATAGAGGACCTTCAAGTGCTTTGGATGGTGGTATTCTAGAGGAGGCATGGACAGATAAAAAGGTAAACTACTCATTTCTGAGAACGTTTGGTTGTGAATCATTTGTCCATATTGATAAAGAAAATAGAACAAAGCTTGAAGCTAAATCCAAGAAATGTACCTTTATTGGATATGGGGTTGATAATTTTGGTTATCGTTTATGGGATTATGAAAATCACAAAATCATTAGAAGTAGAGATGTCATATTCAATGAAAAGGTCATGTATAAAGATCAGTTGTAGGGAAAGAAATAGGAAAAGGAAAACACAGAGTACACAGTACTGGATAAAATTCAAGAAAATGAAGTTCCAAAGGTGCCAGAAAATAAAGAACAACAGCAAGTACCTGAAACTCCTGCAACTGCAAGAAGATCTACCAGGTTAAGTAAACTCCCTGAACGATACTCTCCTTCAATGTATTATTTGTTGATGACTGATGCGGGTGAACCAGAATGTTATGAAGAAGTAATGCAGGTGGAAACTAGAAAGAAGTGGGAGCAAGGCATGAATGAGGAGATAGACTCATTGGTAGAAAACCAGACTTGGGATTTGGTTCATTTTCCTGTTGGTAAAGGAGCATTGTAGAACAAATGGATTTATAGGTTGAAGGAAGAAGAAGGAGGTAAGAAGCGGTACAAGGCGAGACTTGTTGTAAAGGGGTTTGCACAGAAGAAAGGTATAGATTTTGATGAAATATTTTCTCCTGTTGTTAAAATGACTTCAATTAGGACTATCTTAAGTCTAGTGGCAGTAGAAGATTTGCATCTTGAACAGTTAGATGTGAAAACAACCTTTCTCCATGGGGATTCGGAGGAAGATATATATATGCAGCAGCCACAAGGGTATGAGGTCAAAGGTAAGGAGAATTTGGTGTGCAAATTGAAAAATAGCTTGTATGGCTTGAAGCAAGCTCCAAGGCAGTGGTATTTAAAATTTGACAGGTTTATGACAAAACAAGGTTAGAGTAGATGTCATTCTGACTATTGTGTTTATTTCACGAGGCTAGATAATGGAAGTTCTATTATCTTGTTATTGTATGTGGATGACATGCTTGTTGCAGGGTCTAACATGTAGGACATAAATGCGCTCAAAAGGAAGCTAACTAATTCATTTGCGATGAAGGATTTGGGTGTTGCAAAGCAAATCCTTGGTATGAGAATAACAAGAGACAAAAAAAATCGCAAATTGACATTGTCTCAGGGTGAGTACATACAAAAGGTGTTGGAGAGGTTCAAAATGCAGAATGCAAAACCAGTTAGTACACCTTTGGCCAACCATTTCAATCTAAGTAAGAAAATGTGTCCCAAGACACAGGAAGCGATAGATTACATGTCCAAGATTCCCTGTCAATCAGCAGTTGGCAGCTTGATGTATGCCATGGTGTGCACAAGACCATATATTGCACAAGCAGTGGGAGTTGTGAACAAATATATGAACAATCAAGGTAAAGAACATTGGAAGGTAGTACACTGGATTCTCAAGTATTTGAGAGGTACTACCACTCAGGCATTATGTTTTGGAGGTTCAGACACTGTTCTATAGGGATATGTTGATGTAGATATGGCAGGTGATAAGGATAGTAGGAGGAGCACCACAAGGTATGTGTCACTGTAGGTGGAACAATAGTAAGTTGTATTTCGAGATTGAAAAAGGTTGTTGCACTTTCAACAACGGAAGCAGAGTATGTTGCTGTTACAGAGGCTAGTAAAGAGATGATTTGGTTACAGAGGTTCATGGAGGAAGTGGGTAAGAAGCAGAAGGATAGAAGGTTGTATAGTGACAGCTAGAGTGCCATTGATCTTGCAAAGAACTCAGCATTCCATTCCAGAAATAAACATATACAAATCAAGTACCATTTCATACGCTCTGTTCTGGAAGATGAACTATTGAAGCTGGAAAAGATACACAGTAGCCAGAATCCTGCAGACATGTTCACAAAGGTAGTGACCAGAGAGAAACTAAGTTCCTGCTTGGTTTTAGTTATCCTTCTAGCATGAAGGTGAAGATGAGAAAGTTGCCAAGTCCAAGGTCCAGCAAGTACAACAGCGGTGGAGTTGTTGCGATCAATCTCTAAGTGGGAGATTATTGGTTGTGGAGCCTAATCTCTAGATTCAGAGATATTATTATTCAACCGTGTCCGTACCCTAGGTTTGGTTATGATCCTAGCACGATCCCCAAGGGTTCTGGGGGCAGCGCCCCCGAGGAAAATTTTTGGGGTTGTTTTCGCCACCAGTTTTCGGGCCCATGGTTTTGGGTAACCCGTGGTATTTTCCCATTGTATTTCCCTTATAAAAGAAATACATTGTAACACGGCTAGGGTTGATGTATTAGGTTTTATGCATTGTAAATATCTCTGAGATTAGGAAGAGAGACTGTGAGACAGTGAAGAGGAAGTGCAGCGATTGTGCTACAGGTTGTATCCCTTCACTTTGTTGGACAGTATAATAATAAGGACTGGCAACTTCAGTGTGGACGTAGCCCATCTTGGGGTGAACCACGATATATCTGTGTCTCTCTTGTAATGTGTGTGTGATTATATTTGCATTTCTGTTTATTGTTATTGCTCTGCGATCCTATTTTTATAACACATATTCTATTGACAATGGTGTTGGTCTCTCCAATTGGCTATAGTGTCGATGCTATCATTGGAGTTGTGATCAGTTTGGTGGAAGGAAACAACACCACAGTCCCAAACCTGCATGCTGAAATGGCATGTACTAAGAAGGTGCTCGAGGTCTTCAACCCTGTATCTACAAATGTATCATATGGAGGGAACCTCAAAGCCTCGCTTGATGATTCTATCCCAAGTAAGGATTCGTTTACAAGCTACGATCTAGAGAAACATGGAAATCTTGGGACATATATTTTGCTTCCAAATTTTCTTCCAAATTTTGTTGGTGTATTCTTGGTTAAATCCAGGAAAGATTTCATAGGATTATTTGATGCTAAAATATCCTTTGTTATAGTTTCCCCATCGAAGGATGTCATGGCATCCTTGAGTGATGATTTTTCGTTCTTGCATTGCTTCATTAAAGAATTGTTTCTGGTCCTCCGTCAAAATATTTTCCCAATTTTTAGAGGGTTTCCATTGTCACCATTGGGGATCATCAGTATTATCTTCCCAGAAGTGGGAAACAAGGGAGTGCCCTTCATCCAGAGTGTGGGTTCTCAAGGGATGCAGGTACTTGTGTTTAGAAAGCTTGGGTAGCTGTTGCCATGAATCATCCCAAAGAGATCAGTCAATCCATCCTGAATTTCCTAGAAGGCATGTTCTTGTATGATTTGCTTATTATGCCAAGCAACATTCCATATTATTGAGACTTCGGGACTCGTATTCAGATGAATTAAGTCTTGTGAGGGGATACACGAAGAATATTTTCCTTTCCATATCTTTTCCCAAAGCATGTCTTGATTAGTGAGCCATCACCACCAAAGTTTTCCCATCATGGATTTGTTCTCTATTTCGGGGTCACGAATTCCAAGGCCTCCAAAAAGTTTAGGATTACACATTTTATCCCAAGCCATTAGGGCCCACTTGCAGCCCACAAATTTGGATCCACCCCAGAGTAATGTTCTTTGAAGGGATCTGATCTCATTGAGAATTTTTTTGGGGGCACCCATGATGGAGAATAAATAAGTGCTCATGTTGTAAAGGACGGAGTTTAGGAGATAAAGTTGACCTACAATGTTAAGAGAATGGAAAGACCAGTTAGCCATCCATTTTTCCATTTTTTGAATTAACTGAGAAGACGTGCCATGTTTTGAGGAAGTGGCAGTAAGAGGATCCCCTAGGTATTTGGAGGGGAGGGAACTTCATTTGAAATTTAACAATCTGGAAATAGCAAGTTGAAGATAGATTGAAGTATTGAGAAAAAATATTTCAGACTTGTCATTATTCAGAGAAAGACCAGAGGCAAGGAGGAAAGTAGACATGAGGTTTTTTAAGCATCAGGGTTCTCTCGTGGAGGCTTTGTCTAGGAGCATGGTGTCATAAAAAAATTGCAAGTGTGAATATTTAATAGGATCAATTTTTGGATGAAGGCCTGCAAGGCTATTCGATTGAGTGGCGTGTTTGAGAGTTCTTCCAAGACCTTCCATCATAAGAATGAAGAGGAAGGGGGAGAGAGGGTCACCATGCCTAATGCATTTTTGGGAGGAGAATGTGGGGGACGGGGAGCCATTCACTAGGATTGAGAAAAATGCATATGAGGTGAGGGAAAGGATCCAACTTACCCATCGTCCTGAAAAACCAAAATCTAGGAGGTTCTGTTTCATATATGCCCATGAGACTTTATCGAAAGCTTTAGATCAATCAAGTTTGAGAAGCATACCAGATTGTTTTTCACTTTTGAGGGTGTGGATTGTTTCGTGTGCCACAAGGATGCCATCCAAAATTTTCCTCCCTTCCACATAGCCCAATTGTTCCTCGGAAATCAGGTACGGCATAACAGTATTGAGTCGGGTAGCAATCACTTTTGTGATGATTTTGTAAGCCACGTTGCAGAGATATATGGGCCGATATTTGCTGGGGTACAGATCCTTTTCTTCTTTAGGAATCAAAGTAAGGAAGGTGGCATTAAGGTCGGGAAAAACTGCACAACTCATTTTCTAGATTCCTCAACTGCTTCCCAAACTTCTTTCTGAATGATATCCCAACAACTATGGTAAAACTTAGTAGTGAAGCCTTCTGGGTCGTGTGCTTTATTAGTGGCCATGTTTCTTTCCGCCTCCCTGACCTCATCTAGAGTGATAGGTTGCAGGAGAAATTCATTATGCTCTCCCGAGACCAGCTTTGGGATGTGTTGGATGATAGATGTCATGGAGTCTGAGCAATCTATGTTATCTTCCTGAAGGATTTGGCTATGATAGGAAACCAACTCAAAGGCAATGTCATTTTGTTTGAGTAGAATATGCCCCCCTTCCCCTTGGAGCCTTGTTATGAAATTTTGGGCCCTTCTTTGGAACATGGAATCATGAAAAATTTGGAATTGATTTCACCTTCCTTTAGCCGTCGAATTCGAGATTTTTGTTTCCATAGAATTTCCTCTTGATATAAACTATGCACAATGGCTTTTTGCAGTTTGATTTCTCTCTTGAGGATCTCTCGGTGTAGCCGGAGGATATGGATTCTTCCTATAGTTCTAGCATCTCATTATCGAGCTGCTTCTTGGCCTTAAGTATGTTTCTAAAGACTTCTTTGTTCCACGTTTTTAACTTGGACTTGATTATTTTCAGTTTCTGCTTCAAATTATACATTTTTTATCCTTCCCAACTTGGAGTCAAATTCCACCAAGTAGAGAAGGTATCCATGAAATATGGATGATCTAGCTAGAACTTTTCAAAACAAAAGGGTTTGGTTTTTGCCGTGATGAATTCATCTATTTCTAGGATGATAGGCCAATGGTCTGAGCCTAACCTGGGAAGGATGAGAGAATCAATGATAGAATTCGATCTGACAAAGGGAGTGGAAAGAAGGAATCGATCCAACCTGGAGGCAATTTGGTGTACACCTCCTCCCTTGTTGTTTCAAGTGAAAGATCTATTTTTTGGTTGAACATCCACTAGGTCAAGAGAGGCAATGAGTGGGCCAAAGGCGCATCTAGAAGCATCGAGACCACCTAATCCACCTCGTATTTCAAGAGGGTTTCAGATGAGATTGAAGTCCCACCCAACCATCCAAAGTTTGGCTTGGATGAGATGATCTTTAATGTAGGACAAGGAATTCATGAAGGTCACCTTAAGAGTGGGGGTGAGAGGGCCGTAGAAATTGGTGAGGGTACCCTTGAGGTTTGAGGCAAGGTGTTGAAAATAGGTAGAGAGGCACTGGGGAGTTGAGAATAAATTGGAAAGGGAAACAAGGGAAGGATCCTACAGAATTGCGAGGCCTCCCGATGCTCCCATGACATCAATGGAAACTAATTAACAATTTTTCCAGCAATATGAGGATATTGTTGAAATACGTTCAACTGAGCATTTGGTTTCCTGGATGAAAACAATGGTAGGGTTTTCTTGGAAAATCTTAGATCAAAAGGTTTATTGTTTGGATTTACCTCCTATCCCTCGAATATACGGTTTTATAATACTTGTCATGAAACTTGAGATGTTGAAAAATAAAACTGGACTGTTTCTTCGAAGACATCCAATAAAATTGGAACGATACAGAGAAGATTTGCATGGCCCATGCGCAAGGATGATACGCACAAATCGAGAAATGGTCCAAATTTTATGAGTTATTACCAAAACAAAAGGATTATAGTAATATGTTTCCTTCTTGTTTATAATTTTTTTATATGTTGTTCTTTTTTTAAATAATTAGCATAGATTCATCTTAAACTGGGATTTACCAAGCACCAAAGGGATCAAAATTCTTGAGGTGTAAATTTGTATGGACATGTAAAAAATTTACATGTCAAGAAATTAGATCTTCTAGATGTTTGGTAAATCCGGATTTAAAATGAATCTATGCTCCTTATTTAAAAAAAAACAACATATAAAAAAATTATAAACAAGAAGGAAACATATTCCTATAATCCCTTTGTTTTGGTAACAATTCATAAAATTTGGACCATTTCTCGATTTGTGCATATCATCCTTACACAGGGCCATGCAAATCTTCTCTGTATCGTTCCAATTTTATCGGATGTCTCCGAAGAAACAATCCACTTTTATTTTTCAACATCTCAAGTTTTATGACAAGTATTATAAAAATGTTTTAGCACGTGTGTTGTCCAGTTTTATTTTTCAACATCTCAAGTTTTATGACAAGTATTATAAAATTATTTTAGTTATTATTGTAATGAAGGATATTATTTAGTTTTATAAATGAGATGATTTAAGGTTAAATGTTATTAAAAATATATATAATAACATATTAAGAGAATTTTTTTAAATAAAAAAATAAATCCCCATTTCATAATAACAATAGCAAAAGTCTACTCCTTAAATAGGTCTTGTTTTCTCTTTATTTTATTTTAATTGTAAAAGCAAAGCAAGTAAAATGTAAAGTCATTCTTTTGACCTTTTATTATTTTGATATATTATTATTAATATATAAAAACTTAATATAAAATAAATATATAGAACAAGGTCAAGTGAGATTTATAATTTTTTAGTTTATTAAATTATTATATATATATTTTTAATTTCAAAATATAGATATTTATAATTTCAAAAACGAAAAATTATATATATATATATATATATATATAAAAGGTTTGGCACATCATTTGGACTTGATCAACAAAGCCTTTGAAGATTGTATTCACGTGTATGGTTTACTTTGAAATCCATGGCCAGCGGTGGCGGCAATCGTATTTCCCTTGTCTCATTACAAGAAATTTATGATAGGCAGCTTCGGGCACGCCACTTCTTCCCCTGTTGACTCCATGCTGCAGTATTCTCCTCGCGACATAAAAACTCATACATACCACAACTGATCAATGGATTCAAAGCTAGCTCCGGTATTTCTGAAGCATGATTCACATTTAGCCTTCGTTTCTTCCGATTTATCGACCTGATCTTCCATTAATCCATTTCCATCACCAGTCTTGCAAAGAGTTTTTGATCTGTAACTATACGGTCCAGCCTAAACAAGTTATCATTTTTTGATTCTTCTCTTGCAACAATGTTTGTACATTTTCTTCATGTAAGAATTTTTCTTTTGTGTCATAACACTTAACTCAACAATTAATCTGTTCTTCACTTTATCACATGTAGGATCTCTTTATGCAATAATCATAATTTAGTAATAAACTGAATGCGTGCATGTATCTGGAAATCCCTTTCTGCAGCAATTATAACTTAACACAACTTTCTGCAATAGACATCCTCAAACCCTACCTTCACTAACATTCTCCTTGAATTCTAAGATGCATTGTGTTGAATTCAAGGGTCTCACCTGATCTTCTCAAGATCAGCAGGAGGAGAAACAATTACTTACTGCTTTGGATGTACCTAGATTGTCTGCTTCTTCTACGCACTTATGAGGAGATTTCCTAACCCAAGTTTTCTTGTGCGCACTTCTATCTTGATTCTGTAATTGATAATTTTCACTATGATTCCTTGGAATGTGATTCCTTTGCACAACAAGTCTTCATCTAAAAAATTTACTACTCTTCGACAATACATATCCTTATGTCCAAAACCATCACATGTATAGCATCTTACAGTTTTGACAATATTTTGCAACATGACCAAAGTGATTGTATCTTGCGCACTTCATCCTATTTTGGTTGGTATATTGAAAAGAGTTGTAGTTGTTGAAGGAACTATCATACCTGAAATATTTAACATGATTTGGGAAATGTTCTTTGTCACAGACCTTGTTTGATGCCTTTTCATAACCAAGACCCGATTTGTCTTCAAGTGTTCTATGATCATTCAGGATTTTGTTCAGAGTTGGTGTGCTGCTTTTGAACTTGTTCTTCACTTCATCTTAAAAACTAGTCTTGATGCTTTCTAGATGTGCGCGATTCTCGATGGGATATTGGATTTGTTTATTTCCCTTCATTACAACTAGCTTTTCTTTTAGACGAGATATCTATTTGTCCTTCTCCTCAAGCTGACTTGTTAGCATCCTATTCATCTATGCTAATTCTTCCAAGGAAGCATTTAATGCAATTTTCTCTTCTTCAAGCACTTTGACCTTGTGTTGTGCGCAACTAAGTTGTTTCTCATATTTGATCACCTTTTCACAAACCTTTGTATCAAGAGACATTTGAAATATCTTGTCCTATTCTTCATACTTTGACACCTACTCTTGCAAGATTTTACTCTTCTTTCTTGACTTCTTTAATTCATCCGAGGCATTAATCAATTCACCTTCCCAGTCAATATCTGCAACATCTTCTTCTTCTTCTTCAAATTGATTATCTGTCTTAACTTTTGCAACTGGATTTGGAGGTGTAACTAACTTTGGAGGTGTTTTGAACGATCCACTAAAGAAGTATTTGTCTAGTGATCCTAGTTTTCTTTGTGCAACTGGATTATTCTTTGAACTGTTCTTCTTCTTTTAATCATTGCTTTCTTCCACAAAGTCCATGAAATGTACAGCTTTTGATTCTTCGTCGCAATCACTTCCTTCAGATACATTGTTGTCTTCGTCAGTGTATAGACTTTTCTTCTGTTTTGGAATCCTCTTTTTATTTCTAGGTTTGTGCCAAGTGCACACAGTTCTTCGTTCATGAGAAATAGGTTCTTCATCGTTGTCGATGTCTCCATATTCTCTGTAAGGACACTTAGAAGTAAAATGTCCTATTCCTCCACACTTGAAACATTTGAAAGACAACTTGTCTTTGTACTTACCTCGTCCTCTTTTAAGGTTCGTTACAAAGTTTGACTCTTCATCATTTGATTCACTGCTAGAGTCTTTTTCATGATCGTGCTTATCCTTTCCAATGGCTTTAAAAGCATCTTCCTTTCTGATGGGAATCTCTTTCTCAGTTCTCAGCTTGTATGCTGTTAGAATCCCCTGAAGCTCGTACTTTATCAGGTCTTCAAGATTAGCTCTGTCTTCCAATACAAACACATTTGCATCAAATATTGAGGGAAGAGTTCTGAGTATCTTCTGTACTACAGATTCTTCTTCCAAAGTGACCCCAAAACTCTTGATAGCATTAACTATCTCGTCAATTGTTAATATGTAAGAGGTAATGTTTTCTTCATCTTTCATTCTCAAGGATTCAAATAACATAGAGTAGTTCTACAATTTTTCTTTCTTTACCTTTTCCTAACCTTCATAGACACCTCTAAGTTTATCCCATACATCCTTGGCTGAGGCGCAATGCATAACCTTGATGACTTCATTATCTGTTAAACCACACAACAATGCGTTTTTGGCTCTTGCATTGCATTCATATATTCTCCTCTCAATTGGATTAACTGGGACGACTGTTGGGACATTGTAACCATCAACAATGGACTACCAGACATCAGATCCCAGTGATTGCAGATATACTTCCATCCTAACCTTCAAGAAGGTGTAGTTGACCTGCCATCAAAACTTGGTGCTATGCTGGTAGAAAAACCTTCTTGTTTGTCCATATCTACCCACGGATATATATTCTAGATGTTAAGTTGTTACTGAAGAGGGGGGGTGAATCGGTATTAGCGCAGTTATGAATAGTTTTTAACTTCTTTAACAAATTATTCTGAACTTAATCTTGATCTTCATTATGTATCCATCATAAATAAACATTCATCCACATATGCACCAAACAAAGAAAAAATAACACACCGAATTTTTGACGTGGAAATGCAAATGGAAGAAAACCACAAAATGCTCTTTTGTAATGAAAATATTACATTCAAGGAAGCACCGAGTTCCTGTGTTTACCAACACAAACTAGAAGGAGGAACCAACCCCCTAGTTTTACAGGCACCGACCTAAAGGAAGTACCAACTCCCTGTTTTCTCCAACACCAACTAGAAGGAGGCTCTAACCCCCTGCTCCTTGCCTTGTCCTGCCGGCCAGAAATATAAAATAAGATAATGCCTTCCTGAACTTCCAACATGCACACACTTCTGATCTTTTGATGTTCATTCTGTTGTGTGCACTTTTTGTATGCTGTCGTATCACTATCACTTCCCTGCATACATCACTTGACTTCTCATTCCACTCAACATATCACTTCTACTGATGACTCACTTCATATACCGTGTGCTACTTCAACTAATCTTGTAGTCCACGCCAAGGTTCACTCTATCATTCTACTACTATGCAACTGCACTCACCAACTGATACTGTGCTTCAATTGATAGCTTGTTGTTTTGAGCTTGCACACCAATATTAGATGGAACTGCACACTTACTGAGATGTTTCGGTTCCGTTTAAGTTCCATAGCTTTTTAGACAATCTGCGACATGTTGTGTATCATATGATTCTTCCTTCCAGTTTAACGCACTTACCTCAAATCATCCTCATCATGATGTGCATAATTGATTTTGCTGCAACTCGATCTTTGTGCATATGATGGACTTCTTTACTTAGCACACTTCAACTCAATCCTCGTACATCAGTTAAAAATTTTCACTCCGTACAACTTTTGATATACTTCATGTATGTCTCTGCATGGATCCACCTTAGAACGTCTGTGACTGTCTGCGTGATGTTTGTAATATGATCATTTGGTCCTCATGCACTTGCTCATCCTTTTCATTCTACCTTTTTGTCTTTGTGCAACCATCATAGATCTACAACATCATTATGTGCACCATCAACTATATCATTCCTCTTCTTGTGCACATTCGGCTCCTCGCTAGATCATGCTATTCTATACCTTGAGCCCTTAATGCGATGAATATAAATCTGTATCTTCCACTTAGAATCTCTTCATCCTTGCTATCAAGCTTACTTCAAAACTCCAGCTTGCTTCCCTATTTATACATGTCCTGCATGGATTGTATGTCCACAAGTTGGTTTGGATTTCCTTCTTCTTTGCTTCATGGATTGTTCTTATGCCACATGTCATGTTCTGTGTCGTTGATGTGTCCTTTATTTGTGGGTTCTGCGCACACATTGTCCTCAACTTGGTGGGACTTTCATCCTTGTTGTACCATCACTTGTGGGCCTTGCACACTTGATGTTTTGATGCTTTGTAGAACTTGCGCATACATTATCTTCGACTTGGTGGGAGTTTAAGCCTTGTGGTACCATCACTTGTGGGTCTTGCACACTTACTGTGTCATTAGATGTGGAATTTTTTAATATGCCGACTTCAACCACTACACCCTTCTTGAAACTTGTGCATGCTTCAAAAACTGAAAGCTTCTTCTGATTGGTGATGACTTGCTCGCTTTTAGGACTTGCATAATTGTTCAACCATCTCTTGTTCCACGCTGCTTGCATACTCTGTTTGACTTGCTTCTGCATTCTAGAATCCTCTCTATATTTGCTTATGCACTCTAGAGTCTTCTATGGACTTGCTTGTACACATTATACTTTGTCCCATGTATTCTTTGGCTTGTTTGCACACTCTTCAAACTTTTGTCCAACCAACACTTTAGCTTATACCTTGAAGGACTATGACTGAATGGACTTGTGACCAACTCAAGTACATGCTCCTTATGCACTTCTTCAAACTAGATATGCACGATGTACCCCTGGACACACTTCTTCAAATTGGATGCAAGTACTAGATATACTTCTTCAGACTGGCATCCATATACTTTACCATCTTGCTTGCACATATACTTCTTCAATGTGGATTTTCCATACTTCTTCAAGCTGGCATGGGAATACTAAGTCCACTTGACTTCAATTGATATCAATGACTCGAGCTGAATCAGTTGACATCCTCTTTGACATTAGTTGACATCAATGACAACCAAAGTTCAACACTCTGGTGAAACCCTCTCAGTGACTTGAGGGAGAAAACCCCAGCAAAACCTTCCTTAGTATATTGTTAGATGCAATAGAATGTCTTTTACATCAAGCACCCCTAGTGCAATTACAGAGTAAGATAAAGATAAATAAGAGAGACTCAAAATAATATCCCGCACAAAGAGAAGCTCATTTCCTTCAAGAGAGAAGAGAATTCGCTTCACATTGAATTCATCAATCCTGTATAACATATTTATATATTCTTCACATGCATCGGCTTCTATTTTTATCCTCTCACTTCAGGATGAACTTGTCCTCCATCTGGATGCATCAATCTTGCATGAAGAAATGTGTCCCATTTCTCATGCAGTGCATTAAATCACTGAACTGATTCTTAGGATGAACTCGCCCCTTAACTCAAAGCAATATTTATTGTGTAAGTATCTCAAAATATCCATGTAAGTTGAGGAATTCCTTTTTTTTTGTTTTCTATTGCATCTAACACATCAAAAGCGACCTGTATTAGCTTGCACCAACCCTAATAATTTTATGCACTAGTGCTTCATTTATAGTAGTGCACTGGTGCATGTTTTCTATTTAAGAGAATTGATATTAAAACCTCTGATAAATCCTCCACCCGCCCACCTCCACTAGAAACCTCCACTATAAACATACAAATGAGACATTTTGGGGGGAGGTTCGACAAAAACCTCCACTAGAAGGTGTTTTCCTTTAGTAGAAAGTTATTTCTAGAAGACATGCAATAAATTGGTCTCTTTTTGCACACGTCGAAGAGCACTGTGAGGGATTGTTGAGTAGAGAAGGAGTAAGTCTTTCTTATGTTGTGTGGGGCAGTGGGAGAGAGTGCCATGGGTGGTTTGAGCACTATAAGAGGGTCTGGATAACTTTGTAGTGAAGAAATTGACTTGTCATGAGAATATTGGGATGGGTTGAGTGATTTTAAAGCCCCATAAGAGGCTTCTTTGCCCTAGTGGTATCATGGCTTGACTTCGGGGTGGATCGATAGGTGGTTCCTATGGCTTGGTGGAAAACTGCTCCTCAAAAACTAATTTGGTGGCCATGGCTTTATTTGCAAAGAATTATTCATGGACGACTTCTTGTGGAATGATTCATTGTTTTTCTATTACATAAAATTTAATGAGGAAATGAAAGAAATTTGAATATGCATTGTTATTTCCATTGTTATTTTATATTTGGTATATGAATTCAATAATGTATTGTTGTTAAAGGTTAATTTTGGGTTCACAAATTGGTTATGAAGAAAATAAACTTTGTGGTAGTGTTGGATGGCCAAGGAAGGAATCCGGTGAATACTACATAATGATAACATAACAATTTGGAGTCGCCATGTAGTGCCCATCACCTTAACAATGAGCAAGAGGGGCTTGGGTGTGCCACACCTTTTCAAAATAACCATATGATCTTTGAACATTATTGATTGATAGAGGTGTTACAATAAACATAGATGATTGACCTTTGATCATTAAATCAATAAAAAAACTTTATTGGAATGCATTCAATGGCAAAGAACATTAATTCAAAATTTGGAGAGCTAAACATATACCTAGAGCTAAAAGCACTTTCTATCGTCATCTTATGGTCTTTGCCGGTGACAAAGCTTTATGATCGCTAACAACATGTTGCTTGTGATCCAATGTGACCATGCTTAGATTACGAGACATTCATTGTGATCCAATCTTTGGTGCTTTAAAGTCCCTAGTGATCTTTGGTGCTTTAGAGTCCTTAGTGAGTGTAAAGTCATTTAACAAAATTTGAGTAAAAAATGCATCCATGTGATGCAGCTTATGCGTCAACCATTCAAAAAAAAAAAAACACCAAAATAATGCAGATTTCCGAGACAAATTTCTTTCTTTCTCCATCCAATGTATCCAGAATGAATTTCCTTCTGTGTTCAATGTCCCCATTTTGAAAATATGTTAATTATTTTAATTTTAAATAATTTTCTTAAATTAAAAGGGAAAAATATGGAACATCCAAATCAAATATCTCTTCGTATATCACTTGTGAATATCGTTAGTGGAAATTTGTTAGCCTTCAATGTGAAATTTTATTTTCAAAACATGGACCCCTGAATTAAATGGATTGAGGAAAAACCATACGATAAATGTGAATGCACTAAATTAAATTAAAAGGAATGGAGAAAAGCTATGAAAACATGTGAAACATCCGAATAAAACATGCCTTCCTAGAACACAAATCAATGTCTTTTACATAAACTTGTTATCATTCATTGTCAAATTTGATTTTCAAATTAAAAGGAATGGAGAAAAACGATATGAGAGATGTGAACATATCTTTTTTCACTTCATTTGTTAATTTAATTTTGTTGGTGCACGTGCATTGTGCAGTTTTATTTTTCAACATCTCAAGTTTTATGACAAGTATTATAAAATTATTTTAATTATTACTATAATGAAGGATATTATTTGGTTTTATAAATGGAATGATTTAAGGTTAAATGTTATTAAAAAGTATATAACAATATAATTGGTTTTAAAAAAAAAAATTAAAAAAAAAAAAATCCCCATTTCCTAATAACAAAAGTCTACTCCTAAAATTGGCCTTGTTTTCTCTTTATTTTACATTAATTGTAAAAACAAAAGACTACTCTTGTTTGCTCTTTATTTTATTTTAATTGCAAAAACAAAGCAAGTAAAATCTAAAGTCATTTTTTATGTTTTATTATTTTGATATATTGTTATTAATATATATAAAACATAATATAAAATAAATATATAGAACAGGGTAACTAAGATATATAATTTGTTAGTTATTAAATTATTATATTTTTTTTGTTTATTTTTAAATAAAGATATATATAATTTCAAATATATATATATAAAATATTTGTAAATTATTTGGATTTAATTAATAAAGTTTTTTTTGTCTAGATGGGTGGTTGGGAGGAATGTTATTATCCTTTTTATCTGAGTTTAAATCTCTTTTTATGATACTCTCTTTATGAGACTGGTTCCTTGGGAGCCGACTTAGACTATCTAATGATTGTGATTGTAATGCTGGCCATACCTTGATTCTTCTGAATAACAAATGTTAAAAATTCAAATCAAATAAAAATTCAAATCAAATCAAATGGTAAAAACACCCGTATTCAGGTTTAGTTTTAGTTTGAAATCCATGGAATTCTGTAAATTGAAAGAGTCCAACTCCAAAAGTCATCGTATTGAAAGAGTCCAGCTCCAACCAGCGGCGGCGGCAATCGGATTTTCCTGGTCTGATTACAAGAAATTTATGATAGGCAGCTTCGTGCACGCCACTTCTTCCTCTGTTGACTCCACGCTGCAGTCTTCTCCTCGCGATATAAAAACTCATACACACCACAACTGATCAATGGATTCAAAGCTGGCTCCGGTATTTCTGAAGCACGATTCGCATTCAGCCTTCGTTTCTTCCGATTTATCGACCTGATCTTCCATTAATCCATTTCCATCACCAGTCTTGCGGAGAGTTTTTGATCTGTAACTATACGGTCCAGCCTAAACAAGTTATCATTTTCTGATTCTTCTCTTGCATATTTTATACAAGTCTTTGGAGATACAGGTGTTAGGATGGTGATGCGGCGGGCGAGGTTTAGGATTTCCTGCAGAATGATTGTTGTCGCGACAGAGGTAGACGTTGTTTTGTTTTTGTGCTGAGGAAAGTTTTTGTCGGTTTATGCCTGTGACGTGGTGTTGTTTGGCGGTGACGGGTGGAGAGGAGGTAGACATCTGGCGGGTGGTTTCAGGTCTCAGCGGGCCCGACAGATGCCATTGAGAATTACCTACTCGACGGGTGAAAATGATACATAAAAGGAGAAGCTCTTCCTTTTACCCTTTTTTTTATTCTTCAAACTCGGTTGGAGGGGATAGGGTTTCGGAGGTAGGGGAAGATCGAAGGGCGAACAAGGGTGTCTCCGGTTTTGATGCTGGCGAATTTTCTGATACATTTGGTCAAGGTATTGTGAAGAAGAGATGACGTAGGCCAAATAAGATTAAGCCCACCAATGTCAGGGAGGGTTTAGACAAATATAGCATTTCACATGATTCAAATCTGGACAAGATAAATATGCTAGCCACGAACGCAATTGTAGGGAAATTTGAGTTTACAAATGGACATAAGGGAGAACTATTGGATTGGGTTCGAAAAAATTGGACACTAGTTGTGGGTGACTACCCTAGGGTTAGTATGTTGATAAACGGCTGGTTACTCTTCATTTTCTCTAAGCTAGAGCATGTTGGGCTCATCCTTAAGAGGCCGTGGCTTTTCAAAGAAGGTTCACTGTATTTAAAACCTTGGCACTTGGCATTTGACCCCTTAAAGGAGAGGCAGGCAAAGCAACATCTGTGGATGATGATTCCAGGTTTCCCCATAGAACTATGGACGGAACAAATATTGATGGGTTTAGCAAATATTGTGGGGAAGTTCATTAGATTGGACAAACATTCATTGTTTGGCTTTGACCAGAGATTCGCTAATGTAATGGTAGAATTTGATATGGGTCGTGGATTACCGGCCGAAATTGAGTTAAGCTAGGGAAATCGACAGTGGGTTCAGCGTCTTGATTATTTTAAGGTGCCTTTTAGATATTCTATTTGTCATAATACAGGACATATTCAAGTAGAATGCCCTATTGCTTCAAAGTCCATATTCAAGAAATCGAAGGTGTTTGATACTGTTTCTGTCGACAAAACTCTGCCAGATAGAATTGTGCAGAATATGGAGATGATAAGGGTCGAAGGTGGACTGGACCCGATCGTGGCTAGATTGTCAGTCCCTCAAGGTAGCAAGCATTTATCGGGTAAGTCCAAAATCTCCCCTGATATAAATTTAACTGAAGAAGAAATGGAAGTTGTTATGGGGGCTGAGGGGACATATTGACAACATCTTGCTTTTGGAGAGGTTCAACTGCATTTAGGGTTTTCGGGAAACCATGGTCGCACCATTGAAAAACTTGGAGGGAGCCTAACAAACCCTCAGGTTAAGCGGGGCCTTTTTGGAGACAATAATGAGAGTGGGATTTCACCTTCGGGGGATAGGGTTTCCAAGGTATTGATGGATCCTGACGAAGGGGGTGGAGAGGGTTTGAGTCTGAACAATACTGAACCTGGAATTTTTATTCCAGAGGAGAATGAATTACTTAAAGAATCTGGGTATCAAACCGGATTTAATCCGGGGTTATTAACTCCCTTGACCATCTTTTCTAAGAATCCTTCAAGCAAAGCTGAGGTACAGGCTCTAAATTCCTTAAAATTTCAAAATGTTACTATCTGAAAGAAGAAAAGAGGGAGTAGAGAAGTGGAAGAGGACTACCTTAAGGTTTCTGAATGTTTGAGGATGTTTGACGGGGAGGATTCGACTTTTGACATTTCTGGGGGTCTTAAAGCAGGCTGCCCCCAAAAGTCTGTACCCTAATGTCTATTTGCTCTTTGAACATCCATGGGTTGGGTAGGGCTGTTCGGGTCAGGGCATTATCCAATCTCATAAATACTATTGGCCCAGGGGTGATATTGTTGCAGGAGACGATGTGTTTGGATAGTCTGGCGATTTTGAAGATTGGTAATCTTCTTCCTGGATGGGAATGTGTGGCAGTTAGTTCAGATGGACTTTCTGGAGGTCTGTTGGCAGCCTGGGATCCTAATCATTTTACTTTCAAGGTTTTTAAGACAGCTTGGGGTTTGTTTATGGAAGGTCATTGTTTCTCAATTGATATGCCATTATCCTTACTAAATTTCTATGGTCCATATCGGAACAGATACAGTTTTTAGGATGGGTTAAGAAACTCTGGCATTTTAGATATTGAAAATCGGATTATAGTGGGAGACCTGAATTTCACCAGGTTGGCTGGGGAGATTTGGGGAAACACTGCAGTTCTTGATAGTTTGGCAGACTATTTCACACAATTGTTGGATACTTTCGATTTGGTAGATGTGTGCACTTCTGTTTACAAGCCTACATGGACGAATGGGAGATCAGGACATCAGAACATTATGAAGAGACTTGGTAAATTCTTGGTTAAATCTACTATGTTGAATTCTTGCAGCTGTTATAGGTCTTGGGTGGGCAACAATAAGATTTTGGATCACTGGCCTATTTTCCTTCAGTTGGGGAAACAAGCTATTAAGGGTAGATATCATTTTAAGTTTAATCATTCTTGGCTTTCAGATGAAGATTTTTGTACTAAGGTAAGAGAGTTTTGGGTAAAGACAGACTTTGATTCAGATTTAAATCCCGTGGATTTCCTCTGCAAAAAGTTGAAGGCCCTAAAAATTTTCACTTCTCATTGGATTCACAAAAAGAAGGAACTTGATCAGAAATTATTAAGGGAGGTAGAAGAACAGCTACAGTTTCTTTACATCAGTCAAAGTCTCTCACCCTTAGATTTGAGGGAACGAGAGAAACTGAAACTTCTGGAAGAATAGAAAGAAAATATTTTATTGATGGAGGAGAAAGAGTGGAGACTTAAAAGTAGAGATCTATGGATAAAAGATGGTGAGAAGAATACAAGGTTCTTTCACTCTTTCGTTTCAGCAAGAAGAAATAATAAGACCATCTGGAATCTTTGGGATTCAAATGGAATTGACATCTTTGGTGAGAAAGATTTACAATTAGGTGCAAAGAATTTTTTCAAGAATATTTATACTGATGAAGGGAATTGTGATTTAATTTCACAGTTGAACGTGGACAAGCTCTTTCCAAAATATTTTAATGAAATTGATGCTACAAAATTGGAAAAGGAAGTCACTTTGGTGGAGGTAGAAGAGACTTTGAAAGGATTCGCTAAGGAGAAATGTCCTGGTCCAGACGGATGGACTGTAGAAATTTTCATTCACTTTTTTGATATTATGGGAAGTGATATTCTGAGGATGGTTGAATTTACCAGGAGGACTGGGTACATCAGTGGGGCATTGAACGCTACTTTTGTTACACTCATTCCAAAATTTAGTGACCCCAAATATTTTGGGGAGTTTAGACCAATTGCATTATGCAACTTGGTTTATAAAATTCTCTCAAAGATTATTGCTGAGAGGTTGAAGCCTCTACTTTCAGAAAACATTTCTCTTGAACATTTTGGTTTCTTACTGGGGAGACAGATCCATGATGCTGTAGGGATCACACAGGAACTTTTGCATTCGATAAAGAAGAGGAAACAAAAGGCACTTTTCCTGAAACTAGAGTTAGAAAAATCCTATGACAGAGTGAATTGGGACTTTTTAAGGATCATTCTGATACAGATCGGAGTTCTTGCAAGTGTAATCAGGTGGATTATGGCATGTGTAAGCACTATGAACATTTATGTTCTAGTTAATGGTCAACCTTCTGGTGTCTTTAGCTGCAGCAGAGGAATTAGGCAGGTTTGTTCATTATCACCTCTTTTATTTCTCTTGGTGATAGAAGGTTTAAGTCTATTGATTAAAAAAGCAAAAAAGGATGGGCTCATAAAAGGATTGAAGATCAACAATTCGATTCAGATAACCCACATTCTTTTTGTTGATGATGTCTTGTTGGCTGGAGTTGATACACTATCTAAATGGATCCTGTTGAAAGATATATTGGAGACTTTCTGCAAAGATTCAGGTATGAAAATTAGTTTGAAGAAGTCCACATTCTATCATTTCTATATTGAAGATAGCAGGAGGACTGAAATACTGAAAATTTTTCCATACAAATGGGAGGTGGCTTGTGATGGTTTGACTTACCTTGGCTTCTTTTTAAAACCCAATGGATATCTTATAAAGGATTGGTATTGGCTATTAAAAAAGTTGAAGAATAGGATTTCTCATTGGGCTTATCGGATGCTATCAGTTGGAGGGAAATTGACTTTGATCAAGGCTGCCTTAACCAGTATTCCTGTTTACTGGTTTTTTTTTGCTATCTGTCCCAAAGAAGATTATAAATTTGATGAGGAAGATGATTTTCAATTTTCTATGGACAGGAAAGTTAGGGTCTGGTGGCCTTGTTATGGCAGATTGGGAAATTCTCTCACTACCAACCAGTGCAGGTGGTTGGGGGGATTAAGGATTTGCAATCTTTCAGTGAAGCTTTAAGACTAAAAAGTTTTTGGAGAGCTTTGTTCGAGAACACCCTGTGGTCAAGAGTTGTGCATTGCAAGTATATTAAAATCAAAATTTCACACTGGTTCAAAACTCCAAAGAAAATTTGCAGGGGTGTCTCCCCACTCTGGAGGGGGTTTTTAAATGTTTATAAATGGTTGGCTCTGGATATATGTTGGAAAATAGGCAATGGAAAATAAATTTCCATTGGGACTAATCCTATTATTGGGTTGGGTGATTGTTACACACTTTGTTCTGGTTTGAGAGGAGTACTAAATGGGGCAAGGTTATATACTTTAAACAGTGCGAAGAAGCAGGGATCTGGCAACTACTGGTACAGTGGTGAGGATTTAGGTCTAAGTGGAAATTTGGCTACATAATGGGGTTGCTATATCATTTCTTTAAATTCTGTTGGATGCAGGTTAAACAATGAGGAAGACATTTTAGTCTGGATAGGGAATGAAAGTATAGGTATGGTGACTGCAAATTCAGCATACAATTCTATCATAAAAAGGAAGTGCATTTTCCCAAAGCAGTGGTGGTACAAGGTCATTTGGACTTGGAATATGTCATTGAAATTAAAATGTTTTCTTTGGTTTGTACTTATGGATAGAGTGAAAACTTGGGATAACCTGGTAAAGAGAGGATGGAATGGGCCAAGCAGATGTACATTGTGCAAAAATTGGATAGAAACTACTCATATATTTATGGATTGCACATTTACACTGAATATTTGGGGAAAGTTATGTAATACATTGAACATTGGCACTGTTTGGAGACATGGGAATTTTGTATCAAGTTTAAATTTATGGATAAAAAACTGTGATGAACACCTCACACTACTAGTTTTCATCTCCTAGGAAATCTGGAGGATGAGGAATAAGAGCTTATTTGAAGATCAAGAGGCAAATATTGAAGGTGTTTATTCACAAACTATAAGCCTTTATTTGCCATACAAACAGATGAATAAAAATACAGCACAAAGGAAGGTAGTAAAGTTTATTTTGATATACAATGATCCTATTATCTTTTTTGATGGTGTAGCATCATTGGGACAATGTGCAGTGGGAGGAAAAATATTTTTAAATCAGGATCATTAGTTCACATTTCATCTTAGATGTGGAATGGGCACAAACATGAAGGCTGAACTTTTAGCTCTGTGGGTTTCTGTGAGGATGGCAAATCAATTTGGTTTTCCAAGACTTAAGTTATTTGGAGATTCCAGAATAGCTATAAAATGGGCATTAGGTGATTACAAGCTGAATATCACTGCCTTAACACATTGGTGCAACAGAATACTGATTGATCTGGGGAAATTTGAGAACTTAGGCATCAAGCACATTTACAGGGAACACAATTAGGCGGCTGATAGTTTTTCCAAACAAGCTCTTACAGGAGAAGATGGATACCTTATTTGGGAAGAATATTTTGAAGAAGAGATTCAGGACAATGGATCTCTTTATTTCCTGAATTAGAAAGGGTTGTCTTTTATTTTTGGATTGGTCAGGAAAGGGACAAAAGTGGAAGGATGTGTATATGTATGTTTTATGCTTTTTTGATCTTGCAGTATGTATTGGCAAGGGATGATATGTTTTGGATGAAGAAGTGATCTGTGTCAATCTGTTGACCGATCTATCATTGTACTGTTTTAATTCAATTTTGAATATAAATAATATGCTTTTTTCCACTGGGAAAAAAAACAACTCATAAAATATGTTTTCAAATAATATGGAAAATACATATAAAATAGGTTAAGTTGAGATATTTTAAAATCAAAATTGTGTAATTTTTAATTTCATAAATTATACAAAAATTTCAAAAATTGTAAATAAAAATATCATATTCATAAATATATATAAAAAAATTCAAAATCATTCAATATCATGCAAGCCTTTGTTAACATTACTAAAAACACACAAATGTTACAGCAACGAATTTATATTTACCTATTATTCATCTTCCTATAATGTTATTAATTTGCTATATGCGAGTAGGGATCAAATTTGAAGGGTAGGTTCCTAGGGGATATGATATATTGAACTCTCCAAGTTGTGACATTTTAAAATAAACCATTTCTTTCATTTGACAATTTAATAAATTATATATCACAAATTTATTGTATATGAAAAACAATGTAATATAGTGATCAACGTTGCATCGTTCCACTTTATAATTTTTAATAAGTAGTGTCAAACCAAAATAATCCAAGAATTTATATAGAGAAAATTTCATAGAAAATAAAAAATGCATGACCATATGAAAAAATCATTTGCAAAACATTTATAACCAATGGAGATTGAATTAATAGGTAATAAAATATCTAATAGAAAAATTAAGGTTGGAAGAAAATAGAATACAATATATACAATGTCTAATGAACATAGAAATCAGTATATACAAAAGAGGGAGTGAATATAAAAAATATGTTCATGAATACCAAAACTATTATCTTGAACCACTTCAACCACAAACTTCACTCATTTCCAAGAAGAAGCAAATAAATACTTCTTAAAATAACACAACCAAAAACTATTACCACATTGTACGTACCTGAAAAATCATTCAAAAGCAGGAACAACCCAATCAGTATTGAGCTTCACTAAGGAAATGAATCCCTTTATATATTTCTTTGGACACCCAACTCTGCAAACCAAAGGAAATACATACTCCCCTAGAGGAAATAATCGTTAGGGGAGGTGTATTTTCTTTCTATAGTGATGTTGTGCACGTATGCAGGTGGGTCGTGGACCAATGGTGTTGAAGTGAACATGTCCTTCCTTTTCTTAGGGGGATCCCCTGGGGTCTGAAGAGGGTACAATATACCCTGTAAATGAACATGGAAAGAAAGGGTGGAATTAGCTTGAGCAGGGGTTGATGGTGACAATGGAAACAACCTAAGAAAGGGTTGAACTTGGCAGTGGATGAAACCTGAGCAAGGGTCAAGAGTTATTTTGATTTGAACTTGTGATTTCAATAGGAATGGTTTAAAGTACCTCTTCCTCTTGAATCCTAATTCGTGAACCAGATGACAAGCTTAGTCGGTCATGATTCTTTCAAACACTGGCAGTGATATCCAATGATAAGGTAATATTTTCTCCTATTATTTTGGGGGGTGTTTCAGTAATACATTCATCTCTATGTAAATACCAACATAGCCATTCGAGATAGATGGAAGAACTCTTCCGACCAAGTCTCCATAGTAACCATTCACAAACCGTGAAAAAGGAAGTGACCCATAATATCACTTACTGACATGAATCTCGATGTCACACTTCTCAATGATGAAGTAAATATTGATCCGAAAGTGATCAAGGCACTTGCTCCAACAAGATAGTTAATAATTGTGTTCGTTTTCCTTCATGACCAACTCACTCTCTTGAGTCTCGATTAAATATCAGAGCTACCTATGCCCTTGCATGAGCTCTTGCCTCATATCCATCTATCTTAACTCTAGCATTTACGAAAACACGAAACAAATGTAGAAATATGAAATTGAAATAAGCTTGTGAATGGACAATGATGGTGGAAGTAGGCACAACTTAAGGAAGGCCGACAAGTTTATAAATTGGAATAATGATAAATAAAATTTTAAAGTTTAAAACCACTTTAATTTCAAACTTTCAACTTTCATAATTATGTTATTGAAATCCAATAACCATTTGATTAACTATAGTTCCAAATCCACTTTCATAATCACATTTCCAAATTCCAATAACCATTTTATTAACCACATTTCTTAATCCATATTCCCTAATTCCAATTACTCAACTGCATTAATTATAATCCAATGCAAAATATTATGAATTGATTCTAATTCTATTTTTTTATGCTCCACTGCACAATTTAATTGTGGATTATCTGATTGCATTCACAATTAATATATTACTTATTCACCTTACACATAGACTAATTGGGATTTGAAAAGGAATGGTTGTCAAGCTACATTAATCATTTGAATCCTTTTGTCAGCTGATCTCAACTATGATAGCTTGCCAAAACACAACCATAATTAATGTGTTTGTTTGCTACCGGGCTACTATCTTACCACAGGTGATTGTTAATTAATGTTTTATTTTATACCAAGCCACCATCTTACTAGAGGTGATTTTCAATTAATGCTTGGTGCTTAGGGCTGCAGTGTGCATCAGATGTGATCACTAGTTATAACCTTGTGGAAAAGAGTGGAAATGTATAGAATCCTCGCATCTATGGTTCACATTTGTCAATATAATATCGATTCTCAATCAAATTTAACCTAGGAGAAAGAGCTATGAAATCATCTTATTTTGAAAACGTTTCTCATTCAAATCCCTTCATTTTGGATAAGTTTTCTAACCAAAAATTGCAACATAGATCTATATATACCCAAAGAATATGTAAATTTAAAACCCATGCATCACAAACTCTCTTCTCAAAGTTTGGAAATATTGTTGTACCATTGTTTTCAATTAATATCTTGTTTTACACTCTCATTCAATTTTTTTCCAAGCCTCCAGACTCTGGTACTATCCATAGTTGATGAAATCATGAATCCATGGCTAGTAGTGAAACCACCTTACATTATAGAATGCATCCCATCCAACAAGAGATAAGAGATAATTGTTGCATACAATAAACTAGACATGGCTTTGCAAAACATGGTTTTGAAGGATTTAAACCCTAAATGGAGAGAAGGTCGTGGAGCATAATTTTGAAGGCTTGCACAATATCCCGTTGGCCTCTAGCCTACAGCGATGAAGAAAATTACCATATACAAATCCAAGAAAGGGGATGTTATTATGAAATGAAGAGTAGAAAATAAAATGAAACCATCCTATGATCCTAGGAAATGAGAATTTAAATCTTCTCCCAAAATGCAACCATGCTAGAAAATAAGAATTAAGTATTAGAACAGATCAATCTTGTTATCAATAATAGACTACTTATTCCCAATAAATATTAATGTCATCGTATAGGTACTAGGAAATTCAAACCACATAATTACAGTTTTAATAATTTTTATAAAATCAATACAATTCATTGCAAAGTCACATCATAACAAAAAAATTAATGCAACTTATTGCAATTGCTAAATTCCTTACATGGCACAGACTATTGTAGTACTGAAACAAATTAATAAACATTTTTCATAAAGAACTTATTTTTGAATAAAAACTAATTACATGGACATCAATGTCTAGTCGGGATTCCATCCATATCTTGTTGTACAATCTCGTTCTATTAATAACTAAATGAGATTTCACCAAAGACTTTATTGGAGGCTTTTGTTTTTTGTGCAAATTTATCCACGTATGAATTTAGGTATGATTTAATGGTATTTGGGTCCATAAATTATCCAGGATGGTGAAAGTCAAGTTGTGTGTTGTGGATGTGTTCGTAGTTAATTTTCAATGGCTTTTCCATAATTGGCATGGGACTGAGCACTGAGCATCCAGAATGAAGAAGCTACATGTAACATGGAACTAATATTTAAAATTCATTTTAAATGTTTTAAAGTTTCATCATGATTTAAATTTTGATAAATAATGCTGATGGAATGTATGGAAGATTTGGATGGGCTTCTTCCTTTGTTGTTGCCTAATAGTTAATTCTCAACCGTCTAAAAATTTGACAGGCGAAATTTGAAACAACCATTCAATTGCAAAGTTGTAAAATAATGGTCAATTCATTATTGAAGGGCTTGAGGTAAATTTTTTTTTTTTTGCATGACAAAAATTGTTGTGCCCTTCTATGAAGGGTAAAATAGGTTATGAAGGGAATTGAAGGATTCAAATTTAAAGCATGCATGCCATATTGGGGAACTCCACCCTTCTCAAAATCCAATTCAAGAAACAATCTTCAGTATTAAGAAGTTGCAATATTCTCATACAAATAATGGTTTATACATCAACTACATGGTCTTCACTGAGAACCATCTTAGCTCCTCATATGATTATTCCCTATCCATTTTGAAAAATGATATTTATTAACTAGTCATTATTGCAAAATGAAAGAATTAAAAAAATTTGAACCCACATTTTTATTTTTCAAAATCAAGAGCGAAAAAAATTGAACACGGACTTTTATTAAGTAATCTATAAAGCATGGTAGCATAATTTGAGTACGAATACGATTTGATACAGAAAAAATTTGTAATGAAAAAGTCTAGTATGAATAAAATACATAAGTAGACTTCTTATACATAATACTTTTAATTAAATTTACAAAAATACCATAAATGTACACAGATATTTTTATAATAAAATTAAACATATATTTAAAAAACAAAAATATAAAATTTCAACAACCTCAAATATGAGAGTGTGAGAGGCTGCAACTAGTTATTAATAGTTATTTTAATAAGAAAGTATGAAATTGAATGGTGTTTATGTTTTATAGTGTTTAAATAATTAATTTTTTTTTAAAAAAAAAATTTCAAAATTTAATTGTCCACTAGTAAGAATCCATATCGATATTACACCTACACCGAATATTCGGAAAATTCAAATTTATTCCAAAATTTCCGTACACAAAATACCAATATGACCAAATTATGCTATTATTCTATAAAAAAATAAATAATTGACATTTTTTATCCAATACTATAAACAATGTAAAAATTATGATTCCTTAGTGATATCCCTCCCCATGTCTCTAATGTTATCATGCATATGTATCTCATTTAAGTTGTCCACTTCTACAAGATTATTATTCTCTATATTTTGAACCCAAGCTTTCCATTCGAACTTAACCCGTCCCATTTCTTAAGGATGTATTTGTTTTTCTATTAAAAAACATGCAATGTCTAAAAAGATTTGTTTTTTTATCTTATTGAGGATGTTAGAGCTAATCTTAAGCCTTTCCTTTATCTCACTAGAAGTATCTATTGAAGATTCTTCAATTCGTCTTCCCAATAAGAGTGTATCTTCAAAATGTTTCAGTTCTCATCCAAACCTATTGGATATTTGGCTACATACAAATCTGGATTTTTCACCATTTTTGACAAAATCTGTTCAATCACTTTATGTAACAACTCTAATTCCAACTCATCGCTAATTATTCAAAAGAAAATAGAATGAACTAGTGAGAAACAAACATCTATAGAAATGATTAATAAAGTATTTATAGAATTAAAGAAATAATACAAATAACATATATATTTCATCACTACAAGTCGTTAAGTTAGTTTTATATATATAATATATATCCATTTTATTTTAAAGTTTTTTAAGAAACCAATTATTTGTATTAACATAGTGAAAGAAAAATAAAAATAAAAATAAAAATATTATATATATATATATTCAAGATAAGATTTTTGAGAGTTATTTCAAATTATAACTTATTGCACTTATAAATATATTAACATAAATATATTTTATTTAACTAGAAACATACTGGGTAGCAAAGATATGTATCCAATATTAAAATCAGGTTCTTTATGAATTCTTTCTTATTTCAACCAACTATACCAAATCCATATTATTTAACTAAATCCAAATTATTTAACTAAAAACATAATGGGTAACAAAGATATTAATAAAGAGCATGTACAACATTTATTTTGGGATTTTTTTTCTTATTATAGCTTACAACCTATAGGTATACCAAAGTATACCCACCTTATTTATTTAACTAGAAACATAATGGGTAACATAGATATTGATTAAGAACATGTATAGCACATATAACCAAGGCAAGGTCTATTGGGTGTTATTTCCAATTATAACTTACTAGCGATTATAGCATGCTAGCATAAATCCATCTTATTTAAATAAAAACATAAAGAGAAGCAAACATATTGAAAAAGAGTATGTATAACAAAGATATATATCCAACACAAGTTCCTTTAGATTTATAGAATTGAATGCAATGAGTGAAACTAAGTGCATTTTATAGTTGTAGAAAAAGAAAAAGTAAGAGTCAAAATGGTAAAAAAAAACATATATTTAACTAGAAACATGATAATGAATAATAAAGGTATTGATAAAGAATACACACAGACATATTTGTACTAGGGGAATCGACAATTGGGATGGGGTTGGTATTGGCGTGACACGGGGTACAGGGGTCCAGTCTAGGGGTCCAATCCCATTCGCTACCACTATACCCCTAGGTGTACACACACAGCCCGCAATCATGGGGCATAGATAAGTCAAAGTGTTTTGAACTTGTAACCTAAATTATTACAACATAACATCTCATTTTCAAGCGAATCGCCAGTCGAGATACAGCCTTACAGACATATATATATATATATATATATATATATATATATATATATATATATATATATATATATATATATATATATAACAAGGTCGTTTGAGAATTATTTCTTATTATAATTGATTACACCTGTAAATATAAATCCAAAAGTAATAAAAACATTGAGAAAAAAACGTGTAAAACTCAAATATATATCCAAGAAGGTCCTTTGAAATTATTTCTTATTATAACCTACTACACCTTCACGAGGACATCACACGAGTCATGATATATATCGAAGCGGGTCTTTGGGATTCTTTCTTATTATAGCCTACTACACCTTCACCAAGACATCACACAAGTCATGCGTTGTTTCAGTCACCTTGTTTGGACTAAATTCCATCTACATGGATTATGCTTGAGATAAAAATTATCCATGCATCTTTTTTAGACATCCTTATTGTTGAATTATAATGAAACTCCCAACATCTATTAGAGTTCCAAGGAAAATATTATTCTTTTTACACTGAAGGCGTTACTTAAGGGGTCGGCTCCTCTGGCCACTTCGTCGTCTGTCGATGGCCTATGAGGAGCCGAACCTTGTCCACCATGTAAACGATGACACGCCCTCCCAAACCAGATAAGATGCACATGCCCTTAAAATTTCACAAATAATTAATTTTTCAAACACTACCTATCAAAATTACATTCTTCCCAATGTCTACGTGGACATCCAGCCTATATTTTGCATCCTTTAATGATTGGCCTCCTGGAAGATCTCTGATTGTCTAGTGAATTTTAGGTAATATACTCAGCTCAGATCTCATGTCCTATGCCCGTTGTTTGAGTCTAAACAAGGTTTTTAATTTCGGATGAATTTACTGAGCTGATCTTCTCTGTAATTCTTGAAAAGATGTAGGAATTCCTTTTACTTCATATTTTCTAGTGATCTATTTATTTTTTACCATCTATTTTACATGTGGTATATTGAAGATCTTCATGGCAGCTTAGCTCACTCAAATCTGGACAACAATCTCCTTAGGATGGTGTGCACACCATAAGCCACAACATAATTCTAAACTAAGCGTTTTCAAAAGTTATAGATTAATGTTTTTTTTGTCATTTTGGATAAATCTTGGCACTGACTAATTGATTGATTAGTGTGATTTCAACCTTTTTTTATTTTTATTTATGTGTTTTATGAATTCGGTAAAATACAGAGAAGTTCACCACTCTAGAGGTTAAGATAACATGCAAGGGATTTTCCATGTGTAATCTCTTGACAAGAATACTCGAAAAACGTCCATCAACTGTACCTAAAAAGTCTGATAATGGGTGGCCCATCAAATTCCATGGCGAAAGGTATGCTCCAAACGTCCGTGGAAAAAAATTATTATTTTAATTTGTTGAAAAATATTTTACACAGACATGTTGGAATGAGATATTATTTCAAATTTAATACATTGTCAAGAGTTCTAATCCTTGCAGCTTCGTCCAATCTAATACATTCTTCCAACTCCGAACCACATTTCCAGTGACATAGTGTGGTTGATGCCAAATACTCATTGTAATTTGTGGAGAGATTGAAAGTAGAGTTGTATGCGAAGACATGCCTCGCTAACAATGAGCAATGAAGATATTTTAAATTTTGATGCCCATGTGTGTGTTTTTTTGAAATTACAACACAACAACTAAAATTATGTAACAACATGTCCTGAATCTTGAACTCATGACATGTATCGTATAATGGGATACTTTAATACTAGAAAGAAACTTTTTCACCAAGAATTACCATTTGCGTTTTTTGAAAAAACTAATAATAAATGAAATCCCGTTTTCATGTGTCATGTCGTGGTTTGTATATTTGGTCTACGTTTTTTAAAGTACTTGTTCCTTTCTTTTCACAAGTAAAAATGCTATACTTTATATTAGAAGTATAAGTAAGCTACATAATTGACCATAACCGAAACCATACACAAGCCATCCCAGCTATTCTCCAAAGTATTTGGTACATGTGGCCCAACCACAAAGCATGCACACCAGTATATATCTAATACAACAACCAGCAGGATATACCAATCCAAAAAGGAGCCAAACATAACCAAAAGAATAGAGAACCGATCAGATCTAAGAAGAACCAAAAAAAAACTGGAAAATGGAAATATAGCCGCCAAAGCATACCGAGATGCCCAAAAGTATAGTATCTGCAAATGCAATAGAAGAAAGGATCTAGGAGGGAAAAATGTTCCAGAATCTAAATGTAGGATGTTCATATCCCTCCAAAATCTCAAACAATATACACCCATCTGCAGCCAATAGACCCCTACACGAGAGTGTATCCACATCTGTATTGTGCTCCCTGAAAATGTGTATGATAGAATTCTGAGAGCATTTTCCCAAGATGAGCTTGGTCTGATCCATCCAAGAGGTAAGTGCTAGTGCATTGATGGAACCAACAAAATTTTCCCAATTTACAATGGTCATTGCATCCCCCCCCACCTGTTCTAAGTTGATGTTTGTCTTAGTTGCAAAGAATAAAACCAACCAAAGCGCCAACAATTCCCCTTTTGTATTGGAACCCTGGCCACAGGACATCCAAAGTTTGATATGATCACCATTTTCCAATTCTATAAATGCACCTACACCACATATGCCCGAAGAGCCCTGCGTAGCACAATCAAATCAGGCTCTATTCCCAGACCGAAGAAGTAGTGGCAGCCAACCAACCCAATCAGAAGTCAAATGCCCCACATTCTGAGCCCCTACATATTCCTGAAAAATTGATTGAATAGTACATGCAATCCTACTGGGATCTGAAGTTCTATGATCAAATATCTGTCAATGTTGAGACTTCCAAATCTCCCAAGATACAAAACAAACCAACTCCCCATAATTGTTGTTGATTGCGAATCAGTTTTTAAAACAATCCTGAATAGTATCACCCGACCAAACCTGCAAATTTGGAAATTGAGTCCCAAAATATGACCAAACTTTTACAGTGAATGGACAAGTAACAAAGAGATGAACAAATGTTTCTACATCTTGACGACAATGTGAGCAGATATTTGGGCATGTTATGCCCCTCTTTTGTAGGTTTTCCCAGATTAATATCTTCCCTTCCAACAGTAACCACACAAATATCTTAACTTTTAGTGGTAATCTCCATTTCCAGCAGCATCGATGCCACCACTTCCTCTCCCTTTTCCTATTTGTACAAATCGCCTCATATGCCAAATGTGTTGAAATAGAACTGTCCTGAGTATTCCAAGACCAGAGAGGTCAATCCTCACCATCTGAAATTCTAATATTTGCTTGAAGCAAGTCTGGTGTGTAACTTTTCCATTCTGTAGCCACCTCACCAACAAGACCCAACTGTGAGGCACTCAACCAACTATGGAAAGTATGTGCCAGATTGTTATCAATGAGTATATGATTAAGATAATAGTAAACTTGGCTTCTTAGGTGATATACCAATGCAATCGAAATCTTGAATGTTAGAGGACCACCCACGATTGGATCTTCGCCAATCAATATGTGCAAACCATTCCTAGGATACCAGGCCAACCATTCAGCCATAACCGAGAAGGATGAGAGTAATCCTGCCCAAATATTTGAGATGCCTTTAGTTATTTTCCTCTTTGAGCATATCCCCTAAATAGCCGATAATTTACCAAAATATTTATCTTTTAATATTTTTCCCCACACACAGTCCACTGATAATGCTCTCCATAGACTTTTGGCCAATAATGCAGATGTGAAGGAGTATATGTTCGTTATCACCCAACCACCCTAAGCATATGGCCGAGCCATCTTGACCCAATCAACTAAATGGATTTTTTGACCACCACTACCTGACCAAATGAAATGGTGAATCTTATGGCATATATTGGTCAATATGGTTTTTGGGATTCTGCACAGTGAGAACCAATATACCCCTAGGTTTTGTAGTACATACTTTAATAACGTAAGATGACCCCCACTAGATAACCATCGCCATTGCCAGTGATGTATCCTCTGTTCAATTTTTTGTGGGAGCCACTGCTAAACCGCTATCCGATAGCCATTTGGTTTTAAATAAAAACCAAGGTATTTGGTGCCTTCCATCAATTCGCCAATTCTATAGGGGAGAAGATTAATAAATTCTAATAGCAGAAAGCCCTCCAGATTATGCTTTAAGAGTTTTGATTTCCTTTCATTGATAATCATGCCTGAGGAGTGACAGAAGAGTTGTAGTAGACAACTGATATGGCTCCATTCCTGAAAATATGCAAGCCCAAATAACATCACATCATCAACAAAAATTTGATGAGTGATGGAAATATGTGGAGATACCTAGATCCCGGATAACAAGGAGTCTTCCTTGGCTTTATGAATCATCCTGCTGAGGCCTTCGATCACAATAAAAAATAATAATGGAGAAAGGGGGCAGCCCTTCCGAAGTCCCCTCGAACAAGTGATAAAGCCAGCGGGACATCCATTCATTAGTATAGAATAATTTAATGACATAATGCAAGCCATGATCCACTTGATGGCACACCAAGGTATACCAATTTGGACAAGTGCCAATCTGAGAAATGACCAATCCACATTGTCATATGCTCTGGTAAGATCCAATTGTAGAATTAATGCTTGTATGTTCTTTGATTTGATGCTATGAAATGCCTCTTGTTCCACCCCTACTACATCTAGAATCTGTCTGTATTGTCCAAAAAAACATATTGTTCCAGGGAGAGGCCCCTAGAAAGAACCGACTTGATCCTACTGGCGATGATCTTGGATATAACTTTGTAAATAAGGTTACGTAGGGAAATAGGCCTATAATCAACAAAGGATTCTGGATTTGAAACCTTTGGGATTAGTGCAAGGAAGGTGGCATTTAGTGCACTAGACACTTCCCCTTTCAACCTGGTTTCTTCCACCATGTCCAATATATCTTGTCCCATAATATCGAAGAAATCCAAAAAAAGTTATGCGATCCAACCATCTGGACCCATAATTTTTTCTTTTGCAAATCCACAAAGAACTATATGTATCTCTTTTAAGGTAACAAGGAGAAATATGTCATTACCTTCCCTCTTTGAGAATAGTCAAGGGTAATCCTTTATAACCATGATTTGTTCCCGGACTAAATTTGTTCCAAGATCACGGTAATACTCTTTAAAATAATCTGTCACCTCCCACTGAAGATCCTTCAGCTCTGAAATAGAAACACCAGTCCGGATCTTCAAATGCCAAATAGTGTTATTAATCCTTCTGCTATCGGTGAAACGGTGGAAAAATTTTGTATTGTTGTCCCCCAATGTGATCCATAAGGCCCTACTTTGGAAAAATGACTTGTTCCTTATTATATAAGGATTACATTGTTCAATTCTTATCTACATTTATGGATCCTTATTTGTGGAAATATCAAAACGTTCACAACTACATTTATGGATCCTTAGAATTATCAAAATATTCACAACTAAAGTGTACTAGGATGTTCAACTATATGGAGATAAATATTCTCTTATTCAAGATAAATATTCACCTAAATGTGTATACAAACCATCCAATTATTTTATTTACTAAAATCTCCATTTTTCACTATAGCATATATAAAACTCCTTACAAATTTATAATCATTTACAAAATTCTCCTTGCAATGTTTGTTTAGAGTTAACATATTTTTAATTGTAAAGATCTACAAGAAAATTATGGTTCCTTAAAATTTTCAAGGTTGCTAGATGAGACTGGGACATTTGGTGGATAAATAGGTTGGTTTAAATAAGAAAGATTATTAAATTTTCTCAATGAAAAAATCATGATTTAAGTCAAATAGTTACAAAATAATGAGCAATGTAGGGAATTGCATTGAAATGTGGAATAATATTCCTTCACGTGCCTTTCTTTGAAGGAAAGGCAAGAGACTCTCACATATTTAATGAGGTGGAATGATACAAAAAAATGGATTCATTAGGATTTCAATCAAATTATATTTAGAGGAGGAGAAAGAATAAGTGATAGGGTAAAACAAAAATTAGGCTAGTAAATCTTCTTATTTTCATAGTGAGAGGTATTCCTTAGGTCCTACATGCCTCCAATTTCATATATGTCTATTTGCAACAACCTATAGCTTTAGACCCCTTCTATCTTATTGACCTTGCATAACAATGTCCGTACCAAAAACACAAAACTGAAAAGGTGGAAGAAGAGAATTGTCCCTTCAATTGTGATCCATTCATATTGATACAATTTGTGCTTATTTCTCAATTACATTTATTTCAATTTTGTAATTTTGTTTATTTCAATTACATTCATTTTATTACTCAACCCCCTAGCAAGGGAACGAGTGGCCAATTTGTGCTTATTTATCAATTACATTTATTTCAATTTTGTATTTTTGTTTATTTCAATTACATTTATTTGATTACTCAACCCTTAGCAGGGGCACAAGTGTCCAGTTAAGACAACATTGTTGACAAGTGAATCCAAACGCTAAGATGTACATTTATGTGTTTGTTTCCATTTACAGGTAGCAGTTTCCCATTGGATATTAGACATCTTGAACTGAGTCCTTCTAATTGTGAAGAAAAGGCCACACATTACCTATAGAAATTCTTGTGAGTATATTTTTACTTTAACAGTTAACCATTTTGAAATGTGTAGTTGTAAAAAATTGTTTAAATTTTGCCTCAAACTGAACTTACATTGCCTATAACAATATCTGACAGCACATTTGCTATACTAACATATGCTAGAAATGTAAAGATGGAGTAATTTATTGTACACTTGAAATATAGAGAAGGGTAATAAAAAATAAAAATGAGACAAACTACACTTTATATGCCCCTTTGTTAACAATTTTAGGCATTAAGGCATGTTGCGAATGCTTCTACTATTTTTTTATGAAACTTAGTCAAAGAAATATTTCTATGTCTCACTTCGAAAAAAGGAAGATTCATGCCTTCATTCTCTATCCCTTTCAAACTTAAAATTGCAACCCTCAATCCCTGCTCTCCCCCTACCAAATGAAAATACCAATGTTGATTCTACGATAATTAGAGTCAAACTTGATCACTACCCAACCCTTTATTGTTTTACTCAGATATGTTACTTTCTCGTATGGAAAATTAATGTACATTTCATTTTAATTTCCATCGATTACATGGTTTCCATTTATTGCTTATTAGTACTTGCAACTGAGTCTTCCTTTTCACCAACTACTATACCTACCATAGATTCGCTAAACTTACTTTCAACGCATAAAATTATGTTATCTGCATACATAACTTTATCTCGTCTTGCAACATATTGAAGTTCATTTCGACGTTTCATTTCCCCCGCTTTGGGGATATGATAGTATACTTTTAAATGAAGTTATATATGGGGCACTCAAATCATCTATGAGAACCCACTAACAAATTGTGATTCCAATTATCTAGGTTGATTTAGGTTGATTGAGAGATTTGATATGACTATAAGTTTGCAATTTATAAGATATTAAATTGTAGATTTTTATCATTTAAATGTTTACAACATATATAAGTCAAGTTCTTTCTAAAAGTTGTGGGAATGTGGGACAACCTCAATGACATTTATCGCACTTCATTTTATATTTCCATGAGAGTTCTATATTAGAAAATCCATTTGTAGATAAACAAATGCAATAAATTAATGATATATCAAATGCCATAAAAGTGGAATTTTCTATAAAAGTATATGTTTTATTTGTAATCACTTAGTGTGTGGCTAAGTTGATTTACCAACACCTACTTTAATTAATTTGTGGAAATTAATTTGATTTTATTTATTTCCTATTTCAGTGAGCATTAACTATGATTGTGTTCTACTTGTAGATTGTAACTTAAATTTGTAAAATAATGTTAAAAAGAAATCAATTGTAAATATCATCATAACAAAAGATTTTACCACATAAGCCCTTTGGGAAAAATCAATAAGAAATGACATTTCTTTGCTTCTTTCTATGATAAGGAATGGTTGCAAATAGCAAGTATATACTCTCTAACAAAAATGTTGTGTCTTACCTTCGGATGTGTGTTATAGACTGAAAATTGACTTTGATACCATTTTCATTCCCTATGGATGGGCTCATAAACTCCTTTTTTCATCTCAATATAGGAACAAACTTCATGTTCTCAATGCTTTTTATATTGTGCATTGACTTCCCAAGATTTGAATCTAATGTCAATTCTAGTACTCAAAATTTCCTCCGGCCTCTTCTTGTCTTCAGACATTTCTTTATTACCTTTCCCTATGGTTCCTATAACTTGTGAAACACTAAGAGATTTACCCTCAATATTTATAACTGCGTCCTCATATTTTTAGTAGACACCTGTAAACAACCCATTTTATGAAACCCCCTTAAAGGATGCTTTATTTTATCATTTGAGATTTGATTATGATAAATGCATATGCTTTTGCATTGGCATTAGTATAAATAATAATTATTATATTTCTGAAAATTATATTGGATAAAGGTCAAAATATAAGACAAGGGTCACAATTCCTATAGGACTAGTAATATTAAACACTTAAAACTTGAACATTAAAATTACACATAGTTAAATTAGGGAAACCCAAAAGAAATTAAAGGAGATTAAAACCCTAACTAAATGATAGGGGGTACCCTCTTAGAAAAGTTAAAGAATAATTAACACTACAGCAAATCACCCTTTTGGGAGTGGTTTTGGCATGTGGCAGTCTTGCTAAAACCACCTCCAAAAGTGCTTTTAGGACTTTGCGGGCAGTTTTTAAAAACCCCCTTCAAAAGTCATGAGAATTGGACTTTTGGGGGCAATTTTTTAAAAACCACCCCCAAAAGTCCATTTCTTGGGACTTTTTTTTCGGGGGGGTTAGAAAGACCCCCCCTAAAGATGTTTTATAAGGTGGCTTTTAGAACCCCTCCCCACCCAAAAAAAAGAAAAAAGTCATGGGAATTAGACTTTTGGGGGCGGTTGTTATAAAACCTCCTCCAAAAGTTCAATTTTCATGAATTTTTTTGGGGGGGTTTAAAGACCCCCTTAAAGATATTTTTCAAGGCGTTTTAAAAAAAAACCTCCAAAAGTCTTGAGAATTGAAATTTTGGTGGTGGTTTGTAAGAAGCCGCCTCCAATTGTTAAATTTTCAGGACGTTTAGGGGGGTTTTAAAAAGGCCGCCCCTAAATATATGTTTTAAGGTGGTGTTGTTGCAACAACCCCCCCCCCCCCCCAAATTTTGTACATATTGGGGCCCCTCCTTTAAAATTTTTAGACAGGCTGCCTAAAGGGGCCATTCCCAGCTTTTATCTTTTGCTTTCCAACAGAAAATCTTGCCATAAGCCTTTCCAAATTTCTTCCAAGGAACAGGAAAGGAACTTAGAAAATTTTCCCAAAATTTCAGAACTTTTCAGACTATCTTCCCGCAGTTGCGGAAGCCAAATGTTTAAGCCTTCCGAAAAGGACTTAGAGTTTTTGAAAGTTTGCGAAACGAACGCTGCGGAACCTTTTAGCTTTGTCTCCTGAAATTGCGGAATCTTTCGGGCTATCCTCCCGCAGTGGCGGAAGCCGCTTGTTTAAGCCTTCTGAAAAGGAACTTGGAAACTTTTCCCAAAATATCGCGGAAGAACTCAAGGAAACCTTCCGAAATTGGCGGAAGTCACTCGCGTAAACTTCCCGAAGAGGGACTTAAATTTTGCTCATAAGCTGCAGGAATCATTGGCAAATTCTCTTCGAAATGGCGGAGGAATTCGAAGAAGCCGCCCGAAACGAGTGGGAGTCATCCGTCTACCTTCCCCGGGGCCGCTAAACGACTAAGTTTTGGCAAATTTTTTGAAGTCTCGAAAGTCGCGGAAGGCATTCACCAAAGCCTTCCGCAACCACGGAAGCCTTCACGGAACCGTTCCGAAACATCACCGAAACAAACTTTGCGGAACCTTTGTTTTTTCCTACCCGAAACAGCGGAGGCTAAGGGCAAAAGCCTTCCGCAATTCTCACAAGCGCGACCAAAACTTAGAAATTTTCTCGAATTCGCGAGAACCTTTTGCGGAAGCGTTGGCGGAAGTCTTCCGAAACTGCGGAAGCCACTTACGAAAGCTTTCCGCAGTTTCGGGAGTCTTCACGTTTTCATCCCGAAGAGGCCGCCAAAAGAACTTAATCGTCCGTGTTCCAACTTGCGGAAGCAATTCACCAACCTCTCCCGAAACAGCGGAAGCTTCCGCGGTATCCTCCCAAATGAGTTGAGCTTTGCGGAACGTTTTCTCTTCCGCGTCGCGGAGGCCTTTTGCGGGGGCCATTGGCCTTGGTTCCCTGAAACGGCGAAAGCATTCGCCATATCCTTCTGCAACGGCGGATGCGGTTCGCAAGTTTGTCCCGCAGGAGGCGGTCGCGCGAGAATCAAGAAAATCTGATTTGACGTCGACGTACCAATATTTAAACCGCGTTTAATTGCACCACCTACCAAATTGAATGCCACACGTGCTCGGTCTATTTAAATAGACGGTGGGGGGCTCAAGCCAAACACGTTGTTATTTCTCGATTGGAAGATTTGTTGAACGCCGCGCAACCGTTCCAGGTCAGCTTGCTCGACCACATTCGCGGCCACCTCAGTCAGCTATCCTCGTCGGTGCCAGGTAGGATCTTAACCATTAAATTTGTCCCTTCTACATGTCATATTGCTATTGGGTTATCTTTTTTTTTTTGAAAACGATAGGCATTGGTTGAATGTCGACAGGCAAAATGCCCGTCATGGGCTGTTTTGCCCGTCAAAGTGCGGTCTAAATTCGTATTTCCTGTCATTGGTATATTGATTAAAAAAAATGTCAATTTGGACGGACGGATTTATTGTTTTTCTCCAAAGTTCCTCCCGAGGCCCCGTGGACCTTTTCATGTCGCTAGCCGAAAGCTAAAACCGTAGTTCCCTGGGCTTTTCCATAAGCCTCAGTCCCAGCGTAGCCACTACCCATTTTAAATCCTAAGACGGGTGCCATCACCCCTGCTCAAACCAGCCGTACGACGCCCCGTCAAATATTATAAGTAACAACATGCGTTTGGGCTAAAACCCCTCACCTGTGTCAACGCAGGAGCTCCTCCCTGGTCTTGTATTAAACTTTTTTCAACCCCAGACTTCCCCGCCATTAGCCATTTAAAAACACAATGACGAAGATCACCATTTCTCCTAGAGGCTGGGCCAAAAGCAGGTTGCTTCCGCAACGCGCTTTTCCTCGCAAGAACATTCCAAACCCGCCCCTTAAAGGAATCAGGATGATTAAAATTATGTTTCATGTTGAAATAATGTATTTTGCTTCCTAAACATACAGCTTCACATTGCATTTATCTCATTGACATGTTAGAATGGTGATGCTCTTTAAATCTCACAGTATGTTGCTCATGTTTATAATGACGGATATTTGGTTGCTACCAGGGATAAGTCAAAATGCCAAAAGGTGGGAAGAAGAAGGCTAAGATGACAGAGAAAAAGCCTGCACCACTTAAAACTAAAACCTCACTCCAGGATACTAGGTGCACCACTGGTGTTCCTCCAGAAATCAGATGGGGTGACATTTACAGGATGATCCGAGACCAGGATGTCCCGGACATGTTGTTAGAAGAGGGACCAATTTATCTAAATATCAAAGCCTCAGGCATAACCAGAGCTGCTACCCGCCCTGAACTATTCCCCTGTGTTGAAGTGATCGGATGGATACTCCAACATGCCGATGATGAAGGAAGAGTGATAAATGACAGCGGGAAAGTGGCCATTGCTTCATTTCAACCAGCATACCTGGCCGCGGACTACAAATTTCCCCGTGTCCAACAATCTCTGACTGATGAATGGCTGAGCCAGATGAACAACGTCGAGATGGCCAAGAAGCTACTAATAGCAGGCAAACATTTGAGAAAGAAAGGAAATGATGAATATGACGTACAGAATCTGAGACCTCCTTTCAGATTGATCACCTTGATGTTGTGCAGAATCTTCAGCATGCTCGATGGCACCGTGTATAAGATTCAGTGGGTCCCTATTATTCACTTCGTGGCGTTTAAAGGAACCGTGTTTGACTGGGCCACTCTCCTGTCAGATAGTTTGGCCTCGATGATAGTTGCTGCTAGAGAAGGACTAGCCTTGAAGAAGGCTGAATTTTTCATGTCCTCATATCTGATTGATTGTATTTTGGCCAAGATAGACTTCCCCAAATTGGGCTGCACTTGGGATAAGGCCACCACCTCGGTCTATATCGCTTTCAGGATGTTGTGGGCTCAGAATTACAAGCCCAGCTACAAAATCATCTGTGAGGGGTTCATCATGCCCCTATATGAGAAGATATTCAAGGAGGAACCCAACTACCTGTCAGAGAATGCTTTGGAAGTCCTTGAGAATTACGGGGATTTTACTTTTCAGAGCAAGGCACCTACCTCAGAATGTTTGGAGGGACTAAGCCCCCATACATTTTTCCGCAGTATGCCATAGATTATGTGGTCCTCAAAGAAGAAGTAAGATAAATCTTCCTGGATGGAATTGGAGCAATGCTCCACAAACAGCATAAGGCTTCCTTTCCCCCTCTACCTTTCTGCATAGGTGCTTACAAGTTCTCGGGGGTTGCCTCAGCCAAAGAGTTTGTTCAAGAGCTGAAAGCCTTCCACTTCGGTGAGGTAATCTTCCACAGGAATGACAAGAAGGGAAAAGTTGCTGAGCACTGTAAGGAGATTTATGCTCACTTCGAGTACTCTCACTATCCTGATGCCGAGGAAGAGGCATTCAGAGGCATCATCAACATGGCTGAGCTACGGGTCTGTTGCCAAGGCACTGGAGCAAGCTCTAGCTCCACCAAGGTCCAGAAGACCAGCCAGCAGAAGGAGAAAGAATCTGAGGATGCCCGAGCTCAGGAAGAGCTCAGATTAAGAGAAGAAGCAAGGTTACTCCAGGAAGCTGAGGAAGCCAGGTTGCAGCAGGAGGCGGAGGAAGCCAGGTGGCAGCAGGAAGCTGAAGTGGCAAGAATGCAGCAGGAAGCTGAAGTGGTGAGAATGCAGCAAGAAGCTGAAAATGAAAGGCTGCAGAAAGAGGCTGAGGATGCCCAGCAGCAGAAAGAGGCTGAAGATGAAAGGCTACAGAAAGGAGAACAGGAAGATGAGGCAAAACGGAAAGCGGAAGAAGAGCCGAAAGCAGGGGAAGATGCTCAAGCAAGTGGGTCCGGTGTCCAAGACATGGAAATAGACACATCTCAAGCAGGTGGCTCTGGTACCCAAAATAAGGGCGTAGATCCAGCTCAGGAAGTCTGGACCCCACCTGCTGAAGAAGAAATAGACATTATGGACCGCCCAATTGTCCCGTACACTCCATCAGGAAAACACACGGTGTCCAGGTGGAATGAGTTTGTCTATGACAAGAAAAGGAAAGCAATGGTCCTCAAATCGGAAGAGAGGATCAAAACTCCCTTCCATGAAGACATCGTAACCCACCGAGAGGTCACTATAATGCAGAATACAGATCAAGATCCCTTTTCTATGGCATCCGCAGCTGTAGAAACAGCAAAAGCATCGCTGGACAACGTAGGGGTTATAGTTAAAGAAAATATATTGACAAAGAAGAGAGCTCGTACGCTACAACAGACTGTGGCTAATGAGCAGGCCCACAGGGATTTGGTAGTGAACAAGTATAATTGCCTGTATGCCGAGCATAAAGAGCTATCAGGCAAGTATAACCAGCTGGAAGAGGAAAAGGACCAACTAACACTTCAAATGATGATTGTGGAAGCAGAGAAGAATGGAGCGGAAGAAAAAGCATCCCAACTAGAAGCAGACAAGCGGGCATTAGTTGAGCAGTTAGAGCAAGCTGAGAGCAGAACGATAGAGATGTCTCCCTTCCATGAGCTGTCCTGCAGCATCCTGAGGCAAATGCATGAGACTCAGGGGCTAATCACTAATGAAGTTTGCAAGCTCAAGGCCATGGTGGTCAGGCTGAAAGAGATTAATGCAGAGGCCCATAGGCTCAAAGCCAAGCATACCCGTGTCAAGGAAAATATCATGAGCCAGATAAAATGGCGAGAAGGGAAGGGGGATTTCCACACACATCTCCCATTTAAGTCTGTGGAGGGTTTTGATGAAGATGTGGCCCTTTTGGACTTCTGCAGAAACCGTGGCAGCAAGCTAATAGCCAGTGTGCGAGGAACAAGGGATAAGATCAACGGTCTGTATCAAAGAATCCTAGAAGTGCATGACAGGTGCAAATTGAATTTCCCACAATCCCTCGATGACTTCCCGGATTCAGAACAACGCTTGGCGGAGCTAAAGGAAGAACTAGGCATCCAAACTGAATATGTTAAGAAAATTGATGTCCTAGCAATTGATGACCTCCAACATTATATTGGAATGTCATCAGTCCACAGCCACTTGCTCAAAGAAGTGCATCAAGCTGCAGTAGCAGAAGTTCAAGGCATCGGAGCAGAGCTTAGGAAGAATGTGACTTCTCAGAAAATCTTGTTCCCTGCTGCAACAAACATAGTCATAAAGGACACGGGCATATGGTATAATTACATAGCGGAGGAGGAGAAGAAAGCTGCAGCAGTAGCAGGAGCAACAGCATATCCAGAATCTTCTCTCCCGGCAGCCATTCCAACAACCACAGTGGGCTCAGTTCCCTCTTCCCCAGCAGTGGCAGAAATTCCAGCCAGCTCAATCCCTTCTTCCCAGGCAGCAGCAGCAGCATCAATTGACTTGGGCGATCCTCTCCCAGCTGAAGCTCACGCACAAGAGTGATAGCACGATATTAGAACATTATTTCTGCTATGTGTATTTTGTTAAACTTTCAAATGTATAAAGCGTGAGCTATGGGACAACTGTCCATTCTTTTTGTTAAATATTTTATAAAAGAAAAGAATCACAATTTTGTCTATTATAGAAGAGAAATTTCTGTAGATGACAAGTGGAAGATGCTAGGTGGCAGCCCAAAGGGCAGATTTGTAAGTATAAATAGAAGTTAGGAAAGATTAGGAAGGACTTTTGGCAGGGAAGGAATTTTGGAGGCCTATACGAGCTAACTTGTATCGGTTCTGTAAAATCGAATTTTCTAATAAAATCCTGGGAGATGAACGTTTTGCATGGGAACGAAAGACGGATGTGTATTGGACTATTCTGATTGCTTCCATACTGTAATGTGAGATCTTTCTTGTTATTTGAACTATTTCTTTGCAACGAATGATTTTGCTACCTTATGTGTAAATGTTTTTCTCTATTTTGTGAACAATGAATGTGTTTCATATTAAATCAGGAGCCATCTGCTGATTTCTTCATCTTTGTTGTAGAATTCTCTTTTAGATCAAATGGCTAACTATTCTTTCTTCAAGATAATCTCTACTGCTCGTTGTTCATCCTTTAAATTTTCTCTTTGCAGGGATCATTAGATTTATTTCAGTTTGTGTTAAACGTAGATCTGTTTCTTTCATTCTTTCCAGCTAGATTAGATAATTTTGCTTCTTTCTTTGATGAGTAATGAAATGTGTCATTTATAATCAGAAGCTACCTTCTGAGATCTTTCATCTTCCTGTAGTTTTCTCTTTAAGATCTAATGGCTACCTGTTCTTTCTTTAAAGATAACTCTCACAGCTCATTTCTCACACTTTAACTACGTTCCCTGCGAAGATAGGTAGATTTACATCATTTTTTCTTAGACTTAGATCTGTTTTAGTTTTGCATTTAGATCAAATATAGACTAGGCACTTGCACATCATTATAAAACATAAAACCCAAAAGAAAGGTGGATCGGGCCATAACCGGTACAATCGGAATTAAACTCCAAACCCATGGTTGCCGGAACCGCTAACCGGACGGATTCCCTACACCAAACGGGAGATAATCTAATTGGGATCATCTCTCGGGGAGAATCCCTTTCTGATTGATGCTACGATATCCGAGGCATCAACAGGTGGTTTTCTAAACCCCCCCTAAAAGTTAAGAGAATTTTACTTTTAGAGGCTGTGTTTTAAACACCGCTACCAAAATTTCAATTATCATGGCTTTTAGGGGGATTTAGAAGGACTTCCCCTAAATATATTTTTGAGGTATTATCAGTATCCATTCTCTCAAAGACTAATGAAATTTACCACTAATTACCCTATAATTGAATCCTAATTAACCTCATTGTAATGTCCCCATTTTGACCCCATTATATTAAAATGTAAACGATGTAATATTGTTATAAAATCATGGTGAGGAGCTCAAGGCCAAGGCCCCGCCATCGATTTATTGATGCATATGGTTTACGTGCTAGCCAGGAACAATGGAATTGCAAATATCATGTAAATGTACATTTTAATAAAATACCCACAACTAGCTATGCAATGCAACAAAAGATGGGGGGCATGATTTTACAAGGAATTGGGAAGGAAAACATTCAAACCCTTGACCCAATCAAGTCAAGCCAAATTTCAATGAGAGAACCCATGAACCCTCAACTACCCATGTTGACTTTTGTACCCAATCATTCATTTATCCCAAGAGTTGGTTGAGGTAGTTAATGCCTTGGAGAATGGGAGGTATGGTTGTCCAAATTCGAGTATGGGCAAGCCACCCTTCATGGAAAATCGCGTTTTGCTTCTTGGGAAAGAAAAGAGCCATGAATTGTTCCCCAATCCATTATCCATGAACCAGTTTCTATCCCTCACAAGTTGGGAGCTACCTGGGCATTTTCCAACCACGTTTTTTATGGTTTTTCTTTGTTTCCTAGTTGGGAGAAGGGCGTTTTCATGCTACCGAACCATTGGAAGGAAGGGGAAATCTATTTGGGGTCTATAGAGGTTGTTTTGTCCCACTGAATGCTTACATATCTGTGGGAGAAATTGTTTTCTTCCCTATGGTCGAATTTCCCTCTCCCAATCCGTTTTTGGGGTGCCCACGATTTGGGGAAAACCCATGGCCATCTTGTTTCTAAATCCCATTATTAAAATGTATTCTCCATGCCCAATGATTGTGTTTTGATGTGTGTGTAACTAGTATGTTGGGGTATGGGTTATGGGTATCCATTGCTTTGGCTGAGTATGAGCTTGAGTACCCCCTTTCCTTGTAGAAATCATGCCCAGCTCGGGGGTGGTCTTCGAGTGCTGAAAGAATACAGGCTGGGCAGAGACCTATGGTTGGGTGGAACGTTGCAGTGACATAACTAGTTGCTTGGGACAATTGCACAATGAAGATGAGTATATTCTTATGTGTATTTAATTCTGCAATGTTTTAATTTGATGATTGTATTGATATGTTGTATGTATATGAAATGTGTGTGGATGATTTGTTTATTTCTGCTGTGCATGCTTGTTGAAATGCATCTGCACACATTGGTTTTAATTTGTATGAATCTAATGAATTAGGCTGAGTTTATGTAAAAGCCCCACAGATCGGGATCATGTTCCCTTCCTTGAATTTGGTCCATGGGAGGGGACGTTACAGTTTGGTATCAGATCAATGGTTGCAACATTGGGCCTACATGGGCCAACTTGAACAAATTGCAGAGGTAAGTATTCCTCCTGCTCAACATTGATCATTAAGAAAATTTCAAAAAAATTGAAAATTTGAAAATTTTTCTAAGTGTTTTATGAGTTTTCTGCCAAAGACTATGTCAGCGAATCTCGCTGAGTGGCACCGACACGGTCGGCGAATCTTACCGAGTTGCGCTGACAACATTGCGGCGATGTGTTTCGGAGAATCTCACTAAGTGGTGCCGACATAGTCGGTGAATCTTGCTGAGTTGCGTCGATGAAGTTGCGGAAGTGCCAGAGGAAAGGAAGAAAAATTTCAAAAATTTCTATGTGTTTTTAAGTTTTTGTCTAATTCTATGTCGGCGTCAAAGAGGAAATTTCGGCGAAACTCGCTGAGTGGTGTTGATGAGACTACGGCAACGAGGTCGACGAAGTTTGCAGAGTTTTGCGATACGTTTCGATGAAAGTCGTTGAGTGGAGCTGACACGATCGACGAATCTCGTCATGTTGCGCTGACTGGAGAGGAAAAGCTTGGTGTGATCAGTCGGCATAAGGATTAGTCAGCGATGAGAGATGAGTCCGCCGAAATGGATCGGCGAGAAACTCTGAGTTCATTGATCGGCATAACTCGGTGAGTTTCTCCGAAACAGGTTGGAGGTGATAGATGAGTTCACCGATCGGCATAACTCGATGAGTTGCTTCGAAACAGGTCGGAAGAGAGTCCACAAGTCTGCCAAAACAGAGAATTTCAATAGTTTTTCAATGAGATTTGGAGGTGCCAGAGATGGAAAAATGACATTGAACTTATGCGCCCGATTGCGCGAATTGGAATTGCCACAAGGGGGCAAGCCCCCTTGACTCCCATCGTCCCCTAGAGACAGTCGTTGAATGTATGAAAGGAATTCTCTATGCTTGGAATGTGCACTATGAATCACATAAAGGGGTTGTGGAATCAATATCCATTATGGAGGATGAAAGAGGGAATTTTCTAACCTTAAACTATTTCTATTTTCAGCATAAGAATTGTATGCTTTGAAAATAGCAAGTAGGAATGTTTTACATATGTATATGTATTGAATTGCTACTTGGTGAGAAATCACGACTAATGAATCCTTGTGTGATTGGTAGGGAAGCCAAGAAAAGTATCAGCTATGATGTGGAGGAGGAACTCCATGTCATGATAGGGAATTGGAAAGGGATAATTCCTTAACTCCTCTCTTGCTATTATATTTATATTTCCTGATTTTCATATACTGAATATTATGGCATAGAGATGTTGGAAATACAAGAGAGTAGCAGATTAAATGCATATGAATTAGTGGGCATAATTAAAGAATCGTTGCATAGTGCATGTGAATTGCTTATGCATGAGCATGATGTTGCATATGGGTAAAGATAGTGAAGTTACACATGCAATAGCCCATTAATGGTATTTCCTATGGTTGATGACAATTAATTTTGTTGATAATGGTTGTACGAATCAGACCATAGAAACATGATTGAAAATGCAAGAGATTAGATAGATGAAGGGAATATGCACTAGTTGGAATACTAATAGACATTGCATAGTGCATGTGAAAATGTTTGTGTATATATATAAGATATTGCATATTGGTAAAATAGTGAGGTTTTACATATACAATGAGCCAATTAAGATAATTATTGTAGTTGCTAATAATTAATGGTGTTCGCATTGGTTGTAGGACCAAAGACAACCGAAGCATGGCTAAGGATGTGGATGATGATTGTTGCATATGACCAACAACCTTGTGAAGAAAGGATGGTGCAACAAATATGTGATTATGAGGTTGCCAAAAGGACTGTGAATCCTTGGTAAGATGCCAATTGATCAGGTAACATCAAGCGATGTTAATGACAACCATGCAGATAATGGTTATTTGCGCTCAATTGCATGAATGTTGAAAGAGGATTTGGTGAGATCCCTTCAACTATGTTTAAACTATGTTGAATTGTTTGCATATGAATGTCAATCCACCGAGTATGGTGAGGTGTGGGTAAGTAAAGGAAAGGAGCCTTACACCCTATAGTTTCTTAGAAACCTCAATGCATTCATATGAAATTATATCATGTCATTTGTGTATGTTGGTTGTGAGTTTAACAACCAAAGCAAGTGATGACTTATGGTCATGTCGTGGTAGTGCATGCCATATGAGACAGCTATGGTTAGGCCATAATATGATGGAATGCATAGTATTCAAGGGTTAATGCAAGGTTGTATTGAGGGGTTATGCATTGAGTGAATACATATTAAAACATTATGTAAATGTTGTGAATGTGCATGCATATGTGTGAGTGCACATGAATGCATGGTTGCGATATATATGTTCCAATGCAATTAGATAATAGATGAAATGGTGAACTATTGTTAATACTGAGACCATTTTATGAGCTGCTATGAATGCAGGAGAATGGTTGCATGAAGAAGGTAGACAAGTTGATGGGCTACCAGAGTGCTCTGTTGGAAGGACAAAGTTGCATAAAAGGAATATGGCTGTGAAGTAATGAATATTGGAGTTTTTATATTTAAATTGTAGGGATAATGTGACTATGTCTTGCAATTTTATTATGATAATGATGCATATACAGATATATATATATATTTCATTGCATTTCAAATGTTAACAGCTGAAGGTGTTTGAACTATTGAGTGTTATAATTCCGAGATCACTTTAGTGGCTGTTGTAGCAATGAAAATGTTATATGCATAGATACTCACAACGTGCTTGGCTGATTGAAGTTTCATATTTCAGGTAGAAAATTCTTGCGTATGACAATGAGGATAAGTCCACAGTAAAGACCATGATCTACCATGTGCAGAATCCAAAGGTTATGAGAAGATTCTCATGGTTGTGAATTTAAATTATGCATGAAATAGATCTGAAAATTGTCTAATTTAAATTTATGAGAATAATCTCATGGTCGCAAATCTAATTTCTGTAGGAAACAGATTTGTAAATTTCAGATTTGAAATTTTACTAATAATTGCTAATGACTGTTTAGATTATATAAAATTGTGCCAGGAGGACATGTTGTAGGTGGATGTTCATGTATGGTAGCAAGGGTGAAACCATAATGGATAGAGTGATACCACTTGCGAGAGCCAAACAATATTAGGATAGCCTCAATGCTAAGCAAATCAATTTCTGTAGTAGACATAAATGAAAATTCATATTGAATTTAATTATTATTGCCATTGTTTGGTTGTGGAACAATCAAATTTGAATTTTATTGTTAAATGTTGCTGACTGTTTGGTTATTTGATAAGTGTGCCAGGAAGACACATTGCAGGAAGACCATGAGTGATGGCCTGCATAAGCCAAACTCCGTGGGAAGGACCCCATGCTTTGGAAATGGGTTTCGGGTGAAACACCATACTAAATTTTGATAATATCCCAACTGCACTGCATGTTGGTAAATCATGTGAGTAAGACAGTAAAATTATGCCAAGAATGCATGAGTGGATTATGGAAGGTGAAAATATTGGGGTGGCAAACCAAAGGACTGTTGACTCAGAGAAGGGAGCCCTCATTTTTCGCAACGAAGAGAGGATACATCTGAAAAATGATAAGTATTGTGTAACCCTAACTAAGGATATACATATCTGGTTATTAGATTTAATATGCAGAGCATGTTTTATTATTTCATTATTATTACAGATTGCTTGAGTGTGATTAGGGCCTACATGTCTCACATCGGAAAGGGGTGCACACCTTTCGGGTGTTGGGTTATGATAGGGTTGTCAATATTGGCTACACCCTAAGGGAATGGATGCATTCCTGGTGTTTCAATACTTGATAGTGAATGTTATGAAATATGCTTCGATTTTAGAGTAGCAATACTGATGAATTTGCTTATCCATATTGTGTTGTCAGCTGACACAGATGCAATTTGGTGTTGCACACGGATGAAGCAGAAAGGTTGTTGTGAGGGGTTGTGGTGGAATGGTTATTGCATGCCTAATGAGCCCATTCGGTGTACTAGTTTGGCATTATTTGCTTGGATGTTGTGGAGGTATTGATGAGGGGTTATTGCATGCCTAATGAGCCCAATCGGTGTACTAGTTTGACATTATTTGCTTGGATGTTGTGGAGGTATTGATGAAGGGTTATTGCATGCCTAATGAGCCCAGTCGGTGTACTGGTTTGGAATTATTTGCTTGGATGTTGTGGAGGTATTGATGAAGGGTTGTTGCATGCCTAATGAGCCCAGTCGGTGTACTAGTTTGGCATTATTTGCTTGGATGTTGTGGAGGTATTGATGAAGGGTTGTTGTATGCCTAATAAACCTAGTCGGTGTACTGGTTTGGCATTAATTACTGGCTGTTGTGGAGGTATTAGTGAAAGGTTTTTATATGCCTATGGCTCTGTAGTCGAGCTTTGACCTGTAATGGTCGGTGGCGCATTTTCATTCCATTGGCCGATGACCCAGACGGATGTGCTGGCTCGACAATGGAGAGGGCCAACTAGGTATGGGACTGGTTGGGCACCACAAATGCTTAGTAAATCCAGAGAGTAAACTGGTTGGGCATTAACCATCCATCCCATAGGTGATCCAAGGCTTGTAAAGCAGAGAAGGAAACCCGTGGAGTATCAAGGAAATGCACAATATAGATAAGTATTCAATTTCATTTATTTATTGCTTGGAATAATGAAGATTTCAGGCATAAGTTTTCTAACAGCTAAGCTGACACACTGTTGTTTCTTTGCTGGAAACCTTGGCCATTGCAGGAAGTAAGGACCCTGGAAGAACTACAAATGCTTGGTAAAGCCAGAGAATAACTGGTTGGGCGCTATAAAATTCTTGGTAAAGCTAGAGAGTAACTGGTTGGGCGCTATACAATTCTTGGTAAAGCCAGAGAGTAACTGGTTGGGCACTATAAAATTCTTGGTTAATCCAGAGAGGAACTAGTTGGGTGCTATAAAATTCTTGGTAAACCTAGAGAGTAACTGGTTGGGAAATTCCTATTCGAATGGTTGAAGAGTAGCCTGCGTGCTGGCCCAACATTCATTATTGTAACCACGGGAAATCCAATGCTTGTAAAGCAAACAAGGAGCCTGTGAAATAAAGTGAAGACATCCAATGCAGATAAGTATTCGGTTACCTTGCAGCTTCTTGCTCATGAATATACATGTGTATATGATTTGGTTATGATTTTCTCAAACTCTTGTTTAGAGATAAACCCTATGAAAATAAACTAAACATGTGAATTGATTCAATGTTTGAGTATAGGTATTGCTGGAAGTAAGGACTATGAAGGAATCATAGGGATGCATGTGGAAATGTTACCATCCTAAAGAGCTCAATATGAGCGGTAATGAAAGATGGTGTTAGTGGACATGCGTGGGTCCTAGCAGCGAAAGAATCCGCATGCATCAATGGGGAAGGGTTCCTTAGTTGAAAATCCTTAGACAGACCTTAGACACTAAGTGTCATAGCCAAGAAGGAAAAGTCAAGCATTCACATTGAAGTGAAAGAGGCTAAGGAGCATGAAACCACAGTGGTGGTGTGGCTCCGGATTGGAACAAGACTAAGAGGGGGAAACTCTTACTCTTCTCTTTCCTTTTTGATTGATGCATTTCAGAAACAGAGGATTTTTTAGTGCATGTCATGGTTGAAAATAGATTGTGATTAATTGCTTGAAATGAATTGTGAATGCTGAAATAGTTATTTTCCTGTGAAAGGATGAATATGAATGAGTTCACGTGTATGATGGGAAAGCATGGAATGTGTGGAAGTCTCATGAGTAAAGCATGGACGTTCCATGTCAATTGGGAAAATAATTGACTAATTTTAATATTGTGCTATACTTTTCCTAACAGGAATTGCCATGATGAATCTCGTAAGTAAGAAATTGAAAGCCACTGTTTGCATTTGTTATAAGCCAAGTGTTGCTAGTGAGTAAAGTGAGAGCCAGTTGTGTACATTCGCCATAGAGGTAGACCAAAGGTTATGGGTTTTGGCTGAAAATATTCCTCAAATAGTTGCTAGGATGGCAAGAAAATGGCAGCCAGGAAATTCCAGACTTGTACATTAGTTGGAAGGTAAATAAAGGAAGGGATTGTTGTGGAGCAATGCCCACCTGCAGAGATGGAAGAACAAAGCCAACAGGAGCAGCTTGTGGAAGCCAAAGCACTTGTTCCTGAAGGTTCAATGTAAAAAGATGAAACATGGGACAAACCAACCACCTTTTGTGAATTTCGAGGCATGTGTAAAGTGGGTATTTATTCCTAAGTGTGGAACACCGAAGACATTGTTATTCCAAGGGGGAGGGGAATGTAATGTCTTCATTTGACCCCATTATATTAAAATGTAAACGATGTAATATTGTTATAAAATCATGGTGAGGAGCTCAAGGCCAAGACCCCGCCATCGATTTATTGATGCATATGGTTTACGTGCTAGCCAGGCACAATGGAATTGCAAATATCATGTAAATATACATTTTAATAAAATACCCACAACTAGCTATGCAATGCAACAAGAGATGGGGGGCATGATTTTACAAGGAATTGGGAGGGAAAACATTCAAACCCTTGAGCCAATCAAGTCAATCCAAATGTCAATGAGAGAACCCATGAACCCTCAACTACCCATGTTGACTTTTGTACCCAATCATTCATTTCTCCCAAGAGTTGGTTGAGGTAGTTAATGCCTTGGGGAATGGGAGGTATGGCTATCCAAATTCGGTTATGGGCAAGCCATCCTCCATGGAAAATCACATTTTGCTTCTTGGAAAAAAAAAGATCCATGAATTGCTCCCCAAGCCATTATCCATGAACGAGTTTCTCTCCCTCACGAGTTGGGACGTGCCTGGGTGTTTTCCAACAACGTTTTTCTAGTTTTTCTTTGTTTCCTAGCTGGGAGAAGGGCATTTTCATGCTATTGAACCATGGGAAGGAAGGGGAAATCGATTTGGGGTCTATAGAGGTCGTTTTGGCCCACTGAATGCTTATATATCTATGGGAGAAATTATTTTCTTCCCTGTGGTCTAATTTCCCTCTCCCAATCCGTTTTTGGGGTGCCCACGATTTGGGCAAAACCCATGGCCATCTTGTTTCTAAATCCCATTGTTAAAATGTATTCTCCATGCCCAATGATGGTGTTTTGCTATGTGTGTAACTAGTATGTTGGGGTATGGGTTATGGGTATCCATTGCTTTGGCTAAGTATGAGCTTGAGTGCCCCCTTTCCTTGTAGAAATCATGCCTAGCTCGGGGTTGGTCTCTAAGTGCTGAAAGAATACAGGCTGGGCAGAGACCTATGGTTGGGTGAAACGTTGCAGCAACATAGATAGTTTCCTGGGACAATTGCACAATGAAGATGAGTATATTCTTATGTGTATTTAATTCTGTAATGTTTTAATTTGATGATTGTATTGATATGTTGTATGCATATGAAATGTGTGTGGACAATTTGTTTATTTCTATTGTGCATGCTTGTTGAATTGCATCTACACACATTGGTTTTAATTCGTATGAATCTAATGAATCGGGCTGAGTTTATGTAAAATCCCCACAAATCGGTATCATGTTCCCTTCCTTGAATTGGGTCCACGGGAGGGGACGTTACACTCATAATTGACCCCTAATTACCCCCAATTAACCACTAAATGAACCCAACTTGACCACTAATTACCCATAAATAATCCATGCTTACCACTAATTAACCCTTAATAATCTTTGAATGAACTCTACCTTTTTCCAAGGAAAACCTCGTTGAGAAATCCAAGGGATGCTTCCAAGCATTCATAGATGGCATATTCCCTAGTAAACCCATTAATGTAGACTAGTGTGCCTCAGACATAAGGATTCGAAATGGGCACCTAACTAAATGCCCAACATCATGGGAAACCCCTGGTTTAGCTAAGTCCTTTGGCTTAAATGGCACCTATTTACCCATAATTACCATTAATTACCCCTAGTTAACCCATAATGACCACTAATTAACCCTAATTATCACAACTCATTACCTAATAATTACCCCTAAATGACCCTTAATTACCCATAGTTGACCACAAATTACCCCTAAATTAACACCAGTTAACCCCTAATTACCCTTCATTTACCCATAATTTCCCATCAAAGACCCCTAACTCTATGCGGGGGCTAAGTCCATCGCATAGGCCTTACAAAAGGATTTTTTGGCTTGTGAGTGGAATATGGTGGCCATTTTGGAATATATAACACTATGAATATTTTTTTACAACTAGGTCATGGTTTGAGATTATAAAATGCATGTCTACCCATAAAATAAAATTTTTTAAGAAATCCATGTCCACCTAAAAAAATAACAAAATTAAAACTTTAACCCAAATATATCAAGCATGAGAAGAATCAAATTTCTTGAGTTTAAGATTTAAGAACAAAATTACACCTCAAAAAATTGGATGCTTTTCGGTGCTTGATAGATTTGGGTTTAAGATGGATCTATATTGGTTTATTTTCAACTAAAGTATGGATTACACATGTACAATAATAAATATCTAATATTACACACTTTTGGTTAAAAATACTTAAAAATTAAAACATTTTAATCAATACATATAATTGATTTTTGGGGGGTTTTGAAGAAATTTCATTAAAATCTAAAAAAATACTACACTTTCAATCAATGCATAGAATACTGATTTATCAAGGTTTGGAACAAATTTCACAAAATTCTTAAACAAACAACACTTTCAATCCGTGCATAGAATAACTAATTTTTAAGGTTTTTGAATGAATTTCACAAAATTCCTGAAAACAATACACTTTCAATCAATGCATAGAAAAACTGATTTTTGAGGGTTTTGAACAAATTTCACTAAATTCCTTAAACAATCTACACTTTCAATCAATGCATAGAAGAACCGATTTTTGGGGGTTGTGAGTTTCCTACCTCTGGTTGTGGAGGCCATGGTAGAAAACAGTGGTGGTTGGTGGCAAGTTGCAGTCCCCAGTTAAATTAGCACATCTGCTCTATACTCCTTGTTCGAGCTCCTATGCAATAGACATGTCAAGATAAGTCGAGGTTTGATGTTTTTCCATTATTATATCCGTTACAGGTCAATATCTCAATCGAGATTTCAAACTCCACGTGCGCCAAGCCGAGGCCTTTCAGTTTATTTCATCCTCACATTCTCTCAATCGAGCTTTATATCTCGATCGAGTAATTAAGTTTGCACTCTTGATCAAGGGTTTATTAAACCATCGATTAAGCTCCGTATCTCAATCGAGGGTTTGTCAAACCCTTGATTGAGTGCTTTATTAATCCCTCGGTCGAGCTTTTGAAATCTTGATCGAGGGCTTGATAAAAGCTCGATCGAGCTCCTTTTTCAGTATACTCGCACCCTTCGCTTGCCAAAAAGTGTTATCCATCTTCATGGGAACACCCAACTATTATAGGATTAAAGATTGGTTATGGTTGGTAAAGCAATATGAGAAGAATATCGAGAATTGGACATTCAAGATGATTTCAATGGGTGGAAGACTAACTCTTGTTAGAGCAGTTTTAGTTGGGATCCTAGTTTGTTGGTTTTCTTTGGCACAAGTTCCCCAAAATATTCTAAAAAATGATGAGAAAGTTGGTGTAAATTGAATTTTTATGATTTGGAAGTGCAGAAGGTGGCAATATACATCTTGCTAGTTGGGAAAGACTCTCTAAACCAAAGGGCATGGGAGATTGGGATATCAAAAACCTACACATTTTTAGTACATATTTAAGCACGAAAACCATGTGGCATGGTTTATTTGGGAAGGGCCAGTGGAGTGAAGTCCTACATGCAAAGTGTATTAAAGGACATATTATGAATTGGATCAGAAATCCCATGAAACGTGTCAGGAATGTGTCTTTTACTGGGGTGGGTTTATAAAGGTATTCTCTTGGAATAACAGTGGACTGTCTTGGAAGGTTGGTATGGGTACTAATGTCGTATTTGGGACTAATCCTATTATTGGAAATGATACATACTACATTATGTCTCCTTTTCTTTTATATTATTTAGCAGAATTGGGGTTTACTACTCTAGCACATATTAAAAGTCCCCTACAATTACAAAATGTTGGTACTTATTGGTTGACTATTGAGGATCTAGGACTTGACAATATTTGGGTTGATGAATGGAATGATTATATATTATACTTAAATAAAGTAGGTATCAAACTTAACAATAATGAAGATGAGCTAGTTTGGTCTCTAAATCAGGCCAATGGTAAGGTATGTGCAAAATCAACATATTCATCTATTAATGTATGTCATTTCTCTTATGAAGTTCCCATGTGGTGGTTTGGGAAACTTTGGAAATCGCATATGCCATTAAAACTTAAATGTTTTTTATGGTTGACTTTTGAGAATTGCTTGATTACTTGGGATAATTTGCAACATAGAGGATGGGTTGGACTTAATTTAAGTATTATGTGCAAGGTTGAATGTTAATCCATAAACCACATATTTGTGATTTGTATTTATTTTAAGAGGATTTGGAAATCTATTAGTGATATTTTAAATGTTTCTCGGCTTTGGGGGGATGATACTCTGAAGGGAAACTTTTTTCAGTGGTACAAAAATAATCACTCCCACAAACTTCTCCCAGTCTTCATATGTTGGGATATATGGAAGTCTAGAAATTATGCGATATTTGAAGAAAAACCTTTGAATTTGTATGCTAGATGTCTGAGAATTGTTAGCATGTACAAATATTATGCAACAATGGATATCAAAAAGATGAAAGTGATACATATTAAAGATATTCTTGTTACTTCATCTGCTACAGGGTTTTTTGATGTTGTTTCCCAAATAGGTAGATGTGGTGCTAGTATGTTGTTGAAGATAAATGAGGAACATTACTTCATATTAAGGATGAACTATGGAGAAGGAACTAATACTAAGGAAGATTTAGTGGCATTATGGTTCCTACTTGACTTTGTTGCATCTCTTGGTATTGATACCATGAGAATTTATGGTGACTCCTTGACTCTTGTGAACTGGGCAAAAAAGTTGTGCTCTTTACAGATTATTTCCCTCGACCGATGGTGTAGGAGAACTGAAGATCTATTGGCCTCCTTTTATGATCTGTACATTGATCATATTTTTCATGAACAACACTGTAAAGTGATGATTCTCTTTCGAAGGTTTCACTTGAGGGGTTTGAAGGTCTACTCCATTTGGATGAATATGAGGAAGGATCCCCAGACCCCTTGAGTTTCAAATTTATGTTTCCTACTTATCATAATGCTGATGGATATTGGTGGTTTGACATTTGATAGATTGTTTCTTTTGTTTTTTTATGTCTTATTGATATCCATAGACATAGGTTGAAAGACTATTTTTTTGAATAATGGTCAAAAGCATTATGGATATTGGTGGTTTGACATTTGATATATTGTTTCTTTTGTTTTTTTATGTCTTATTGATATCCATAAACATAGGATGAAAGACTCTATTCTTTTGAATAATGGTCAAAAGGTTTTTTGGGTTTTGTTGCTGCCATATATATGGTTTAGAATTTAAGGATGTATTGTATTTTTTTATTCGTATGAATGGAAAAAGTATTTTTTTTTGCTTAAAGAAAATTATTTTGCAATTATTGTCAAATTTTATTTTGAAAACCACTAAACCCACTAAACTAAAAGGAACGGAGAAAAACGATATGAGAGATGTCAATCTATCTTTAGTCACATCATTTGTTAACTTGTGCATTCTCCAATTTTGTTATTGAAATAAAGGATATTATTTGGTTTTATAATATCATTATAGGTTAAATATTATTACAAAATATATGATTTTATTTAAGGTTAACTAGAAGGATACTTTTTACTCATTAAGAAAATAGATTAACTAACCGAAACCTCATCTCATTAAAATATAATTTTTCTCCATACAAACCACCAATAAATCATTTCAAATAATTTTCTTTAAATAACATTGCATTTGAATAACGAACCATATAAATGTAAAAATCACATCGTATAAACAATTCTATATATTTATAAAATCCTTTTTTTTCTTTATTTTATTGTAATTATAAAAATGATAAAGTAAAATCTAAAGTCATGAAATTTTTATTTATATTATTTTTAATTTTTAATTATCAAAACAATAAGATTCATCACTTAAATAAATTAATATATAAAAGCATAATATAAAATAAATATATATAGCATGCTCAACTAAGATATATTATATCTTTAGGTATCAAATTAGTATAAAAAATATAAGAGAATAAATAATAAAAGACTTAAATTTCTTTATTTAAAAATATAGATATATGTAATTTCAAAAAATTAAAAATAACATATATATATGTATATATATATATTTGAGTTGAGTTGAGTTGAGTGAGGACAATCAGGCATTGGGAGGGGGTAGGGAGAGATCCCAGTCCAAAGACACAATGGCTCCACCATCCCAATCATTTTATTTGTAGATCCCGCGGTCTCCAGGCCTGTGACCCCCGCCCGCTTCCACCAGAAGAGGAGCTTACGAAGGACGATCTTTACTTCCTTCTGCCTTTCTCCGCAGTGCAAACGCAAGATTCGGTATCTCTGGCTTCGCAACTGATCTCCCTTTCAATGAAATTAAAAGTTGCGCATGGTGGGTTGGTATATCCTTTGGAAAGTGAAAAGGATGACAGTGATCAGATTAGCAAATCGGGCGACTGTGTCGAGAGACTTCTGGCGGAAAGCCGGCAATACGGGGATAGCGGTGAGGTGAAGCGGAAAGCAATGGGGATTTGTGATACGCCTGAGTTGCGAATGGCTTACAGGCAGTATGTTCTACCTAATGGCAGCTCATGGAGACCAGGCCTCTGTACAATCGATGAGAGTGGCTTCTTTGAGCCTCTGTACAGTCAATGAGAGTTGCTTCTTTGAGCCTCTGTTGTTGTAGTATTTGATGATTCATATTCTTTTTTATTATCAAAATCCCTTTGAATTAGGATTGTTTACTGAGCCTCTCTATTGTTGTTGTATATGATTATGCGGTGAATCAAATTCGTTTTAATAGTCAAAATTCCTTTGAATTCCGATGGTATGACATTTTTGGGGTTGTTTATCAACATTGTATTGGGATCATTTTCATATTCTTATTAACAAGAATATAATGATTGTATGGAAAGATGCCATCTTAATTTATTTTTATTTTTTTGATATTTTTTATTTGAATAAGAGATACAACAGGGTTATAATTTTGATATTCTTTATTTGATATAAGAGATATAATATGGTTATAAAATTTTCAGGATAAATATGGAATGTAGTTTTTGTGGTTGGAAGAAATGATTATTATTCTTTCCATCCATTTTTAATTTTTAAATAAATATATAATTATAATTATATCTTGATTTTTAAGATGGAGAAAAACTCATTATTAAAAGCACTAGTACATCACAATATCCATCATAAAAAAATACATCTTTCATATTTCATTTTTCATTATTATCTGTATATATAAAAAAATGATGTTCAAGGTCCACATTTTAACACTTTGGTGCATCTATCCTCCAAAATTTAGAAATATATATTAATATAGATTTTAAAGTTAATATTAAAACATACATCTTTTTATCCTTCTCACTTTTGTAATTTTGTTCATAAAAATATATTTTTGGTTTTTAAAAAGAGATTTTATACCTATAATAATAAAACAACCATCAACTAATTTTAATCCATTGAAGATAACAGGTAAAAAGTATAATAATATTTTATTTTATTTTCATAATTATTTTAATTGTACCCATTCAAAACGGTTAGTCTAATGTAATTCAAATAAATTTTATAAAAATAACTAATATTAAAATTAAATTAAAAGCTATTAATATATTAATTAATTAATATATTAATACCATAAAATTAAACAAATAATTAAAAAAATCATATAAAAACAAAATTTAAACTTTCCAAACTTTTATAATATTTAATTAACTAAAAAACAAAAATATTAAAAATATTTAATTTTTATATCAAAATCAATTTACAAACTCTTCTTAACATATAATGTTGCACTTTACCAAACTTTAATTAATATTATAATGATTTAAAAAAACCATATAAAAAACAAAAACATAAAATAAATGATGAATGGATAAATTGTTAAGGTATTCTTTATATTAGGTTATTAATTTAAAATTATCTTGATACTAACTTATATATATAATCACAAAATAAATTTAAAATCTCTTCCTAGTGTATAATACATGTAGAATATAAATGAAACTAAATCTCACAAAACATTATAATTCTAGTACCACACTCAAAGTTGTATAATTAATGAAATTTTATATAAAAAAATTCATCATACTAAAATTTATATAAGATTTATAAATGATCACCAAATAATTTATATAATAAAATTTATAACAAATATATTACTAAATAATTTATATAATAAGATTCATAAATGAGTATGAAATACTTTTAGAATTTATACATATTTGGTAATTTAGCTCTTACAATAATATTATATAAAATTTTAAAAAAATACATGACAAGTCAGCATTGAGGGGAGAAACACCCAGGCTCCTTTGAGACATAGATAGGTATGCTATTTAGTCTACACTTAGCCTCTCGGAGGGAGAAACATCTAGGCTTATAATCAAAATACAACTATGAGTAATTGTTAAAACATCTATACTAGAAGCCGCTAGAGAATGCCATACACAAGGACGATATGAGGCCAAAAAATTTGTGAGACTGCCAAAAACTAACATAAATGCTATAGATTTGAAATTGGAGAAAAAAACAGAAGGGTAAAGCATTCCAAACTGAGGAAATACAGGTTGGCCATCATTGTTGAAGAGGCTTTGAATTTCCAGTATCCAGACCTCTTTTATGCTACGAATGCTCCTCCTTTATTTCTCACCGATGCTTTCTTTCTATAGCATCCCACTTGCTAGTTCCAGTGCTAGGCTCATATTTCGCATCATTGAATTGCTCCTCCTTCGAGTTGGCATCATGCACGGCCCCTCCTATCTCCCCTAGAGCCACATCCGCAACCTCCGACTTCACAACCACTACAAGGAGCGATGAAGGGAGATTGAAAAGTTCGACAATGTCGGCGCACCAGTCTATCACAATCTGGACACTATGTTATGCTCTAGCTCTCACAAACAGGATTGTGTGTCTTCATCCAAGTATTTGATTTTACTTCTGATGTCAAGTAGTGTATTAGTCATGGAGTCGAGGTGCCATGCTATGAGGCCTCTCCTGAGCCCCTACTCTACATGTGACTAGAGCAATCCCTCCTTCTTTGGGCACGATGATGTTCTCTCGTCATGGCAACAACTCCACCAACTTCGTAGCAGTGAAACTCAATTCTTAGGTAAGTTCCAACAATAGTGAGACGGTCACCATGGTCTATGTATGCATGTCCATTTATCTCACTACCATTGAGAACAAGTGGCCTTTTGGTCATCCACTCAACCTCTCCCTCCTCCATGAATGTGCAATTAATTCTCTAGGTGAATGAGTGCACGTCTACTCTAGGGAGGGGGGTGTGATGAATGTACCACAACATCCTACGCCACCATTAGTACCCCTAACGTCGCATCACCATTAATGCACTCGGTCTGTTTGGATGCCACATAAATTTTTTAAAAATATTATAATTGTGTTACCACACCCAAGTTGTAAACCAACACATCCAAAACCGGGTATCAATTAATTAAGTACAAGACAATAGAAAATTCAGTTAGTATACACACTACGAATTAATTGGAAAATATGTTTTTTTTTATATTAAAAGAAGACATTACAAGGATGGATTAGCGTACAAAACTTCAGCCAATAGTTGTTCATTATTTCAAGGCTGAAAAAATTTGGATTACACACCACATTATTTCCACTAGTTTTTTTAACACAAAAAAGAAAATACATAAACATGAAAACACTGATTTATAAGAAGCTTCTTTTGAATGACATGATTTTAAAACTAAATAAATTCTCAAAAGAAATCCAAGATTATCAACTTGAACCAGATCCAGATCCGGATAGAGGTATAACAAAGTATTTAGTGTCACGTAGTCTACATATCAATTAGAATATATACATTTAAATTTAAGTAAATGTAACAGAGCACATCTCACAAAGCAACTAGCAAGAGGAATGCAAATCCCTCTTTACGACCAGATCAACAAAGTTAGGCTAGTCGGTAGACTAATTAGAATAAAAATCTATTGCACACATTAGATTAAAATTAAGAACAATTTTTTCTCTAGTAATTCCAAAAGACTTGTTGAAAACCAGTAAATGTTGAAGGCGAGTTGAAAACATTAATAAATTTCAAATACTTCAGGAATCATTGAAAAACTAAAGTAGATTTCTTGGACAGTAGCATGAACAAAATCTTTCATTGCAATAAAGAAATAGAAACGAAAAAGCCAATGCAAAATTAACTATTTCAAGCTCGTGGGGGGCAGCTCAAGTGGTAAAGGTGAGAAGTTGTAATCAGTTGTAAATGGAAGGTCACGAGTTTGAATCCCCCCAATCTTACCCGTGCGCCATGGTTTGGGCTCTGTGGATGCACCTAGGGGTATAGTGGTAGTGATTTTGGATCCCTGGACCCCCCATGTCACGCAAGTACCAGCCCAACTCTAGTTGCCGATTCCCCTAGTTAAAAAAAAAATAAACTATTTCAAAAAAGTCGGGCATATCATAATTCTAAATAATCTGAAATGACAAACACTTCCACTAAGGATTCAAAACTATTTGTATGAAAAGGATCAAAACAGTCATTACACCTCCAGCAGTTTCCAATCCAAGTGACAGTGGAGTAACACCCAGAAGCAAAATGTGTCTTAAATTCTCATTTATTTCTCCACTAAGAATTGTAGCTTGGAATGTAGCACCATAACCAGCATCCAAATGCAAAAGGTGTCCTACCTTCTGATTCCCTTCTCCACTAAGAATTGCAGCTTGGACTGCTTCACCATAACTAAATTGAAAAACTATTCTATTCAAAAATAATTTATTTTAACCATGTAGCTTATCTAATTTAACACTTAATAACTTACACACTCCCCAAAACCAAAGTTGCAGCACCTTGAATCGAAATCCTTTAGATATTTAAACAACAGAAAAATCAATAAAGTGGTCACCATTACCAAGGGGAAAAGATTGCATTTACCTGGAAATGTTTTAAAACCCTTGCACTTATAATCTGAATACATGCCTCTGAAACTGGTAGCCCTTCAAATTTCACCGACTCAAAACCCTTGAATTCCAGTGGGTGGAAAGGTTTGAATTCTATTGAATCTAGAGAATTATGAAGTCAAAAAGTGATAGAAAAAAAGAAAAGAATTGTTAAAGTTTCATACACTTTTGTCAAAGATGTTAATGTTGCAATGAAGTACACTACTTATCAAGATGCTAATATGTTGCTACTGTTGCAATGAAGTACACATACATGTTGGTCTATCTTGTGGACGACCCTGTGCCTAATATTGCCATCATAATGGTCACTGAGGATGAGGTAAATTGTCATCAAACAAATGAGGCTGTAGCCCATGAAAAGACTGTCAAGTTTCCAATTGTGTAGCAATAAATGAGATAGATAAGGAGGGAAGAAATAATCTTATACACACTACTTTTATGAAGTAACTGTTGAAGTTGGTCTTCTAATAATCAACAGTTTGAGTGGCCTTGTGGGGGATTGGTGATAAGCTATACATATTATAGGTATATTCAGTGGAACTTTGAGTTACATAATAACTTATCCAGGAGAGAAACCTTTAGTCAAATTATAACCAAGGTAAAAGAAGCTGGCTACACAGAACAAGATCCAAGGGATGGTCTATTAAGTATGGATATTGTTAGAAGGTCATATTCCTTGCAAAGGAGTGTGGCTTAAATCTAGAGCTTCATGATATTTATGTTCATAAGCCCTTTGTTCCAGTTATTTCTTATGGTGGTCGTCATTCAAATCGAGATGGAAAGGTGGAAAAAGTGGAACCTTTGAATGCTATAAATTCAGCTTACTCTTTGAAAATTCTCATGAAGATGACTATGACATAGAGAAATTATTCCATTCCCTTGTTGGAGGCACAATCCCGGTGGTGGTATTAGCTCTCAATATTCAATATTATGTACCTTCTCCAATTGCTATATATTGAATTTTATAGCCCTTCACCCCAATATGTTCATATTTGTCTATCTCAGTCTCCCCTAGGTGTGGTGAAGGCAGAGTACTATTTAAAACCAAATTTGAATTTTTTTTTCTTACCAGCTGGAGAGTATGAATCGCTAATATTGATACATTATATTTTCCATAAATCCATCATAACATTTTCAGATTCTCATCTCATCTTCAAGTATTTTTCTGGCTCCACATAACTGCCTTTAGATCCTTGAAGGCAGAATGTTCTTCAAAACCAGTGAGGGGAATCAGATTTTTCTTGTCAGTCCAAGGGTATAAGTAAGGAGTGGATGGTTTTTTTTATGATAAACTGCTAGTCTTGATGAGTCATTCTCCTTGGAGAATTAGTATGTGTCTCCTAAAGGGAATTTTTCTTATCAGCATAATCCATATCTTAATGAACTTGTTTTAGCAAAGATGTTTTAATTTACTAGCTGCATTGAAACGTGAATATGTTCCACTAATTCACAGAATGAAATTCATATTGTTCCTGAGAATTGTCATAATGACTGCCACAATTGCCTTTAATTTTTTACTATAAATGAAGGTAAGATGTGTCTTTAACCCATCTTGAAGGAATAAACCTTGTTTCAACCTCCAAAAGGTACGATTGGAAACCTCTTGACATGTATTTATATTGCATCATTTTTCCTTTCACCCCAATCTCTTTAATGAACTTCAACTTTCTTTGATATCATGCTCTCCCATTCACAATTGATTACCTATGTTTGGCCATTGGCCTACGGTTAATAAGGACTGGACTCCCCATGACACATCTGGTTTTTTAGTCAATGCCTAATAATTCTGTTTACGAAGGGATATCCTCAATAAGTTACTAGTTCTCTTGGAATGTAGAATCTGGTAAAAAATATCCTCAGACAGAAAGATGGCCACATTCCTTGCTGTAGCACTCTTGCATAAATTTGACTTCAGTGCATTAGGTTTACATAGTCTGTACAGACTAAGATGTGATTCCAACCTTTACATGATGCCATTGTAATTGTTCCAATGAAATCAATACCTATTTCTCAAATGGTTAAGCTATAAGGACTATGTTGAGAGGCATTGAACCACTTTGAGACTGCTTCCCTTTTGTTTTAGATGTGTCAAATGATTTTGTGTACTTATTTGCATACATGAAAATGGATGGCTAGTAATATCTACTTTGAAAAATTTTGTATGCAGTCCTTTTGGAGGCAAACGGGCATCTACAAGGTTCATCACGGTAAGCCCTTGACATATTATAAATTATATCCTTTCTAACACACCTCCTTTATGTATGATTTGGGTTTAGTTTGTAAAGGGCTCCATGAATCCGTGAAAGTTTCACTCTTCCTCATTAATTTTTTCTTTACTGTTTATAAAAAGTGTTTGGCAGAATTTCTCAGGCCACATAGTTTGGATTCCATCCACTAGGGTAGAAATACACATACTTTACTAAGATCAGCAATCATCTGAACACAACATACAAGAATGGTTACTTAAATCTGGAATATCCCAAAATATTAAAGTGATATTGATAGTAAACAATAACCTAGTGCAATGTGAAGCCATTTTTGTAGTGATACAACATTGTATCTAATTCATAACAACGAGCCAATGAGTAACTATCTACTTACGAGAATAGAGATAAAGAGAGTTACTTATGGCTGAAGTATAATATGTGTTACCTTATGCTTATATGAGAATGGATATGTACCATAGTTGCGTCTTCAACTTGTAAGAGAAATATGTTAAGATTTAATATGCTAAGACAGAAAATATTAGCATTACATTCTATTTCACAATAATAGCATATACAGGATCACTAAAAGAACAACAAGCACAACATAAACACAAGAGACACAGGTTTATCTTGGGAAACCCTCATGGGGTAGAAAACCCAACAAAGCTTCCTTAATATAGATGACCAGAAAATACAAAGATGTAATCCTCAACCATGAGCTCCTTCTCCTCCATAACAGATCTCTCCCTCACCTATGCGCCAATCACAAGTGAGTGCAATGTGTGTTAAATGAGGAAAACACCTCCTCTATTTATACACAACTCTGGCTTTAACTTTTACACTAACTAGGTCGGCCCCAACTTTAACCACTGGGTTAAACACCCCATTACAACTGACTCTGGGCCGACCCCACTAGGGAAGTCTAATAACCAAGGATAATTTTAGGGGCAAAATTTAGCCCATGGGCTATTTTTCCATGTTTTTTTCCAAAAAAAGATTTGCCAATTTGCATTTTTTGAAGCCCCATTTCACCCAAGTTTAATGGGGTAAACTTCTTTCACTCTAAAAATCACCAAATTTTTATATAAACTATATAAAATCCTTAGAAATCTAAATACTTTTAGAAAAATATCGCCAAATATTTTATAGTTGACATTTTAAGAACTGGTAAGATTCGCCAAGGTTTATACACTTTTAAATAAGTATGGGTCCTTAAAATTATCCTTGCTAATAACCCAATTTGCCACATTCTCCACGGAGGAATAAACATCTCCGGATACATGACAAAGTCCCATCGGAGGAATGAAACATCTCCGGAATAATAAAATAAAAATATAATATTCTTAGAAGTTACAATATTTCAACACTCCCCCTTAACGAGAAGGATATTATAATAACATTTGCAGGAGCAAGGAGTCATCAACTACATCATACATGATACATCTATAAATCATTGGAAGCTTTCTTTATACAACATCAATAACTCGAACAGTTACTGGATCATCAATATCTAGATAATCCTGATCAACAACATCGTCATCTCACGATCAACATCATCGTCATCACACGATCAACATGATCGTCATCACATGATCAGCATCATTGTCATCGCACGATCAACATCATCGTCATCGCATGATCAATATCATCATCGTCTCACGATCAACATCATCGTCATCGCACGATCAACATCATCATCATCACACGATTAGCATCATCATCATCACACGATTAGCATCATCATCATCACAATAGCATCAACTGGATCCTCTTGATCAACAACATAATAGCAACATACCCTGCAACACACATGATCTATTTAAGACACCATATCATGTCTAGGGACGATGCATTCCACTCGTCAACTTAGACAAAGTCTAAGGACCACCTCTCAGAGACATCTGTCTGCAGATCCATTTAGGACTGAATTCCGGGGATGATACAATCCTCTCGTCACCTTAGACAAAGTCTAAGGACCACCTCTCGGAGACATCTGTCTGCGGATCTATTTAGGACTGAAGTCCAAGGATGATACAATCCTCTCGTCAACTTAGACAAAGTCTAAGGACCACCTCTCAGAGACATCTATCTGCGGATCTATTTAGGACTGAAGTCCAGGGATGATACAATCCTCTCGTCAACTTAAACAAATTTTAAGGACCACCTCTCGGAGACATCTGTCTGTGGATCTACTTAGGACTGAAGTCCAGGGATGATACAATCCTCTCGTCAACTTAGACAAAGTCTAAGGGCCACCTCTCAGATACATTTGTCTGCGGATCTATTAGGACTAAAGTACAGGGATGATACAATCCTCTCGTCAACTTAGACAAAGTCTAAGGACCACCTCTCGAAGACATCTATCTGCGGATCTATTTAGGACTGAAGTCCAGGGATGATATAATCCTCTCGTCAACTTAGACAAAGTCTAAGGACCACCTCTCAGAGACATCTGTCTGCGGATCTATTTAGGACTGAAGTCCAGGGATGATACAATCCTCTCGTCAACTTAGACAAAGTCTAAGGACCACCTCTCGGAGACATCTGTTTGCGGATCTATTTAGGACTGAAGTCCAGGGATGATACAATCCTCTCATCCACTAGGGACTTCTTTCTCGGAGACATATGTCTATGGATCAATTCAGGGGACCGAAGTCCAGGGATGATGCAATCCCTCTTCGTCCACTAAGGACTATTTATCGAAGACAACAGTCTACGGATCTATTCAGAGACCAACTGTCCAAGGATGATACAATCCCTCTTCGTCCACTAAGGACCATTTCTCGAAGACAACAGTCTACGGATCTATTCAGGGACCAACCGTCCAGGGATGATACAATCGCTCTTCGTCCACTAAGGACAATTTCTCAAAGACAACAGTCTACAGATCTATTCAAGGACCAACCATCCAGGGATGATACAATCCCTCTTCGTCCACTAAGGACCATGCATCGACCTCATCGTTGTAACCGGAAACCTCATCATCGACCTCATCGTCAGAACAGGTAACCTCATCATCAATACATGTATCCTCATCATCGATAGAAGTATCCACATCATCAATACAAGTATCCTCGTCATCGATACAAGCATCCTCACCATTGACCTTGCCGTCAATATAGGAAATCTCATCATCGATATAGGTATCCACATCGATACCAGTATCCAAATATCATCATCAACCATATCACCCCCCCTTTCGAGGAGGGTCCTTCTGAACTACACCAAGCTTGTCTCGGAAATACTCAAACTTTACTTGAGACAGAGGTTTGGTCAATACATCAGCAACTTGTTTGTCAGTGCTCACATACTCGAGCTTGATAGCTCCTTTTTGCACCATATACCGTATATAGAAATATCAGATCTTTATGTGCTTTGACGTATCATGGAACACTGGATTCTCTGTCATCTTGATACAACTCTGGTTGTCACACAGGATCACAGTGGATTCCATCTCTAAGTCAAACAATCCTAATAACAACTTCTGAAGCCATACCACTTCTCAACTAGCAGAGCAAGAAGCTATATATTCCGCTTCAGTTGTGCTAAGAGCCACACTAGATTGCTTTCTTGCTAAAACACAAGATCATGGTAGATCCCAGACAATAACATCCACCCGATGTGCTCTTCTTGTTTGATACACTTCCTACCCAATCAACATCTGTGTAGCCATACAATCTGAAGTCATGATCTCCAAAATAACATAGACCAAAGTCTATCATACCCTTTAGGTACCTCATCACATGCTTTCCAGCTATCAGGTGAACACATCTAGTTTCCACTAGATACTGACTCAAGGTTTTCACAGCAAAACATATCTCTAGCCTTGTATTCGTCAGATACATCAATGACCCAATAATATGTCTTTACAAAGTTACATCCACTAATGCTGATGAGTCATTCTCTAACAACTTCAAGTCGGAACTCATGAGACTGGACATGGTTGTACATTCCAACATATCAAATCTTCTCAAGATTTCCACAGCATACTTTCCCTGGTTGAGAAAGATTCCTTCTGAGCCTTGCCATACTTCCAGACCTAGGAAGTAATGTATCAATCCAAGATCTTTAGTCTCAAATTCTGTAGCTAGCTTCTTCTTGCTTTCCATGATCCGTTTCTCGTTCCTTGTCAGAAAGAGATCATCCAAATACAATAATAGTATCATCCATAACCGTAAGGTAAAGGTTAGGATCAACTTTACTTCTGGTAAATCCCAAGCTTGTCAAGAAACTATCAATTCTCCCTCTATGACGTCTGAACATCATTCACACTCTGTATTGAGTGATCTTCTGCATATCTATCTGTTCCATCTCCCGTCATATGTGTCTACTGATATGAGCTTCAAGATCATTCGAACTCTGTGGTGAGTTCCTTCTTGCATTCATCTAAGAGAAAAATGTCATATGTATATAGAAACCATCTTCAACCTTGTAGCAAAGGTTGAAATACGCATCACCCATGGTGATCATTAAGCTCATCAAATGACTATCGATCCTGGGTACCCGTACAAAGCCTGATTCACACTTCTTCTTCAATTACACCATTAAGAGAATGGTCTTATCTAGCCACTTGGAGCAAACATCTCGTCATGATTCTCTTCTTCTCTCTAAGAGAATATTCTAGCCACGAGCCTTCTATAGTATGTTTGATTTGTAAGTCTTCATCCATCACTTGTTCAGTGTTCATCATTCTTCATGATCTTTCCTACAAATCAAAGTTAATTACATGATTAGTAATACTTCATAATCATCAAATCATGTTGACATGATAACCTTTTATGCATACAAATATGATTCACATGGTTATGCAACTATTTTGACCAATACTTTGGCACAACACTTTTCCATATCCTGTGTGCATATAGTGGTTATCTAGATGCCTTCCATCTCTACCATATATGCTATCGAGAGCGTGCAGAACTCTCAGCATGTCAGCAAAGAGGTTTCATTCTAGACAAGCAACAATGGAATGTTTGTCCAACTTACCAATCATATGCATATTAGTAGTATACTGTTCAATGCTATATGAATACTTACACTATGCATGATATATTCTAGAAATACAAATATGCATACAACTATTACGAGCAATATCATAGACTATTCAGTAATTCAAATAACAATTCAAATACTTATCTTTTTATGTCTTGTGAGGTTGCTTCCTTCCTGGTCTCTACTTCCCTTCCTTGTCATGAGCTTCTATCGATCCTTGACCACTATGCATGCTTAGGTGTGCACTAGTGTCATCATCATGATCTCATACATAATCATACATTCATTAGTATAAGCTCAATATTATCACAACATTATGATTCTAAGTAATCTTGAATATGTATGGTCATGATCATTCAATACATGGGTATACTAAGATCCTAGCACAACGTAGGATTCTAACTTGACATAGGAAAACATATCTGGATTAGTATACATGCTTAGTTATGTCTAACATACCTAAACACTATCTTCTTTGTTCTCTTCAATGATTTAGAGACCTTGTGCTAGAACCTGCATATCTCATAAGTTAAGCATAGTAGAACAAAGTCATACATACCTCGTAAGTAGAGATTCTATATGGTCAAACATTATGGATGAGTCTTTTTCTTCATGTCATCATGGTCATAGAACTTGATTTGTATTTCTTGATGTACCTGTATCTTGTTAGCAGACAACATCATCCTCATACAACACCACAAGTGCATTAGTACAATCATAAGTGTCATAACCCTAATCAATAAATGTATTCTCATTCCAATGCATTCTTACTTTTACTAAGGTAATAAGACAAGTCTAACATTAATCAATATTGTACTAACCTAAATAACATGAAGACAAACATGAACATATTTCAACACATACCTGTATCTCCTCAAGTCATACATGTCAGGATTTCTTTTAACCCAATCCACTTTGATTTACTGAAACTGGATCTAGAGCTGGATTAGGGTTTGTCAAAGAAACCCTAAAAATTCAAACTTCTGAATGGATGGAAAGATTCACCTTGCTAAGCTGATCAAGCTAGCATACTTCAATTTTGAAATCTCCAAAATTTGACCCCTCAAAATTGCCTTTGAAACCTTTGGATCTTTTGGACAGGATCCCAAACTAGGGTTTGATGAATCCCACCCTTCTTCCCAATCAGAAGGTTCGATTCAAAGCTCTAAACTTTGATTTTTTTGAGGAGCTTCCAGCCGTGGTCACAAACTTCAAAAATTCCAACTTTTGCAGAAGCCCTAATTTTCCTCCTTTCCGATCAAAATCCAAAACTAGAGTTTGATCAAGCCCACCCTTCTGACCAACCAAAAATTTCGATCTTGGTCTCTAAATTTTGATTTTGATGAGGAGCATTCAGCTGTGGACTTCGATTCCAAAAATTTCAACTTTCTCTGAAACCCTAATTTCCCACAGCAGTGACGATTCAAGAGTGAAGGTGCTCAAAATCCAAATATGTTTTGACAGAAATATACACCTGATTGTTTCTGGTGTAACTCCGAAATTACGAATCCACAGCATCTGAAACTTCTTCTTGTGGTATCCTGACCTGTCCTCTTTCCAACCCCACAGTTCTGACCTCAATTGGAATCTTTGAGAGAGAGTTATTCCAAGTGTCGCAACGTGACCTGTTTATGGGATAAAACAGGAGAGCGAACTTGTACGGCATGCCACGTGTCACTGGTTCAACTTAGGCCTCTGAAAACATTACCTGAGAAACTACAGTCCATACTCTACATGTCACATTTTACTAAATTTCATTTGGAGCTTCCTAGCCCAAGTTGTGACCTTTTTTCCTAGGTCACCTGTTTATGACTGAGATCTGGAAAAGGCAGAAACCCTAACTTGTACTGATCATAAATCACAAAGTACAACGAATTAGAGGTTTTCCTTTGGATACAAGGTACAGGGGGATGTAATCTACGTCCTAGAAAGGTTTCTGATCCTGAACCTTCGCCAAAATGGGTTTATAGCGAAATTTCCATGATGACTGGTTTTTTCTATACAAAACCCTAACCTTCAAATTGTCGCAAGTGAAGCGAGTGTTGTAAGTGCCATACATTGCCTTCCTTCAGGTTAGCTCTGATACCATGTTAAGATTTAATATTATAAGACAAAAAATATCAGCATTACATTCTATTTCACAATAATAGCATATACAGGATCACTGAAAGAACAACAAGCACACATAAACACAAGAGACACAGATTTATCTTGGGAAACCCTCATGGGATAGAAAACCTTCAAAGCTTCCTCAATATAGATGACCAGAAAATACAAAGATGTAATCCTCAACCATGAGCTCCTTCTCCTCCATAGCAGATCTCTCCCTCACCTATGCGCCAATCACAAGTGAGTGCAATGTGTGTTAAATGAGGAACACACCTCCTCTATTTATACACAACTCTGGCTTGACCTTTTACACTAACTAGGTCGGACCCAAGTTTAACCACTGGGTTAAACACCCCATTACAACTGACTCTAGGCCAACCCCACTAGGGAAGTCTAATAACCCAAGTTACCACATTCTCCACGGAGGAATAAACATCTCCGGATACATGACAAAGTCCCATCTCCGGAATAATAAAATACAAATATAATATTCTTAGAAGTTACAATATTTCAACAAAATAAACCTATAAAATGCAAGTGCCATAACCTGTAGTTGAAGGAATTATTCACTTTGAAATTGATTAAGAACTACACCTAAACCTATAGAAATTCATGGCGGCCATAATCTGTAAATGAAGGTGTTAAGCACTTTGAAATTGAAAATCAGAATAAGGAATATGATATTATGAACATCACTTGATATTTCCAAGAAGTATTTGGTTTCCAAAAAAAATCTTTGTTGTTGTACATCTAGCCTCTTTAAGAAAAAGCGATGAGCATTCAACCCAACAAAGTCGAATACCTCCTTTCATTGATTTACAACTAGACATTCAATTATTTATTGGTTAAATTTGGATTCATTCACATTAGTTTGGTAAGAATTCATGGTTAACAAAGTTTATTGACATTTTGTTTTCATGTTTTTTCTATTTAATGTTTTGCTAATGTTTACATTTTTAGAGTTCTATGAAAGTCAAGAAATCAAGGTTACATGCTCGAGTATGCAATTGCTCACTTACTTGAAAGCCCTCTTGTACAACTTAGAAAATGTAATTTAATATTCAAGATGTAGCTTTCAAATCTGATGGATTTCTGAGGTAACCTTCTTCCCTCACTAGTTTTTTTTAGAGTGTAATTTTAAGCTCCCCTAAAATTGATTAGACATCAAGACTTTTAACTCTCATTCCATGCTTTCATGTGTGATTTCCAGCTTGCTTGAAGTTAGTTTCCAACCCTCTTTCCAAAGTTTGAAATGGTATCTCCTTCATACTTTCACATGCATTTCCAACCCACATTTAATTGCATGATAATGTAGGTTGCAACTCTCATTTAGTTAACTGAGTATATGATTTTAAGCCCTTTGTTGCTTGTTTGAAGTGTGATATCCACAAGACATGGCACACCTCTGTTGCAGGTTACCAGTAGTAAAACAGAGTGTTGAAAGTGAATTCAATTTGGGATGAAATTGTTAAACCTGTGGAGTGGCCCACTCTCCTTGTGTATATGATCTTTTTTTTTTTTTTACACATTCCAAAAACTAGTGTCTCAACCACAATTATAGATAATAAATGTATAGCAAAATCTTCTCTTGCTTGTAACTGAAGTTTGGTGAGAAAGTATGAAAAATTGTTAAAAAGAAAAATTAGTAAATGGGATTCTATTATTTTATTCTTCACCCTTGAACTTATTGATTCTTCATGATAGATATGAATCCATTGTTGGGCCTGTCGATTTCAAGTCTAATTTTTCTGATAGTATTTGAAGCAAAAAAAACTTATAGTTTCTTTGGGAGTAAAATTCATATTGTAATAAAATATTGTATTTGAATATATTATTAGTCATGATCATAATGGAGGTTATGATGCAAAACCTTCCACAACTACTGCTCATGAGCAAGCATAGGAAACTAGATATAATGCCAAAGATACAAGACAAAAAAGACTAAAGTGTGGAGGATAAACGAATTTTCCAATATGACTATTAGTTTTATTAATGGCAGTTTTTGGTAGTGTAATGACCCTTCCATTGCTTAGTCTAGACCTATCTAGGCTATAAAAACTATATTCTTGGCATTATCACTGCTCTAAATTGTATGCACCCTCTATAGAGGAAAAATCTAGATTGATTGGCAATATTACCATGGTTCTACATTGTATTTTCCAATGAGAAATGAATTCTCCAATCTTGTTATTAGACGTATTTTGTATTTTTCTACTAACATCCATAGAACACCGTGGCTAATATTTAGCTTGTGATGTTTTGCATATTGACTCCTCTGGCTGAACAAGTGAAAACTGCACTTCTAACAAGTGCATGCCTTGTATTTAGCTCTGTCGTGACTAAGGTGCTTGCAATGTTGCAGTGGTTGGGGGATTGCAAATATGTTGAGTTAAATAAGCTAAAATTGAGAGTTTATTTTTGCGCTTCTGCGAGGTTTTTGTTATGGTCAAATGGACATTTTTTTTATTTGACTGTGCTTCTGTCTATATACTTTTCTTACCTCTATTGCCAAGGAATTCTTAATTTTACATCATTGACTTTAACTATTGTTGCAAGGAGTGGAGTCTTAGTGCCTTCGACAATTTTGCACGAGGTTGTTGCTAGTGCACTTGATCAAGAAGAATTAAAAAATGCATCCTTGCTATGAATACAATCTGTGGCAATATGGGAAGCATTATTCCACGGACACCTACCTCTAATTGATAAAGATGTGCCATTTTGAGATCCTCCTATATCATATGTTGTTAGCATGATCACCTCTTATGGTAGTGAGCCTCGCATAGGAGATCTTTACACAAGAATTTGTGAGGAAAATTTCCAAAAGTATAACAAAATTGATTTATCTTTTACAAATAGGAATTATGTTTTGGGATTAAAAAAAAACTAAGGTAGTCAATAGAAAATAGCTAAGTTTCCAGGGTACTTGGGTATTGTTATGGGTACTAGTACGCCACTTTTTGAAACAAGGTATTTGGGTACATTGGGGTACTCTACACACACACATATATATTAAATTTTCAAGTTTATAAATTGTATTATATATTAATATTTATTATTTAGTTTTCATTGTTCAACAAGTAAACAATAAACTCCAACACACGTTGGCATTACACATTGCTTGAAATTCAAATTGCATATATATACATCACTATATACATCTGATTTGAATATATATGTAAGAAATGTGAGACATGAATCATGATACATATGCCTTGATATGCCTCAAAGACTGAAAGTTATTTGTAAGAAGAATAGTTTGGCTTATGTAAGTAACTTCTTGCGCTATTTTGAAATTATAGGTTTATTATTTTATAACAACGTAGCTACATAAGTATGTCTATCACTATTCATAAATTGTGTAACAGCGGATTGAGATAATGCATTTATTCATGTTGTGGAATTCATTGGAGCAAATGGCTGCAGAATTGGACATCTTTGGGAGAGGGCCCCACCATACCCTACCCCCTCTTCACTTTAAAACTTAAAAAAAAAGGATTTTGAAGTCTACAGGCTGAGATTTCTAGGTTGGAAGTACCCCTGAAGTACCCAAAATCATGGTACTTTTCCTTTTTTGGAGTACCAGTACGCGACTAGACAATGGAAAGTACCAGGTACTTGGGTAAGATACCAAGTACCTCTCGGGTACTTCTAGGAGTACTTGTTCCCATATCGGGTACAATGGTATGGGTACCCAATACAGGTACGCATCCCCAATCCCCAGGTACAGGTACTCATGATACTTATGAAAATAGATATTAGAGTTTGTAAGCAAGCTAGCTAGCATGAATCAAAATGTTGCGGGTTTGGCAATGTACACAAATTGATTCCCTATTTAATACAAGTAAATGCGAGATGTCAAGCTAATCAATTCATGTGTTCACATTTTTATATTGTCATTCCAGTTGGAGCTTCAATCATAACATAACAATATAATGTGATTATGCAACTTCACAATTCTCTATTAACAACTATGTTCAACTTGTGAACTTTAATGAATTACAAGGTTATGTTTTAGAAAATAGGAACTATGGTATAAGAATGAAAAAACTACAAATACAGGTTTTACAAGAAGTCATATTAACAATGATTAGTATCTTCTATGCATATTTAGTTTGGCCCTTTGGGACATGAAAATGACACTATTCACTTGGCATATGCACAATCATAATCATCAATTAATAGCATGCGGTGGTTAGCCTATGATTCTTCGTTGTTTATACTGGTGATAAGAAATCGCAGTATGTGGTAATGGCATGTGGTTTTATGTTTCTTATGATGACACATTCATATAGTGATGATAATGTTGTGATGATGTCCTTTCACATAATAGCTTGGTATAGTTCCTTAGTATTCTTGATATTGCTAGAAATATGATGTTTATGTACAACGATGTAAAATGGTTTAGACAGCCTATGGTCTGTAATATCCATGATGAGGATGCATGTTTTCATGATGGCATGTAGCGACATGTGATTCCTTCATTTTCATGATGTCGTGTAGCAGCATGTGGTTCCACATTCATAGTGATGATTTTATGTTTTCATGATGGCATGTAGTAGCATGCAGTTCCTTCATATTCACGATGATGATGCATATTTTCACGATGGTATGTCATAGCATGCAGTTCAATAATACTCTTGGAGTTGTTATGTTTCATAATAGTATGTGGTAACATGTTGTTCCTTTGTACTCATGATGATGACTATTCTCATAAGGGCATGTGGTAGCATGTAGATATTTGATATTCATGTTGATAGTATATGCTCACTAAAATTTTATAATTATGACTAATGCTTTGTTGGCATGATGTTGTGAGATGGAGTTTGACAAGAAATCCACCCATGTGCCTAGAGGGACGATTCATTTAGTGATATCGTGGGAGCACCATAACCATGAAGGAGAATGCATACATAAAACACCTTATGGGATGGGGACAAACTCAAACAGTAAACCTATGCCAATAGATCCTTTCCTTTGTGTATCTTCTTACAGTCCACGGCTTGAGGTATTTTGTTGGGTAGGTATATGGAGAAGGACTTTCGATGCCCAGGGTTGATTTCTCGGTGAGAGTTGTAGAGATATTTTTGGGCTAGCCTTACAAGATTCCTAGTGTGCATGGTTTAGTGCACTAGACCATATGGATGGTACCCTCTAGTTGATGCCTTGGGTCCATAGATCCCAGCTAAATACGAAAGGCCTTAATCCTTATCTTGATGCCAGAAGTCGAGGATATAGTGATAATTATACTCACACCTCCTCGAAGCTACGATGAGACTTTTGATGCTTGTTGCGATCACACCATGATGGGCCACCCTTAAGCTAGTTGTAGTAGAGGGCCTATGCCATGGTGAGCAGGACCATCCTTTTGACTCATTAAGTATCTTCCCTTTTGTATCATTGTGATTTATACTATTGTTTTTGTTGTTTTCTACCTTTTTTCATTGCTTGATGATTTTTCTTCGCTCTTATAAATGGAAACATGTTGCTATCCATTTCCATGAGTAACAACACATTCCAAATATTATCACCATTGTGGAAATTAATGGTGATATTTTTTAATTGTGACTGCCACCATTGTGAATTAATGGTGATTCTTAATTTTATGATTGTCACTATTAATAAAATAATGGTGACTGTCCGTGAAGGATCGTTACATTTTTTTCAATGTGAATTGAAATGGTCGTGGTCCTTTATCGCACATCGTTAAAAGTTTTTCAAAATGACTATAAGTGTTAGGATATTTAGACACTTAGGAGTTAGTTAAGATCAACTTGTGTAATATATCCGTTAGGGATAGTGTGTTTCTTTAGTATGCATTAGTATGCATTTGTAAATACTTAATCCGACGGTCACGATATGTTCCCGACATAGAGTGATCCGATGGCTCAACTTCTCTTAGATCAAACCTAACCTTGATCCGTGGTTTAACACCCGATTGGTCCATGATCTATATTTAAAGAGCATGGAGGGTCATTGTTTAGTTGATCAATTATGAGAAGCTCATTTGTAACTTTCTTTCTTTGCATAATAAATTGTCCCATAGAAGCTATTTGGCCAGGGTCGTGGAGTGTTTCCCTCAAGAGGGTTTAAACCACGTCAAAAAATCGGTGTGTTGATCTATGATCTGTTTGTGTGAAGTGGTTGCTCTTGGTGTTCGGTCCTTTGGTAGTACCCTATGTACCCGAACATGGTATCAGAGCTTTTATGAAGTGTCGCTTCTGGTTATGATCTAGATCTTGAACTGCTGTTGCCGAAACTCGAAAAGGTTTCTAGTTCTGGTATTTCTGTGCAGTTATGGGCCATGGGAGGTGTTCCATTGCGTCTGGAGCGTCGTTTCCATTAGGAAATAGCTTTTTTTTTATCGAAAACGGTTCCCGGTTGCTCCAGAAACACGTATTTCATCAGATTTGAAGGTATAATGTTACAGTGACGCATTTTTTTATTTTTTATTTTTTAAAGGAAAAAAATCTCATATTTCATCATTTTTTTACTATTAGATTTTTTTGGGTTCGGATTGTTGCTTTCCCGTCTGCGTATGCTCTTTGCCGTGCACCTTGAGCGATCTCGACAAATCAGAAATAGAAAGGGAAATGGTTTTTCTCGGCTGCGTATGCTCTTTGTCGTGCACCTTGAGCGATCTCGGCAAATCAGAAACAGAAAGGGAAAGGGTTTTTCTCGGCTGCGTATGATCTTTGCCGTGCACCTTGCGTGATCTCGGCAAATCAGAAACAAAGAGAAAACGTAGACTTTCCAGGAAAGCTAACGAGATCTAACTCCACAAGTGTGGAAAAGTTTTTTTGTTTCGATTTGTGGTGTGTTTTGCAGGAAAAAGGGCAAGCACGCAAACCGAGCAAGAAGAGTAAAAAAAAAAAAAAAACCCCTTTCTCATTCCCATATTTTACATACTTTTTAATCTAGCTCACTTGGTTCAAAGTTGCTTTATTCCTTAATAGGTCTTGAGTTCAAGTCTTAGGAAATTACTTTTCAATTTACTTTATTGTAAAAGTGCATCTCACTTAAATAATAAAAAATAAAAATACAAGTGAGTCACTTAAGTTTTTTTTATTGTTGCACTATTTAAAAGTAATATCATTGTAAAAATGAAATAACTTATTTTACAAAAGTGGTTCACTTAAAGCAACTTTTTTGTAAAGTGATTGTCAAAAGGTTCATCTTGGGAAGAGGGGGGCTCTTTTTTTTGCTGGACATTCTCTAGCTGCCACGTCACTATTGGGGACATCTTCAACAGTTTCTTTGTTCAAGCATAACTTTATCATACGGATTCAGTTTTCAGTGCCGTTTTCTTTGAAACCGCCTATTTTTTCGAGATCTTCACATCCAGACTATTGGTTTTTGCTTTTATAGACATTAATTTACAAATATGGCCGCCCCTTGTGATATTCTACTTAATAGTTCCAACTATTTCTCATGGAAATATCATATGGAGGATGTTCTACGAAGTAGAGGACTTTTCAGAATTACCTCAAGGAAAGAAAAAGAACACACTGATGATGATAAGAAAATAAAATGGGCAAACAAATGTGATGAAGCTCGTGGATTGATTGGGATGCCAATCTCTACTGATTTGCGATTCCACATATCTGGAATTGATGAACCTAATGTTGCTTGGGACAAGTTGGAATCTGTGTTTGGTAAACACAATGAAATTCGAGGTCACCAACTCGAAAATGAGTTGATTTCTTTAAATCCAAGTGAATTTTTATGCATTCAAGATTATTTATCTAAGTACAAAACTCTTAAACTCTTATGTGCAGAATGTAAGATTGAGAGGGAAGACAAACAATGCATTTATCATATTCTTTCCAAACTTGGACCTGCATATTCTGTTTTTGTATGTACATTTTACTCCATGAAAGCATCCTTGAATGCAACTAGCTATCAAGAGCCTAGTCTTGAATCCTTTTGCGATTCCTTGATTAGAGAACAAGATAAACTCATTCATCTTCGAATAATCAACAATGCAGATACATCTGGGAAAGCCTTATTGTCCCAACAGAAAGAAAAGTCCAAGCCTCCCAAGAAACAAAATTTTCACAATAATAAGTCAAACAAGGGTCCCAAACCCTCTCAGTCAGCTCCTTCTTTAAAAAATGACAAAGGATCCAAGCCAAAAGGAAAAAAGACTGAGCGTCATTGCAACTATTGTGGGAAAGATAATCATGATGAATCTAAGTGTTTCAAGAAGATGGTAGCCTTGGAAGTAGCAATGAAGAAGCACCACATCAACCTAGATTCGCCTTAAGAATCTGTCTCTCATAGACATGCACTTTGTGCTTCTGGTTATTCTTATAATGCATCTTCTTCTTCTTCTTCAAATGAATGGCTCATTGATTCTGGAGCATCTTATCATATGGATAAGGATCAAGCCATCTTTTCTACTATGCATGAATGTAACACCAAACAAATATTTGTTGGTGATGATAGATCTCCAAGTGTTGTAGGAGCTGGAATAGTTCCAGTAGATAATGGTCATTTTAGTGATGTACTATGTGTTCCAAGAATTTCCTGCAATTTGTTATCAGTCTATCAGATCACTCATTCTGGTGAAGGTAAAACTGTGACCTTTACACCTCACCAAGTTGTAATCAAGGATTTTAAAGATCCTCAACAGGTCCTAGCTACCGGAATTGTTGATGATATTACCAAGTTGTACAAGTTTACCAACTTTGGGTCATCACCTTTTCCTTCAGTTTTTGTTGCTCATAGTGATAACTTGAGCAAACTTTGGCATGAGCAATTTGGTCACTTAAATTATCGCTCATTGCAACAACTATGTAAAGAAAATATGGTGACAGGTCTTCCGATGGTATCTTGCAGGGATGGTGTTTGCTCCGGTTGTGTACTCGGAAAACATCATCGGGATAGTTTTGACAAACGTGCCTCTTGGAACGCCTCGGTTCCCTTGGAGCTTGTGCATAGTGACTTGTGTGGTCCTCTTCCATCTGATTCCTTTTCTGGTTTCAAATATTTCTTAACTTTCATTGATGATTACACCAGACGCACTTGGGTTTATTTCCTAAAACTTAAGAGCGAAGTATTTAACATGTTCTTGGCCTACAAGGCCCTTGTTGAAAAACAATCTGGTCATCAAATTATTAAGTTAAGATATGACAATGGAGGAGAATATGTTGACAAAAAGTTCACTACTTTCTGCACTGAACAAGGCATCCAACAACAACACACTGTTCCTTATACACCACAACAAAATGGTGTAGCTGAGCGGAAGAACCACACTTTAAAAGAAATGGCTAATTGTATGATCCAATCTAAGGGACTAAGTCTTCAATTTTGGGCTGAAGCCATAAATTGTACAAATTACATAGTTAATCGCACCCCCACTAAAGCATTACAAGGTATAACATCGGAAGAAGCATGGAGTAAAACTAAACCTGATGTAAGTCACTTTCGTGTGTTTGGTAGTGAAGCACGGGCTCACATTCCGGATGAAAAATGGAATGCATTGTAGCCTAAAAGTGAAAAGAGCATATTTGTTGGATATTCTGAAGATGTAAAAGGTTATAGACTTGTTCAACCACATTCTCATGATATAATCATTAGAAGAGATGTTAAATTTGATGAAAATCTCTTGACCTGCGAGCCTAACTCAACGATTGTGCCATCTTTGGCATGCGAGCCTGATTCGGCGTTTGTGCCTTCTTCTTCTTCTTCCAACTTCCTTGACAGGTTTCCAACTCCAGTTTCTAATAATGACAGTGAGGATGAAAATCCACCTCCGCCTGCTCATGTTCCTCCAGTTGCACCAGCACAAGTGCTTCCTAGATGGGTCCATTCAACATGTGAAGCAGCTAGTGATCTTGCCGGTGATCCTAGAGATCAACGTCAAACACGTTCTCAGTTTCAGCGAGCCTCTTCTCTTTTGGCTCAAGTTTTCGAGAATCATGATCCAGAAACTTTTGCAGAAGCTTTAGTGAATCCAGATTGGGATGCAGCCATGGATGAAGAATATTGTTCCTTAATGGCGAACGATACTTGGGATCTTGTACCTCTTCCAAAAGGAAGAAAACTTGTCAGATGTAAATGGGTCTACAGAACTAAGTATGCATCAGATGGAAGTGTTGAAAGACTTAAGGCAAGGTTGGTTGCCAAAGGTTTTTCCCAAGTTGAATGGATTGACTACAATGAACCTTTGCTCCCGTCACAAAAATGAACTCCATCCGCCTTGTGCTTTCCCTTGCAGCCTTACACAACTGGGAATTCCATCAAATGGATGTCAAGTCTGCCTTCTTACATGGTGATTTACAGGAGGAAATTTACATGGAACAACCTCCTGGCTATATTCAGAATAACTCTAGCCTTGTCTGCCGCCTTAAGAAATCCTTATATGGCCTTAAGCAAGCTCCTAGAGCTTGGTATGCCAAAATGGATAACTTTCTTCTTGACACTAGTTTTTCTAGATGCCATTCTGAACCCAATGTATATACCAAGAAAGTAGGAAACCATCTCATCATACTTGTTCTATATGTTGATGACCTTATTCTTACTGGTAGTGACCCTAAGCTTATAACCCATGTGAAATCCAGTCTTAAACAAAATTTTGAAATGTCAGACTTAGGACATTTACATTATTTTCTTGGTCTCCAAGTCCTGCAAACCAAAGAAGGAATCTTTCTTTCTAAGTCTAAGTATGCTTGTGACCTTCTTCGTCGCTTTCACATGGAAGATTGTACACCAGCCCCTTCTCCCTTCCAGTCTGGCGTCAAACTTTCTGCCACTTGTACTTCACTTGAAGTCGATGCCACCTTGTATCGTCAGCTTGTTGGTAGTCTCTTATACTTGACTCATTCCCGTCCTGACCTTTCCTTTGCCACTGGTCGTGTTGCCCGTTATATGCAGACATCTCATGAAAGTCATTGGAAAGAAGCTAAAAGAATACTTCGATATATTCGAGGTACAGTTCAGTTTGGGATTCATTACAGTACAAGGGGGAAACCTTTGTTGGTTGGTTTCACTGATTCAGATTGGGCCGGTGATCTAGGATCTGGACCTATTACTTGGGCTTGTAAGAAACAACAAGCTCTTGCTCTTTCTTCGGCAGAGGCAGAATATCGAGCAGCAGTTAATGCCAGTCAGGAAGCTTTATGGATTCGACAGATCCTTTCAGAGTTTGGATTCGAGCAGTAGCAGCCTACTCCACTTTGGTGCGACAATCAAAGTGCCATCAATCTTGCCAAAGATCCATTTCTACATCAACGCAGCAAACACATTGAGCTTCATATGCACTTCATCAGAAATCTTGTTCATGATCGTGTTCTTGAAGTGCTCTTTTGCCCTACAGATGATCAAGTTGCAGACATCTTCACCAAGTCTCTTATAGAAGAGAAGTTTTCTAAACTTCGATCTATGTTAGGAGTTCAGGAACTTGTCATTAAGGGGGGATAGGCTCTAATGCCTTCTTCCTTCTCCTAATAGTGTCACTTTTGTAAATCCTTCAATCCTATCCCAAGTTGTTCTTAAGGGGGGATGTTAGGATATTTAGACACGTAGGAGTTAGTTAAGATCAACTTGTGTAATATATCCGTTAGGGATAGTGTGTTTCTTTAGTATGAATTAGTATGCATTTGTAAATACTTAATCCGACGGTCATGATATGTTCTCGACATAGAGTGATCCGACGGCTCAACTTCTCTTAGATCAAACCTAACCTTGATCCGTGGCTTAACACTCGATTGGTCCATGATCTCTATTTAAAGAGCATGGAGGGTCATTGTTTAGTTGATCGATTATGAGAAGCTCATTTGTAACTTTCTTTCTTTGCATAATAAATTGTCCCGTAGAAGCTATTTGGTCGGGGCCGTGGAGTGTTTCCCTCAAGAGGGTTTAAACCATGTCAAAACATCGGTGTGTTGATCTGTGATCTGTTTGTGTGAAGTGGTTTCTCTTGGTGTTCGGTCCTTTGGTAGTACCCTGTGTACCTGAACAATAAGTGGTGGTGATATTGTAGGGAATGTCACAATTAATACGATAATAACACTGACATCAATAGTGAGGGTCATTAAAATCCCATCACCATAAGTTATTATTGGTCATAGAAAAAGGTGATGGTCATTGACCATCTCCATATATGCATTAGTAGTGAAGATCATAAAAGGATCAATTCCATAAGTCACTATTGTTCATAGAAAATGGTGGCACTCATTGACCATCCACATATATGCATCAATAGTGAGGATCATTAAAGGTCCATCATTAAAAGTCACTATTGTTCATAGGAACTAGAGACTGTCATTGATCGCCACCATAAATACATAAATAGTGAGGGTCATTAAATGCCTATCACCACAAGTCACTATTGTTCATATCAAATGGTGACAATCACTAAACATCCCAATAATGATTATTAGTGACATACCTTCACCATCACTGCATAACCTTTACTTTTGGCAATGGCGCCTTTGGCAACACTTAGTTTTTCATGATGGAGGCCCTTTTGACCGTCACCAATGAGGTTATGGTTATGTTTTTCATGTGTAAAGGCCCTTTTTGTAGTAGTGCTAGTGAGCATTATTATGAAATTACACCATGGTGTCCCTTCTTTTAGCAATTTTGTTATTTTGTTAGAGCTTATCACTTTAGAGGATTTCTATGGGGTACATGTAAGATCAATTTCCTTACCTTTTGAGGAGAATCTCATGAAAATTTCCTTAAAATTAAGAGCCATTGTTCCAAATCATCGTAACCATTGGACCCCTAAAACAACATCAACACCACCCATTTAGATTGTAATCATTAGTATATACAATAATGAAACCCCCATAGTAAGCTTAATACTATGGCACATCCTTGAAATTTTTATGGTTCCTCAATTTGCAATAATTACCTGAAACTTTGGTGTTGGATATATAAAGAAATTGAGAAGTTTGTCTAATTTGTAATTAATGAAGTTATGGGTAATACCAAAATAAAAAATATTACCTTTTTCTTTATGATATATCCTTCTATCATGATAGTTTGATTCGTGCTAATGCCAAACAATGCATAGAAACATATAGTTGGAGTAGTATATTTTAGTTCTATCTCTTGAGATTGTTCTAGTTTTGGATCGTCTCCCTCTTCACAATCTATGTAGAATAATTTATTCTCAATATACTTATGCCCCTTATTATACTTTCTATCATGTTTGAAACATAGTCCTTTTACACTTATTTTCTTCGCTTACAGAGGCATCGACCTTGTTGGTTGAGTGAGTTTTTTCCCTCTCTACAGGAGTTATTATCAACCCTTCTAGTAGACATACTTTTACTTTCATCTTTCCTTGCCAAGATAAAATCATTCTCCAATGATTTAGGTTCAAGTATATGTACCCCATATCGAATTCACTCCTTTAGAGTTCCCATAAAGAGATCCAACAAATTATTTTCTTGGATGTGTAAAAAAATAAAATTAAGTTAAAAAACATTACATCTCAAGAAATTGTATCCCTCTTGGTTCTAGATGGATCCAAGTTTAAGATGGATCTATGCTAATTTACAAAACCCCTTTCCATGTGAGAACAAACTAATATCTACCTATAATTCTCCTTTTTTCTCTTTATCACACCTTTTGAATCACCTAGAATAAATATTCCAATCAAAATCTATGCAAGCTTCAACTTAACATACCTTTAAAAACCTTGGTTTGTAGGTTGTCTTTCTAACTGATCTTTCTCATGAATTATCTTTAAAATTTCAGTCCCTCTAATTTTGAAATTTCATCTTCTATTATATTGGTATGTCTTCTCTACAATTCCACAAGTTTGATGAAATTATTCAGTTCCAAGAGGAACTTATGGTAACCTTCACAAACCTTGTTTTTTTGTACTTTTCAAGAGAGAAAACTTGTACAACATGCCATGTGTCCATTTTTTTCCGAAATATATATAAAAAACACTGTGGTTTATATTATTTTGGATGAAACTCCCTAATTTCAACAGACTATAACTCCAAACTTATAGCGAACCAGCACCTGGAATTTTTACCATAGGTGCTTCAATATGTTTCATGAGGATCCTAAATTATTTTATTTATAAAGTATCCCTAAAAAATATTTATAGTGAAAGAAAATGGATCTGATACCAAGTGTTAAGCACCTAATTCTCATGATAGCATAAAAATAGAATGAAAGAGTAACCTAACACCTTGAGAATGAAATAAAGAGATGAATAAGATGCCTCTTCAAGGATATATATAAGACAAGGTAAAATTACAATTAAATTCCTAACTAACCAATAAAGACAATACTAATATAATAATAGAAATTTAATGTGACATTATATAGGGATTAACACTTATAGTCCTTAGTAGAAGACAAGTGAAGAATATAAATGTCCATCTACAACCATTGAACGGTGAATTTAATAAATTATGGTAAGGGATGCCTATATGCAATATATTAAGATCCATCCTAGTTGAGAGATTTCTTATGTTGTATGGCATATGTGCATCCACCATGTATAATTTTCTGGGATTACGAGTTTTCTCTAGTAATTATGGTTACTTATTCTGTTATATTCATACCATTATTTTTCATAGTTAATATGGTGTCTCTATATTATTTAACACTAACATGCTATGTGCCCATGGGGAATAGAATAGACGGTGAATGGGTGTACTGTTAAGCCACTCCTTGCATAAGGTCATTGGTTCAAAACTCCGCAGGTACTAGCTTACAAAAAAACCACTAACATGCTATGTATACAATAACATCATAGGTATTGTAATAAGAGGTTATCATTGTGTGTAAATGTTGTAGAAATTCTATAAAATATAGGTGGTCCAACCACCTACAAAAGTTGATGGATGAATGTTTGAGGGTATTCCTCCCATAATATAACCTTGATAGAAGAAAAACATCTTCTTTCAATAGTAAACCATAAAGAAAATGACAAGCTAAAATAATGACATTGGATGGTTGGCTTAGGGTATATTATATAGAGAAGGAGTTTGTAGAATTGTCCAATCCAAATGGGGAACTTATGTTCGATGTTCTTGAATTTTCTGACACTTATGTTAACAAAACTACCATTGCGATGAAAATAAAATTTGTATTTTAAGGGATTCCATATTAGGATCATCTTAAGATTGCCTACTTATTAGATCCCATGCATATATTTCAAAATGTTTCATCTTCTTTATGGAGGCACATATCATTGAAAAAAAAACACATTAGGTGTTAAGAGAGATCATATTTCTTCAAATACTAAAAAGAAACAATGGACAATAAAATAAAGTAGATGAGAGGGTGGTCCCTCTTGGTCTTTTAAAGAATGTTATGTCTCATGGATTTTGAAGAAATATGATTTTTCTATGTTGAAGGAAGATTTATTGGGTGTTAAATCATTTCAGCTCGGATAGTGATGAACAAGATGGAGGTCATGACTAGGGCTTAGGTGTTGGATTGGCAGGAGTTTCAGGTTCAGAACTGAGATATCACCAAATATGTAGTGATTTCGGAAGTACATGTATGGGGGATTTGATGGGGGGAACTGTTGTTCCCACCCAAGAAAAGAACAATGAGGAACCTCAGATTGACATACATAAAAACCCTTTTGCAAGTATGGGAGGAGAGGGATCGAGCAGTAGTCAGGGATTTCAGCTGAACAAGATAGTGTTGATGTATATGTAACTTCGGAATGTATTTCATCTATGTATTTCATATATATTTATTGTACCCTTATTAGAGATGTGTTATTCCTCTATAAGGAAGTGTCATCATGTGGATTGACAAGTGTTGCAAGTGTGTATACTTGCCGATGGGTTATTAGAACACCATGTGGGGTCGGCCCTGAATTATATATATTATAATGTGGATGTACCTAGTTAGACAAGTCGGACCCATAAGGTCACTGGGAAAACATATTAGTATAAATAGAGATCAGGTGATCTCTATTTAGATCACTCGAAAAAGTATCTCACTCTCACTTAGAAAGTGGTGCACTAGTGAGGAGGAGGATCATCTGCTACTAGGAGACTATCTCAGGGTATTTTGGTTGTAGTTTGGTTGAGCCATTGGTCTCTCTATCTCTGAGGAAGTTGTGGGTTTTTTCACCTTAGGGTTTTCCCCATGGAAACTCTGTGTCTCGTGTCTCTCATGCTTTTGATTCTTGTGATGCTTCTCATGCTTATCATGATTTTCATGCATTGATATATTGTATATGTTATTCTCTCATCAAAGATCCTAGAGTATTGTGAATTAATGCTCAAAATTTAACATGGGATCAGAGCTAACCTGAGAAGAAGACATTTTGCAATGACAGAAACTTGAGTTTCTTGTTTATTGGGTTTCTCTCCACAGATTTTGGAAAACAAATATAGTAGATTGACTCTACTCACCACGGCGCATCTATCTATCCAATCAAAATTCAATTCCGAGCATTTTCAGATTTGGCCCTAAAAATTAGGGTTTCCACAAAAATAGGAATTTCTGGAATCTGAAGACACAGCTGGAAGCTCCTTGCAAAAATAGAAGTTTAGAGCTTTGGATCGATATTTTTGGCTGGGTAGATCTCCAGGAAACTCAAACCCTAATTCAGGGCTCTCCCCAGTGAACCCAAGAGGACAAAAAGTCAAATCTGAAGGGTAAAACTTTGTTGATCTCAAATTCTGAATGCACCAGTCTGATCAGCTCATCAAAGCGCATCTTTCTATCCTTTCAGAAATTTGAAATTCACATTTTGAATTTTTAGGGTTTTTCCGACAAACCCTAATCCGGGACCAGATCCAGTTTTCAGCATTTCAAGTGGTAAGACATAAATATTTTCTATTTCCATTTGAAGTACTCTTTAAGATGTCTCTCCACACCAATCTTGAGGATAAGCTTGAAGGGGCTGATAACTTCCGAGCCTGGAAGTATAGGATTGGGTTAATCCTGGAAGAGAATGAGTTGGACTCATATATAAAAGAAGACATCCCTATCCCAGAGGATGAAGAGGCCAAGGTATTGCATAAGAAGAACTTGGTCAAGGCAAAGAGAATCATTGCTGATTCTATCAAAGACCATCTCACACCCCATGTGTCTTCTCTTAAGACACCCAAGGAGATGTTTGACTCTTTGACCAAGCTATTTGAAGGGAAGAACATAAATCGGAAGATGACCCTGCGGAACCAATTGAAAGGAGTAAAGTTTTAGAATGGAGAAACCATTCAATCTTATTTTTCAAGGGTCTCCCAGATCAAGGAACAACTAGAAGCAGTGGATGAAATGGTGGAGAATGGTGAAGTGGTGATGACCACTCTAAATGGCCTACCCAGGTCATGGGATTCCTTTATTCAAGGAATTTGTGCAAGGAAGAAGTTGATCTCCTTCAACAGATTGCGGGAAGAATGCTCTCAAGAAGAAGCTAGACTTATAGCTCATGAGAAAAATATGGGAGGTGAAGATCAAGCTCTTGCAGCTCACACCAAAAGAAGCAAGCCCAAGAAGGAGCACTCTCGCCACAAGAGATCCTATCAAAAGAATAAGAAGGATCTAAGATGCTTCACATGCAATGAGAAGGGTCACTTTGCTTCAGATTGTCCCAAGAAAAAAAGGGATAATAACAACAACTCCAGCAAGAAGAAGAAGGGCAGCGAAAGAAAGTTTCATGCTCATGCTGCCGATGATGATAAACCTCCAAAGAAGAAGGCTAGGGCAGAAAGTGATGATAGTGATGTTGACTCATTAAGTGAAGAAGAGTATGTTCTAATCTCTTCTCTCACAGGTACCATATCCCATGTTTTTAATGATTGGTTGATTGATAGTGGAGCTTCCAAACACATGACTGGGTTTAAGGAATCTTTTGTGAATCTATATGAACATGAATCACCCCATAAGGTGAAAATTGGGGATGATTATCAATACCCAATCAAAGGAAGTGGTGAAGCCTCCTACAACCTAGATTCTGGAAAATCTTTGAAGATGAAAGAAGTCCCTTATGTACCTGGGCTCAAGAAGAACTTACTCTCCATCTCTGCATTGGATGCAAAAGGTATGAGGGTTGCATTTGTGGATGGCCAAGTCCTAATGTGTCCAAAGGGTAAAACAATCAATGATGCAGTAGTGATTGGAGAGTAAGAGGGAGGTTTGTATAAATTGAAGGGTCAACCTGAACATGCCATGATCCATGAATCCATGGAACCAAGTGAACTTTGGCATAGAAGACTTGCTCATATGCACTATAGAGAACTTCCAATTGCAAGCAAGGTTGTAGAGGGTCTTCCTGAAATCAAGACTAAACTTGAAGGTGTTTTCAAAGGATGTGCAAAAGGTAAGAACATTAAGAAGGCTTTTCCAAGCAGTGAAAGCAAGGCAAAAGACATCCTGGAAATCATCCACTTAGATGTATGTGGTCCTATGTCATCCAGTTCTCTGAGTGGGTATGTTTACTATGTCTCATTTATTGATGACTTCTCCAGGAAGACTTGGGTATACTTCTTGAAGAACAAAGATGAGGTGTTTGATAAATTCAAGGAATTCAAAACCTTGATGGAGAATCAAACTGACAAGAAGATCAAAACATTCAGATCCGACAATGGTGGAAAATTCACCTCAGGTGACTTCAAGAAGCTTTCTAGTGATTCAGGGATTAAGAGGGAGTTGACTGCTCCTTATAATCCTCAACAGAATGGAGTTGTAGAAAGGAAGAATAGAACTATCATGGAAGTAGCAAGGGAAATGCTGCATGACCAGGATCTACCTATGCATCTATGGGCAGAAGCAGCTAGAACAGCTGCATATGTGAAGAACAAAACACCCCACAAGATATTGGACAACAAGACACCAGAAGAGGTCTTTTATGGTAAGAAACTTGAAGTCAGTCATCTTAGAATATTTGGTTGTCCAGTATACACTCATGTTCCAAAGGAAAAGAGGACTAAACTAGATCCTTTAGGAAAGAAGGGTATCTTTGTGGGTTACAGTGAAAGCTCGAAGGCTTACAGAATATACATTCCAAGGTTCAAGAAGATTGATGTCAGCAGGGATGTAACATTTGTTGAAAACTCAGCATTCATCAAATCAAGGAAGGCACCTATCGAAGTTTATGAAGAACCTAAGGAAACTAGATTTCAAGACACTACCATGACTGAAGCAGTTCCTGAAGTTGTTCGTGAGTTTGAAGATCCGCAAGAACCTGTAGATCCACCCTGTGAGGATAACTCTCACAAGAGGAACCCTGCATGGGCTAGAGAGCTCATTCAAGATGCAGAAATATTTGGCATTCCAAAAGAAGAACATAGAGCAAAGAAGAGAACCAGATCACATACCAGCTATGTTGCTTTACTCTGTGACATTATGAACAAAGAGCCTTCCAGTTATGAAGAAGCAGCGGAAAAGAAAGAATGGAAGGATGCCATGGTTGAGGAATACCAATCAATAATGAAGAATGATGTTTGGGATGTTGTCCCAAGACCTAAAGAGAAGTTTGTTGTGACTTCCAAATGGATTTACAAAATCAAGCATGCTGCAGATGGCGGTGTAGAGAAATACAAGGCAAGATTCGTAGCTCGTGGCTTCTCTCAGAAAGAGGGAATAGATTATGAAAAAACTTTTGCACCTGTAGCTAGGTATACTTCCATCAGAACATTACTTTCCCTGGCTACGGCTATGAAATGGGAAATACACCAGATGGATGTCAAGACTGCTTTCTTGAATGGTGTAGTTGAAGAGGAAGTATATGTGGAGCAGCCACTCGGTTTTGAAATACATGACAGGGAGTCATATGTATGCAAATTGAAGAAAGCCTTGTATGGCTTGAAACAAGCTCGCAGAACTTGGTATGGTAGGATGGACAGTTTCCTATCTAGTTTGGGATTTACCAAGAGTAAAGCAGATTCCAACCTTTACTACAAGGTTGAGGAAAGGAATCTTGTGATTCTACTCCTGTATGTGGATGACTTATTTGTAACAGGAGATAACAGACTGATTGCAGATACTAAGAGGAAGCTTGCTGCTGAATTCGATATGAAAGATTTGGGAATGATGCACTATTTCCTAGGTCTGGAGGTGTGGCAGAGTGCAGGTGGGATCTTCCTTGGTCAAGGGAAGTACACAATAGATATCCTGAAGAGATTTGGGATGATAGATTGCAAGGCCATGGCCACACCTATGGCATCGAATCTGAAGCTTCTATGTGATGCTTCATCTGAGCCGATTGATGTCTCTATGTATCGTCAGATGATTGGGTCCTTGATGTACCTGACGAACACAAGACCAGAAATTTGCTTTGCTGTGAACACATTGAGTCAGTTCCTGACAGATCTGAGGAGTGTTCACCTGGTTACTGTAAAGCATGTTTTGAGGTTCCTGAAGGGTACAGTGGATTATGGGCTCAAGTATGAAGCGAATCAAAAGTTTAACCTGCAGGGTTATGTTGATTCAGATTGGGCTGGCAATGATGCAGATAGGAAGAGCACATTTGGATGCTACTTCAGTATGGGATCAGGTGTGAGCTCTTGGCTTAGCAGGAAGCAGTCCTGCGTAGCACTGAGTATAGCTGAGGCAGAGTATGTTGCAGCCTGTTCATCTAGTTGTGAGGCAGTATGGCTACGGAAGCTACTGTCTGAGTTATTTGATCTCCCGTTGGATGCTACTAGTATCTTTTGTGATAACCAGAGTTGTGTGAAGATGTCCGAGAACCCAGTGTTTCATGACAGGTCGAAACAAATAGAGATAAAATATCACTATATCAGGGATATGGTGCAGATAGGACCTGTGAAGCTCCTGTATGTTGCGACAGACGAGCAGACTGTAGATGTGCTGACAAAGCCACTAGCTAGGGTGAAGTTGGAGTACTTCAGGGAGAGGCTTGGTGTTCTTCAGATCAAGGACACTTCGAGGAAGAAGTGATGGACACATTTGCAGAAGCCATTCCAAGCATGTTGGAAGGAGGATCCTTCACATGGCTGTGGATGTAAGTGCTGGATGGTGAACATTAGGATGATGTTTTGGTTTCTGCTTTGTATGATCAGTTGGATCATTTTTATATGTATGCATCATGTTGGATGCTGGATATGATCAGTTGGATCATTTATATGTATATGTATGTACGCATCATGTTGGATGCTGGATATGATCAGTAGGATCATTTGTATGTATTTTGTATGCATCATGTTGGATGCTTGGACCATGTATCTGTATATGTATCAGGTGGATACATTGTATGATCAGGTGGATCATGTATGGTGATATGTATCATGTATTTGTATTTGTATCAGGTGGATACATTGTATGATCAGGTGGATCATGTATGATGATATGTATCAGTTAGATACTTGGTATGCATCAGGTAGATGCATTATATGATCAGGATGATCGTGGATGACGAGCTTCAGGATGTTGCTCCAGATGACATGCAGCAGGATGTTGCAGTGATGATGATCAAGATGATGTATGGTGAGTATCAGGTTGATACTCTATGGCCGTGGATCAGGTTGTGCAGATGAGCATATAATTTGGCCCTGGGATATTTGTAGATAGTCTTTCGAGGTTTTGCCTATGGCATGTAATTCATGCCCTGGGATATCTGGCAAATGCTCTTTCGAGGTTTTGCTCTGGGAGGACATATAATTTGTCCCTAGGAGATCTGCAGATAGTCTTTCAAGGTTTTTCCTATGGCATGTAATTCGTGCCTTGGGATATCTGGCAGATGCTCTTTCGAGGTTTTGTCCTATGGCATATAATCTGTCCCTGGGAGATCCGATAGGTTTGGCTGTGTGCCCGTAATAAGTCCTAGGATGCGCTTGCGAGGTTTTGCCATGACCACATATAATCTGGCCCAGGGAGATCCTATAGGTAGAGCTGCGTGCTCGTAATAGCCTGGGATGCTCTTGCGAGGTTTTGTGGTGACCACATATAATCTGTCCCTGGGAGATCCTATAGGTAGAGCTACGTGTTCGTAACAGCCTGGGATGCTCTTGCGAGTTTTTGTGATGAGGTCACATATAATATGGCCCTGGGAGATCCTATAGGTAGAGTCGTGTGCTCATAAAATACTGGGATGCTCTTTTGAGGTTTTGTGATGCATGTAATAAGTCCTGAGGATTCCACAGTATGGCCAGTGATGACGAAGACCTGCAGGTAGTGGGCCTACATCCAGAATGAAAAAGGACTGGCTCTGTAGAACTTCCTATGACGAGTAGAGTCAGAGATTGGTTGAGATAGCAGCAGTAGTGACGATGACGATGGCGATGCATCGATGATGATGATATCGAGAAGAAGACTTGTCTAGCAGATCTGTGTCGAGAAATACCTTCCTCGTTAAGAGGGAGTGTTGATGTATATCTAACTTCAGAATGTATTTCATATATATTTATTGTACCCTTATTAGAGATGTGTTATTCCTCTATAAGGAAGTGTCGTCATGTGGATTGACAAGTGTCGCAAGTGTGTGTACTTGCCGATGGGTTATTAGACCACCATGTGGGGTCGATCCTTAATTATATATATTATAATGTGGATGTACCTAGTTAGACAAGTCGGCCCCATAAGGTCACTGGGAAAACAGATTAGTATAAATAGAGATCAGGTGATCTCTATTTAGATCACTCGGAAAAGTATCTCACTCTCACTCAGAAAGTGGAGCACTAGTGAGGAGGAGGATCATCTGCTACTAGGAGACTATCTCAGTGTATTTTGGTTGTAATTTGGTTGAGCCATTGCTCTCTCTATCTTTGAGGAAGTTGTGGGGTTTTTCACCTTAGGATTTTCCCCACGGAAACTCTGTGTCTCTTGTCTCTCATGCTTTTGATTCTTGTGATGTTTGTCATGCTTATTGTGATTGTCATGCATTGATATACTGTATATGTTATTCTCTCAGCAAAGATCCTAGAGTATTGTGAATTAATGCTCAAAATTTAACAGATAGAAGGAAGGAAACTAGGGCAGTTTATGCCCAACGTGAATACGATTCCAACTTTGTATATCTGCTTAGAGGGACTGGGGGTGCACATCCAATATATGAGAGACTAAGCTTTGATAGGAAAATTATGGGCATGTGGCCCTCGGAGAAATCTTGTGGATAAACACAACCTGGAGGCCGAAAGGGCACTACGACCTACATCTGGACTTGAAAGATTTTTTCACGGTCATATTTTTCAACCTTGAATATCGTAACAGGGTGGTCGATGGTGGTCTGTAATTTTCAATTCAATGGGTCTCTACCTTCGAGTCTATAAGGAGATATTTAATCCAGGTAAAGAAGACCTGACTGTGGCCCCAATATGGATATAACTATATTCTATCCCAAGCAAGTCTTGGAAGGAAGAAATTTTGATGGTTTTGGGAAACACCCTAGGGGATTTCGTGAAGGACTTAGAACAAACCAAAACTAAGCGTTATGCTTCATACGCTAGGATATGTTTTTTTATGGACATATCTAATGAACTCCCGAAGGAAATCAATTTATCTTGGGAGGATGAGGAGTGGATTCAAACCCTAGATTACGAGCTCATACCTTTCAAATGTAGAAGATGCCATGAGCATGAACATCTCTTCAGGGATTGTCCCCTTAATGTATTTTGGACCCATACAAAAACCAATGAGTCAATAGATGTGAACATGTTTACTAAGGTGAGCAACAAGAAAATGCATGCTAGGAGGGGACCAAGACCGAAAATACACAAGAATCCTCAAACCTCTAATAGACTTGAAACCTTAAATCAGGTCATAGAGGAAATTTTGATATCAGGAGTAGAGGCAGACAAGCAGATAAGCTAGGGGAAGAACAAGGATGGTGAACAAGGAAACAATCGTAAAGACAGTCAGGTTGAGATAAAGGATATTGAAATGCAAGGGGAGGAGATAGAAGACATGGACATAAGAGATCTAGATTTGGATGGCACAAAGAAAGCCCGTGCCAATCCAAAACCAGATTATATCCCTACCCAACAAGTGATCCTTCTGAGGGAGGAGATCCTGAAATCACAACCTAGTAAAACCCTTGGAGTGATCTTGATAACCCCAACAAGAAATAATGGAGTCAAGAAGTAGGGGGGGAGGAGAAGTAATAGTGTTACGATAAAATAAGTAGGGGAAAAACTGGTTGTGTCCGGCCAATACCCGACTATTAAGGAGTAATTTTAGGCAATCACAAAATCTTGTTAATGAAGATTGTTTCCTAGAATGTTAGAGGCTCTAATAGCATTTAGAACAGAAGAATTCTGAAGAGAAAGGTGGAAAAGGAGAAATTGACAATGTTAATGCTCCAAGAAACTAAATGCTCTGAAGCAGATATGAAAAAACTATGTTAAAAAATCTGGAAAGGTAGCGATGCAATAGCCATTGACGCAATTAGGATAGCTGGAGGATTAAATCATCTGGAATCCTTATAAGGTAAGCTTGCTAAATTTTGTTTCTACATCCCATATTTGTTTTACAGAATTCCATGTCATAGGCTCAAATGTCATGGGGATCATCTCCAACATCTATGGGCCTTACCTGGATTACTAGAAAATGGGTTTCTTGGACTCCCTTGAAAGGATGGGGGATTGGGTAGGGAAACACCACTAGCTATTGGGGGGGATTTTAACTTGATTAGAAATTATATAAGAAAAGAGGTGGTAGGAGAAACCTAACTGATATAAATCATTTCTTTGGTGAATTAATTGATTACCTGAGGCTGGTTGATATTAGGACAACTAATAGTGTTTTCAATTGGAACAACAAGCAGACTGGGGCTTGAAAGATAGTGCCAAGGTTGGACAGATTCCTAGTATCGTAATCGACCTTGGTGGGAGGTGGAGACCTTACATCCATTGTTTTATCCTCAACTAGGTTAGACCATTGGCCCATATGTCTAGAGTGGGATCGAATCAATCAACACCTCATATTCCCTTTCCAGTTTGAGAAATTATGGTTACCTCACCCATATTTTCAATGCCAGGTCAAGAATTGGTGGACTGATTTCGAAAATCCAAGGGGTAATCTCATGTTCAAATTCCAACAGAATTTGAAATACATAAAGGAGAAAGTGAAAAATGGAATAGAGAATCATTCAGTAATATCTTTGAAGAGAAAAGCAGACTGGAGAATCAATTGGAATAGTTACAATGGCAGGTGATGGAGGTGGTATAATCCAATGAGCTGAAAGACGAAGAAGTGAATTTGCAAACTCAGATTGATCAAAGGGTAAGCCAAGAGAAATTCTCTGGAAACAGAAATCCCAGAACGAATGGTTAAGGGAAGGGGGATGCAATACAAGATTCTTCCGCAGATCTGCGATTTAGGATCAACAAATGAACATGACAGTTAGATTAAAAACTAGGATTGGCCATTATGTGTAAACATAGGTAGAAATAGAAGGTGAGCTCAACACCTTCTTCTAGTAATTATTGCAGGAGCAAATTCTAGACAAAGGAGAAGCGATAGCCAAAGTGACCCAACACATTCTTGCACTGGTGTCACAGGAACACAATGATCTCTTTATGAGACCGGTAGAGATGCAAGAACTGGAGGAAGCATTAAAAAAGATGGAAGGGGGAAAGGATCTTGGACCGGATGATTTTACGACCAATTTATTCCATTCATGATGGCATATGTTGAAAGAGGAAGTTCTGGAAATTGTTGAAGATCCTAGGAGAACAGGAGGAGTTATTTTTGCTTTTATCGCAACCTTTCTTACCTTGATTCCAAAGGAAACTGGGGCAGAGGATCCAAGAAAATTTACATAAATTGCCCTATGTAATGTAATTTACAAAATCATCACCAATGTCATTGCAAATAGGACAAAACCCTTACTCCCCTTTCTAATCTCTCCTGAATAGGCATGTTTTGCAGAAGGGAGGAAGATTCTAGATGGAATCTTGATTTCCCATGAAGTCATTCACTCCCTGAAAGTGACGAAGTTTCCAAGGATGTTGATAAAGCTTGACCTCTCAAAGGATTACGATAAGTTGAGTTGGCAATTCATGACAAAGATGCTGAAATATTTTGGATTCAAAAATCAATGGATACGGTGGATAATGAACTCATCCTCCTCGGATTTCTTTTTTATTTTGGTCATTGGATTTCCCTCCACTCCTTTCGAATCCTCATGGGGGATAAAATAGGTAGATCCCTTATCTCCTTTTTTGTTTTTGTTAATGACAAAAGGCCTTGGACACACCTTTAAAGCAATGATAGATGCTAATGAGATAAAGGGTTTAAATATATATAATGGGGTTTGGGCTCAAACACATCAACAATTTGTCAATGATACGATGCTCATGAGTCATTCCTCTATCTAGGAAGCTAAAGCATTGAAGAAAGGTTTGGACCAATTCTTGCAATCAAGTGTGCTAGCTATTAATAATGAAAAATCGAAGGTCTACTTTTTTAACACCCCTTAGATTGTGCACCAGAACATCCTAAGGATCCTAGGATTCCAAGAGGGATCTCTTCCTTCTAAATATTTAGGAGCACCTCTGCCAAAATACTCCATCAAAATATATCCTGGTAGGAGCTACTGGACAAAATGAAATCCAAATTGTCAAGATGGACTTTCAGATCCCTAAATCTTTCGAGCAGATTAACCCTGGTGAATTCAGTGCTTCAATCTCTCCCCTTATATCTATTTTTGGTCTTAGCGGCCCCCAAGTCTATATTGAATAAAATAAAAACCTTGCAATTATCATTTCGTTGGGGTGGTTCAAAGGACTGTCAGAAATGGTCTCTTGTGAGTTGGGATTTTGTGTGTACTCCAAAACTAGCAGGGGGCCTGGGCCTTCATGACCCAGAGGTAAGCAATGAGGTGTTGAGTACAAATATCTCATGGATATGTCAACTACACCAATGAAGCATGGGCTTAGCTATAGAATTTCAAATATGCTCAAGGGTGGGATAACTGCAACCTGGTAGGATATGTAGAAGAGATGTAGGGATCTCAAATTTGGAATTTGGCATGAAAGAATAGCCACGTGATTCAAAGACATTTTTTTTGGGAGGTTAGAAATGGAGATTTGACATACTTTGTGCATGACTCATGGAAACAACTCCCTTGATTATAAGATTCATTTCAACTTCCCACTCTTCAGGAGAATCTTAGGGATAGGAATCTTCTGAGAGTTAAGGATATGTGGGAGGAGGGGCTTGTATATGGTCAATAACGACGATGGAAAAATAATGAATGGTGGTAGAGGCTAATCCCGTAAGAAAATATTCAGGACCTGATGAACTCATTGCCAAAGGAGAAACCAATTTTCGTGCAGGATATGTTAATCTACCAAAGGAGCCAAAATGGAAGAAAATTTGGTCTTCAAATCATTGGTTGAATATTGCCACTTTCCTTTGGATTTTGATGTGTCATAGGATTCTAACTTGGGAAAATCTATTGAAAAAGGGATTTTATAGTCCATCATGGTGTAGCTTGTGCGACAAAGAAGGATAAGCCATCGATCCTCTACTTGACAAGTGTGACTTTGTGTTAGCTTTGTGGGACAAAGGAGAACCCTTTTTTGGCCAGATTTCTAGGATCAGAGGACACCTAGACATCTTCATAGTAGAATGGAAGGATAAACCATTCCAGAGTCCTTTGTTAAATTGTATTTGGGAGTTGTTTCCTGGATTCCTGGTCTTGGAATTTTGGATAGAGAGAGACAAACACATCTTCAAAGGAAAATGGAGCAACATAGAAAAAGTTTGGTCCACCTGAAGTCAACACATTAAGGAGACACTCCAACTTTAGCAATGGAATGAACAAGATTTTCAATTGGGAGCCTATGAATTGGATATCTTGCGTAATTGGGAAATTTTTAATATTCCAACCTACACTAACTCTTTGAGGAGTCTTCCAATGAGGGTGGGAAGCCTGGAGGTTTGGAAACGACCACCAGATGGATCCTTTAATATGAACTTTGATGGAGCTTCAAAAGGAAACCCATGACAAACTGGATTTGGAGGTTGGGTACTTAGGGACTCTCAAGGGGATATTATCTAGATTTTCTAAGGATACATAGGGGAGACTATTGAGTTTGGTTGTCATTGATGTCAAAAGTATTCATTAATTACAAAAGATATGATGACATGGCATGTATAATGTTGTGGCATGTAAAAGACACGTGGTGGAGTTTTAGTGCTATTATGAAGTCAGTGTTGCAGTATGGCATCATTATGAAGAGTATGGCTAAGGGGGTGGCCAAATCAATGTAAACCAGTCCAAAGGAAGCGACCCTATTTGTATCAAGTTCCTGTGTGAATAAATAAAGCTAATTAAGTTGTCTCCGTGTGTACGCATGAATCTATGTCTGAAGTGTTAACAGTTGAATCTTTGTGTATCTCTGTATCAATGAATCAATTGACAGTTTGGGATATCTGTGTAAATGCTTGATTAATCACTATGTGTATGTGTAGCCTGAAGTAAGGGATTTTGAGGATTGAATGTTGCAGCTGATGTATGAATGATCTCTGTGTGTGTAAAACCACGGAGTCGATGTGCAAATCCAGCAAGGGAATCAAGTCAGGTGATGATCGATTGAGTGATTGATTGATTCTCTAATCAATCAATGTAGAATCATAGAGTTGCAAAGATTGAAGTTTGCAAAGATTTGGATGATCCAGATTAAGGGAAAAAATATGGATCAACGAAGGGAAAGAGATCACGAGGTGAATGTGAACAGAAGATAAGAAATCAGCAAGATTAAGTGAAGTTCCACCGGAGATAGCAGATCGAAAGGACAAGATCAAAGCCACAAGATATTTGACACCCTAGAGAAATTCCGCAAGAGAAAGGTGTAAGGAAGATAATAGATCTACAAAGATAAGGTGATATCTGCATCTGATATTAGATTGATGGTCAAGAAAGAACCCGCAAGAAATCGACAGTTGTAAAGAGTTGCATAAAAGAAATTGCATGAGGGAAATTGCGGAAGCCCATTTTGGGAAAAGTTGAAGTCATGTCTGCAATCCACAATCCGCAACCCGACTGTGGAAAGAGAATTGCGGAAAGATAAATTGCGGAAGACAATTTGTAAAAGTCAAAATGTAGTTCTGGAATTCGCAATCTTCAAGCTGCGGAAAGAGAATCCACCGTTGATCAAGATCAGACGATCCATGATCATTGCGAAAAGGAGATTGCCTAAAAATCGTTGCTGAAAGGAAATTGTGGAAAAGCTAATGCGGAAAGGAAATTGTGGAAAGGTAATTGCGAAAAGATTGTTGCAGAAAGGCAATTGCGTAATGATGTTGTTGCGGAAATATCAATGCGGAAAAAGAAAAATTCGGAAGGAATTCTGGTGCAGAATTATCATTGTGGAGAGGCAATTTTGGAAATATTTTTGTTGTGGAAAGTCATGACTGATAAACCTAAATAGAGTTAAGGAATTATTAAAATTAAGAATTGTGTTTTCATGAAGAGGCACGATCTAAGAATGAAAAGGCGCAATTGTGAGAAGATGCATTAGTAGAAAATGTGTTAGAAGGTATTTATAGACAGAGTGCTAAGTGAAAGAAGTTGTCTTTGTGATCCAGATCTATGTAGCAACAACTGTAGAAAGAGACCAAAGAAGGAAAATCAGTGACAAGTTTGAAAACATAAAGAAGATTTGGAATTCTGATGAAATCAAATTAGGGTGGTAGGGTGGTGCTAGGGAAAGCAATAAGCCTGCAGGAGGTCGTAGCCTCCTTCTAGTAGTAGATGGAAAATAGGTTGTTGTTGCATCCTTGTCTGTAGTAGCAGATAGAAGATCTAGGGTGTTGTAGCATCCTCGTCTGTAGCAACATGGAAAATCTGGGGTGTAGTTTCATCCTTTCTGTAGTAATAGATAAACAATTTTGTAAAATTAATCTTATTAATGAGTATGAGTTGGTGGTTTGCTCTTTGAGGTTTCCATGATAAAATATTATGTCCTAACTTGTGTTATAAATGCAATAACCATGGACATATAGCAGGAAACTGTAAACTAATGACTCCTACAAAAAGGACTGATGCAAAATAATTCCAAGACAAAAACCAGAGAAAGGATTGGAAGAAAAAGAACGAAGAGGAGAAATCCATGATTGCTCTATGTGTGACAGAAAAGTAGAATCTATGGCATATTGACAATGGGTGTTCAAAACATATGATAGGAGACCCAAGTAAATTCATAATCCTAAAAAATGATAATAAAGGTAGGGTCACTTTTGGAGATAATATTTCTTCCAAAATAATTGGAAAAGGTACAATCACTATCAATAACAATATCAAAGCTAAAAATGTGTTGCTAGTAGAAGAACTAAAGCCTAATCTCATCAGTGTAAGTCAATCTTGTGACCAAGGATACATCTACACCTTTGACTCTAAGAAATGTGAAATCAGAAAAAAAAGGACTTAGGGAGACTTGTTGGCACTACTGTAAGAAATTTGAGTAATGTGTACATCCTAGAAAATGAAGACCAATTCTAGATGAGTATGATTGATGAAAGCTGGTTATGGCATAGAAGGATGGGACATTTAAACTTTGATAATATTGTCAAGGTAAGTAATAAGGAGGGTGTGAGAGATTTACCAAAAATTGTGAAACCTATGAATGCAGTTTGTAAACATTTTTAGCATGGGAAGCAAACCAAAGCTAGCTTCAAGTCAAAAGAACATATGACCTCAAATATTTTGGAAATAGTTCACACTGACCTTTGTGGACCAACAAGGACTAAAAGCTTGCAAGGAGAGTATTATTTTATGTTACTCATTGATGAGTACACGAGGATGACTTGGGTAACATTCCTCAAGGAAAAATTAGAAGCCTTTGAAAAATTCAAAACTTTCAAAGCAATGATGGAAAATGAGACAAACCAAAAAATCAAATGTATTAGGTCAGATAATGGAGGTGAATTCACTTCAAATTAATTCAATGAGTTTTGTGAAATCCATGGGATCAAAAGACAATTTTTAGATCCAAAGACACCTCAGCAAAATGGCGTGGTGGAAAGAAAAAACATGATAGTTCAACAAGCTGCCAGAACCATGCTAAATGAAGCAAAACTTCTCGATATATATTGGAGAGAAGCAGGATACACACCTGTCTACATACTTAATAGAGGACAAATCAGAGTGAATAATGACAAGACTCCCTATGAAATATGGTATGGAAGGCATGCATCAGTCAAGTATTTCAAACTGTTTGGAAGCAAGTGCTACATAAAGAGGAACGAAGATGATCTTGGCAAGTTTGATTCTAGAACCGATGAAGGAATATTCTTGGGATATTCCTCCACCAAAAAGGCTTACAGATGTTACAATCAAAGATTACACAAAATCATAGAGAGTGAATATGTAAGAGTCGATGAAATGAAGCCAAGAAGGATAAGAAACAAAGATGAAGATGCAAGAACAAACAATGAAGAATAAGTTTTGCAAAAGAATGAAGATATGGTTGGTAAATAAGAAGAAGAAGATGAAGAAGAAAGAGAAGAATCACAAGAAAATGAACATGAATATTCTCCAAGAGATGATACAGAGGCACCATCAAGAAGAATACAAAAGAACCATCCTGAAACAAAAATTATAGGTGACAAAGATGCAGGAGTCAGTACAAGAAAGAGGTTATTTATTGAACAAGCTCTATTTTCAGTAGTGGAACCTAAGAACTTTACAGAAGCAAGCAAAAATGATGATTGGATCAAAGCCATTGATGAAGAACTATATCAGATTAAGAAGAACGAAACTTGGGAACTTGATACAAGACCTACAAACAAGAATGTTATAGGGACCAAATGGGTTTTCAAGAATAAGTTTAATGAAGATGGTAAAGTGATCAGAAATAAAGCAAGGCTAGTATGCAAGGGATATGCTCAAGTGGAAGTAATTGACTTTGAAGAAACCTTTGCACCTGTAGCAAGACTTGAAGCAATCCAAATGTTTTCGGCATTCTCATGTTATAAAAACTTCAAAGTATATCAAATGGATGTCAAGTCTGCATTTCTAAATGGGAAGCTATAAGAGGAAGTATATATTGAACAACCTGAAGGTTTCCTCCTATCAGAGAATAGGGACTATGCTTTCAAACTAAAAAAGGCACTCTATGGTCTCAAGCAATCCCCAAGAGCATGGTTTTCGAGGCTAGATAACTACTTGAAACAACAATGATATAAAATAGGAGTCACTGATAGCAATCTCTACATAAAGCTCGAGGATAATAATATGATCATTGTTGTTGTTTATGTAGATGATATCATTTTTGGAAGCAATCTACAAATACTAAGTGTAAGTTTTGCTTCTGAAATGAAAAAGGAATTTGAAATGTCAATGTTGGGTGAATTAACATTTTTCTTTGGACTGCAAGTTTATCAATCATACAAAGGAATCTTCATTTCTCAATACAAGTACATCAAGGATATGCTTAAGAAGTTCAAGATGGAAGACTCCAAGATTGTTAGCACTCCCATGATCACTGGTTGTAAACTAAGCAAGAATGGTGAGTCTTTGGAAGTGGATCATACGATGTATAGATCCATGATTGGTAGCCTGTTGTATGTGACAAATACAATACCAGATTCTATGCAAGCTGTGGGATTGGTTGCTAGATTTCAATTAGCTTCCAAGGAAACACATGTGGCAGCAACAAAAAGAATTTTTAGATATTTAAAAGGCACTATGGAGTATGGTTTATGGTACCCAAAATGCCAAGATTTCACCTTAAAAGCATTTACTGATGCATATTGGGAAGGAAGTGTTGACGATCGAAAAGTACCAGTATAGCAGCATTCTTTTTAGGAAATTGTTTGGTATCATGGTTTAGAAAGAAACAATCATCCATATCACTATCTACAACAGAGGCTGAATACATTGCTGTTGCATCATATTGTACCCAAGTCATTTGGAGGAAGCAGACTTTGGAAGACTTGCTTGTGAAGTATGAGAATCCAATAATAATCAATTGTGACAACACTAGTGGTATAAACATGTAAAAAAATCCTATTATGCACTGTAAAACAAAGCACATTGCAATAAAATATCATTTTATAAGAGATCAAGTGTCACAAAAGGTTTCCAAATTGGAATATGTAGATAGAAAAGAACAAATAGCTGACATTTTCACTAAGCCACTACCCAAAGAATCATTTGAGCATCTTAGACAAGAGATGGGAGTAATTTATTTGCAATGAATAAAAAGGAGAAAAAGGCATCATGTCAGGGGGAGATATGTGGACAGGGGGAGCTGTCAAAAGGAAGCCTTTGTCATTAATGTCAAAGGGGGAGTAAATCAAGGTGTGGTTTTCATCAATGCTAAAGGGGGAGGATGTTGAGTTTGGTTGTCATTGATGTAAAAAGTATTCATTAATGACAAAAGATATGATGACATGGCATGTATGATGATGTGGCATGTAAAAGACACATGGTGGTGTTTTAGTGCTATTATGAAGAGTATGGTTAAGGGGGTGGCCAAATCAATGTAAACCAGGCCAGAGGAAGCGACCCTGTTTGTATCAGGTTCCTGTGTGAATAAATAAAGATAATTAAGTTGTCTCTATTTGTACGCATGAATCTATGTTTGAAGTGTTAACAGTTGAATATTTGTGTATCTCTGTATCAATGAATCAATTGACAGTTTGGGATGTCTGTGTAAATGCTTGATTAATAACTGTGTGTATGCATAACCTGAAGTAAGGGATTTTGAGGATTGAATGTTGCAGAAGATGTATGAATGATCCCTGTGTGTGTAAAACCACGGAGTTGATGTGCAGATCCAGCAAGGGAATCAAGTTCGGTGATGATCGATTGAGTGATTGATTGATTCTCTGATCAATCAATGTATAATCATAGAGTTGCAAAGATTGAAGTTTGCAGAGATTTGGACAGTCCAAGTTAAAAGAAAAAAGATGGATCAACGATGGGAAAGATATCACAAGGTGAACGTGAACGAAAGATAAGAAATCCACAAGATTAAGGGTAAGTTCTGCCGGAGACAGCAAATCGACGGACGAGATCAAAACCACAAGAGATATGACACCCCATAGAAACTCCAAAGAGAAAGGTGTAAGAAAGATAACGGATCCGTAAATATAAGGTGAGATCCACATTTGATCTCAGATCGACGGCCAGGAAAGAACGCACAAGAAATTAGCGGTTATAAAGAGTTGCGGAAAAGGAATTGCGGGAGGGAAATTATAGAAGCCCATTCAAGGAAACGTTGAAGGCACATCTGCAATCCGCAACCTGAATGCGGAAAGAGAGTTGCGGAAAGATAAATTACGTAAGACAATTTGTAAAATTTGAAATACAGTTCCGCAATTCGCAATCCGCAAGCTGCGGAAAGGGAATCCACCGTTGATCAAGATCAGACAGTCCACGATCATTGTGGAAAGGAAATTGCGGAAAAGCCACTACGAAAAGGTCAATGTGGAAAGGTAATTGTGGAAAGATTGTTGCGGAAAGGCAATTGCAGAATGATTTTTGTTGCAGAAATATCATTGTGGAAAAAGGAAAATTTGGAAGGAATTCTGGTACAGAATAATCATCACGGAGAGGCAATTTTGGAAAGATTTTTATTGTAGAAAGTCATGACAAATAAACCTAAATAGATTTAAAGAATTATTAAAATGAAGAATTTTGTTTCCATGAAGAGGCACGATCTAAGAAAGAAAAGGCGCAACTATGATAAGATGCATTCGTAGAAAACGTGTTAGAAGGTATTTATAGACAAAGTGCCGAGTGAAAGAAGTTGTTTCTATGATCCAGATCTATGTAGCAACAACTATAGACAGATACCAAAGAAGGAAAACCAGTGATAGGTTTGAAAACATAAAGAATATCTGGAAGTCTGATGAAATCAAGTTAGGGTGGTAGGATGGTACTAGGCTAGGCAATAAGTCTACAGGAGGTCATAGCCTCCTTCCAATAGTAGCTGGAAAATAGGGTGTTGTTGCATCGTTGTCTATAGTAGTAGACATAATATCTTGGGTGTTGTAGCCTCCTTGTATGTAGCAATAGGAAAAATCTAGGGTGTAGTTGCATCCTTTCTGTAGTAGCAGATAAACGATTTTGTAAAATTCATCTTATTAATGAGTATGAGTTGGTGGTTTGATCTTTGAGGTTTCCACGATAAAATCTTGTATCGTAACTTGTTTGATTATTTTTGTGTCTTGTACTAATTGTTTTAATAAAAGGAAAAAGAATACAATACTGATTCACCCCCCCCTCTCAGTATCGTTGGATATTCCAACAATTGGTATCGGAGTGAGGTTCCTTCATTACAGTTTAACCACTGGAAGGGAGATCCTCATTAAATACCACAATGGATCAGCAGGAACGATTAGCTACCAACATACCTCCACTGTTCACCGGAATTAACTATGCATACTGGAGTGCAAGAATGAAGTGTCACCTAATGTCTCTTGGATGGAAGGTTTGGAGAGTAGTTGAAAAGAAGTATAACATAGCATAAAACCTACCCACAAACCAAGAAGAACTTGACCAATATGAGGCCAATGCAAAATCCCTAAATGCAATCTTGAATGGGTTAACAAACACAGTGTTTGTGAAAGTCATGCAATGCAAGACAACCAAGGAGGCTTGGGATAAATTAAAAATTGTATATGAAGGAGCATCCAAAGTCAAACAATCAAAACTTCAGACATACAAAGGACAGTTTGAAATCCTGAAAATGAAGGAGGAAGAAAATATTGCAGAATATCTTCTAAGAGTAGATGAAATTGTCAATGCTATCCAAAGCCTTGAAGGGGAATTAGAGGAGAAAGAAGTAGTGAACAAAGTGCTAAGAACCCTTCCATTGAAGTATGAATCAAAAGTATCTTCTCTAGAAGAACGAGATGATCTTAAAGACATGGCAGTAGATGAACTACATGGGATCTTCACTGCCTACGAGATGAGAAAAGGAGAATATGGTCAATCAAAGAAAGAAGCAGCTTTTAAATCCTTATCCAAGAATCAATCAGAAAAATCATATGATGAAGAAGCCTTGTTCATCAAGAAGCTTGAGAGAGGTACTGGAAAGTACAAGGGTAATCTACCTCTAAATTGCTTTAACTGTGGAAGAATTGGACCCTTTTCTTCAAAATTTCCTCATCCTAAGCAAGATAGAAGTGATGAGAAAGAAGCCTCAAAGAAGTTTAGAAATGATAGAACAAGAAACAAAAAGAAGTTCAATGAAAAGAAGAAGTTCCTTTACAACATAGAAGATGGTGAAGATGAAGACACAAGTGAAGATGAGGAGACATAAATTATATTCATGGGAATAGAAGACCGAGCTCAAGATGTTGAACCAATGGAAGAAGGAGTAGTAGATCTAAGAGCTGACTTAATCAGTGCTCTTGAAGAACTTGAAAAAAGAAAGAAAAAGAACAAACTATCAAACCAAATCATTAGTGACTTGAAATATCAGCTTAAAGAAGCCAGGAAGATTGAAAGGGACCTAGATTTACAGCTCAAAGAAAGAATACAAGAATCATAGAAGCTTGAAGAAGAAATTATGCAGCTTAGGAAAAAGCTCAATGAAGAATCTATTAAATCAAAATATGAAAACAGTTCAAAGACTTTAGATGACATCTTGAGTATCCAAAGAACATCAAAAGATAAATCTGGTTTGGGATATGATAATAAAAAGAAGCCATAATGTTCCTCCTTCACAAACCAAGGAAAAATAAGTTATGCTACTGCACTAAAAAGTTCATTTAAAAAGGAAGAAAATGAGAAATTTGCTCCATCTTCTCTTGACAAAAACATAATTAATGTAATTCCTAGAAGACCAAAGACAAATAGATATCAACATATTTTCTTTGGACATTGTTACTCTTGTAATAATTTTGGACATAAGGCCCTAAAATGCAAAGCATATGGAAAGCCTCGTGACTACAAGGAAAGAGCATCCAGTAACAAACCAAAAACAAGGGATCATAATTTCTCTACACCTCTTCAAAAATATGACATAGAGTGTTATAAATGCAACAACCATGGACATATAGCAAGAAACTGTAAACTAATGGCTCCTACAAAAAGGATTGATGCAAAATAATTCCAAGCCAAAAAACAGAGAAAGGATTGGAAGAAAAAGAACGAAGAGGAGAAAGCCATGATTGCTCTATGTGTGACAGAAAAGCAGAATCTATGGCATATTGATAGTGGGTGTTCAAAACATATGACAGGAGACCCAATTAAATTCATAAGCCTAAAAAGAGATAATAAAGGTAAGGTAGGGTCACGTTTGGAGATAATATGTCTTCCAAAATAATTGAAAAAGGTACAACCACTATCAATAACAAGATCAAAGATGAAAATGTGTTGCTAGTAGAAGACCTAAAGCCTAATCTCATCAGTGTAAGTCAAAATTGTGACCAAGGATACATCTGCACCTTTGACTCTAAGAAATGTGAAATCGGAAAAAAGGACTCAAGGAGACTTGTTGGGACTACTGTAAGAAATTTGAGTAATGTGTACATCCTAGAAAATGAAGACCAATGCTACATGAGTATGATTGATGAAAGTTGGTTATGGCACATAAGGATGGGACATTTAAACTTTGATAATCTTGTCAAGGTAAGTAATAAGGAGGTGATGGGACAAATAATTGCAACTATAAAACTAAATCCCTTGGCTCATTACTTAAATTATCAATCCAGGAGTTCATACAAACTTAGAGGTACCATGCACTGTATATGAAATTGCAAAGGAAATAGCTTGAAAGACTAATTAAGGAAGTCAGTAAATGTAAAGCAACAACTCAATCTAGGAAAAATTGAAATGCTAATTAAGAAAGACAAGAAATGTAAATCTATGAAAGCATGGAAATCTAATTTATGAAAGCATAAATCTAATCTATGAAAGCATGAATCTAGTTTAAATAAAAGCATGAATCTAATCTATGAAAGCATGAATCTAATATATGAAAGCATGAATATATCCTATGAAAGCCTAGATCTATTTTATGAAAGCATGAAACTATTTTATGAAAGCAGGAATCTATTCTATGAAAGCATGAATCTATTCTATGAAAGCATGAATCTAATTTATGAAAGCATGAATTATATTGTATGAAAGCATGAATCTATTCTATGAAAGCATGAATCTAAACTATGAAAGCGTGAATCTATTTTATGAAATCATGAATCTAACTAAATAAAAGCATGAATTTATTCTACGAAAGCATGTAAAGTTAATCTAATTAAAGAAAGCATGAAAATTCATCTAACTACTTTAATTTTGTAGGAACTAAATACAAAACACTATGAAATGACTAGTCTGTTTGTAAGAAAAACAATTATGCAGGAAACTACATAAATGTTACAGGAAACTACGGAAGACATTACAAGAAACTATAGAAAGACATACAGGGGTTCTCAATCCTTGCCTTGAGCTATAACAACACAAGGAAGCTCTTGGAACCCCTGCTTAACCAAGTATATCAAAGATGGAACAAAATTAGTTTGTATTCATTAAAAATATGTCATCACAATAGGGCAGCAAGCTGCCCTTTACAAATTCGCTTTGAACAACAAGAGAGAAAGAAAGGAAATGATAAGAGAAGAATACTAATAGAAGCTTTCCATCATTCTATTAGATGCACAATTATTTATACAAGAATAACTAAAAGCTGCTCATGCAAATCAACTCCTTGATTTGTGGAGAATGTCCCAATTAACTAGTAATCTGCATGCAAGTTGGTGGGATTGCTTTCCTCTTTAGAAATTCAATTTGGCCTCCATGATTTCGACTTGGGATAATGTTGAGTCCTTATTTATGCACTGGAAGCTCATGAGAATCAAGAGGGGACATAATCCCTTAAATATCTCCAACAAACTCTAGTGAACTGATTGAGAGATATTGAGCTGATTTTTGTAACTTGATCTCTTTCACTTAGCTTTTAGATAATCTCCCACATATAGCTTCATCACAAATGAATAATACTTTGAAAAATATTATCTCATAAGTAAATCAAATGAATAAGAAAATTAGGGAACAATACTAAACAATGTCAAGATATTCATTAAAGCAAACACGCATTGGCTTTTAGGAAAAAATGTCATAAAGTTAAATTTATCTTGTCATTTTAATTTCTTACTAATTCTCATAATTATTTTATGTTCCATTATATGGACCAAATAATGTTCCTTTTTAGGGCCCATCAAGAGGCTGTGAGAGATTTACCAAAAATTGTGAAACCTCTGAATGCAGTTTGTAAACATTGTCAACATGGGAAGCAAACCAAAGCTAGCTTCAAGTCAAAAGAACATATGACCTCACATCTTTTGGAAATAGTTCACACTGATGTTTGTGGACCAACAAGGACTAAAAGCTTGAAAGGAGAGTATTGTTTTATGTTACTCATTGATGATTACACAAGGATGACTTGGGTAAGATTCCTCAAGGAAATATTAGAAGCATTTGAAAAATTCAAAACTTTCAAAGCAATGATGGAAAATGAGACAAACCAAAAAATCAAATGTCTTAGTTCAGATAATGGATGTGAATTCACTTCAAATGAATTCAATGAGTTTTTTGAAATCCATGGGATCAAAAGACAATTTTCAGCTCCAAAGACACCTCAGCAAAATGGCGTGGTGGAAAGAAAAAAGATGACAGTTCAAGAAGCTTCTAGAACCATGCTAAATGAAGCAAAACTTCCTGATATATATCGGAGAGAAGCAGTATACAAAGTTGTCTACATACTTAATAGAGGACAAATCAAAGTGAATAATGATAAGACTCCCTATGAACTATGGTATGGAAGGCCTTCATCAGTTAAGTATTTCAGAGTGTTTGGCAGCAAGTGCTACATAAAGAGGAATGAAGATGATATTGGCAAGTTTGATTCTAGAACTGATGAAGGAATATTCTTGGGATATTCCTCCACCAAAAAGGCTTACAGATGTTACAATCAAAGATTACACAAAATCACAGAGAGTGCAGATGTAAGAGTGGATGAAATGAAGCCAAGAAGGATAAGAAACAAAGATGAAGATGAAAGAACAAACAATGAAGAAGAAGTTTTGCAAAAGAATGAAGATATGATTGGGAAAGAAGAAGAAGAAGAGGAAGAAGAAAGAGAAGAATCACAAGAAAATGAATATTAAGATTCTCCAAGAGATGATACAAAGGCACCATCAAGAAGAATACAAAATAACCATTCTGAAACACAAATTATAGGTGACAAAGATGCAGGAGTCAGTACAAGAAAGAGATTATTTACTGAACAAGCTCTATTTTCAGTAGTGGAACCTAAGAACTTTACAAAAGCAAGAAAAAATGATGATTGGATCAAATCCATGAATGAAGAACTAGATCTGATTAAGAAGAACGAAACTTGGGAACTTGTTCCAAGACCTACAAACAAGAATGTTATAGGGACCAAATTGGTTTTCAAGAATAAGTTCAATGAAGATGGTAAAGTGATCAGAAATAAAGCAAGGTTAGTGTGTAAGTGATATGCTCAAGTGGAAGAAATTGACTTTGAATAAACCTTTTCACCTGCAGCAAGACTTGAAGCAATCATAATGTTTTTGGCATTCTCATGTTATAAAAACTTCAAAGTATATCAAATGGATGTCAAGTATGCATTTCTAAATGGGAAGATAGAAGAGGAAGTATATATAGAACAACCTGAAGGTTTTCTCCTATCATAGAATAGGGACTATGTTTGCAAACTAAAAAAGGCACTCTATGATCTCAAGCAAGCCCCAAGAGCATGGTTTTAAAGGCTAGATAACTACTTGAAACAATAAGGATACAAACGAGGAGCCACTGATAGCAATCTCTACATAAAGATCGAGGATAACAATATGATCATTCTTGTTGTTTATGTAGATGATATAATTTTTGTAAGCAATCTACAAATAATAAGTGTAAATTTTGCTTCTGAAATGAAAAAGGAATTTGAAATGTCAATGTTGGGCGAATTAACATTTTTCTTAGGACTACAATTTTATCAATCAGACATAGGAATCTTCATTTCTCAAAACATGTACATCAAGGATATGCTTAAAAAGTTCAAGATGGAAGACTCCAAGCCTATTAGCACTCCCATGATCACTGGTTGTAAACTAAGCAATACTAATGAGTCTTTGGAAGTGGATCATACCATGTATAGATCCATGATTGGCAGCCTGTTGTATGTGACAGCTACAAGACTAGATGTGATGCAAGTTGTGGGATTGGTTGCTAGATTTCAATCAGATCCCAAGGAAACACATGTGGAAGCAGTAAAAAGAATTTTTAGGTATTTAAAAGGCACTATGGAGTATGGTTTATGGTACCCAAAATTCCAAGATTTCACCTTAAAAGCATTTACTGATGCATATTGGGCAGGAAGTGTCGATGATCGAAAAATTACTAGTGGAGAAGCATTTGTTTTAGGAAATTGTTTGGTATCATGGTTTAGAAAGAAACAATCATTCATATAACTATCTACAGCAGAGGCTGGATACATTTCTACTGCATCATGTTGTACCCAAGTCATTTGGATGAAGCAAACTTTGGAATACTTGCTTGTGAAGTATGAGAATCCAATAATAATCAATTGTGACAACACTAGTGCTATAAACATGTAAACAAATCCTATTATGCACTATAAAACAAAGCACATTCCAATAAAATATCATTTTATAAGAGATTAAGTGTCACAAAAGGTTGTCAAATTGGAATATGTAGACACAAAAGAACAGATAGATGACATTTTTACTAAGCCACTACCCAAAGAAGCATTTGAGCATATTAGACAAGAGATGGGAGTAATTTATTTGCAATGAATAAAAAGGAGAAAAAGGCATCATGTCAGGGGGAGATATGTTGACAGGGGGAGATGTCAAAAGGAATCCTTTGTCATTAATGTCAAAGGGGGAGTAAATCAAGGATTGGTATCCATCAATTCCAAAGGGGGAGAATGTTGAGTTTGGTTGTCATTGATGTCAAAAGTATTCATTAATGAAAAAACATATGATGATGTGGCATGTAAAAGACACATGGTGACGTTTTAGTGCTATTATGAAATCAATGTTGCAATATGGCATCATTATGAAGAGTATGGCTAAGGGGGTGGCTAAATCAATGTAAACCGGGCTAGAGGAAGCGACCCTATTTGTATCAGGTTCCTGTGTGAATAAAGAAATCTAATTAAGTTGTTTTTTGTGTACGCATGAATCTATGTCTAAAGTGTTAACAGTTGAATACTTGTGTAGCTCTGTACCAATGAATCAATTGACAGTTTGGGATATCTGTGTAAATGCTTGATTAATCACTGTGTGTATGCGTAGCCTAAAGGAAGGGATTTTGAGGATTGAATGTTGCAGCGGATGTATGAATGATATCTATGTGTGTAAAACCATAGAGTCGATGTGCAGATCCAGCAAGGGAATCAAGTCTGGTAATGATCGATTGAGTGATTGATTGATTCTCTAATCAATCAATGTAGAATCATAGAGTTGTAAAGATTGAAGTTTGCAGAGATTTGGATGATCCATATTAAAGGAGAAAAGATGGATCAACGATGGGAAAGAGATCACGAGGTGAACGTGAAGGAAAGATAAGAAATTTGCAAGATTAAGTGAAGTTCCGTCGGAGACAGCAGATCAACGGACGACATCAAAGCCACAAAAGGTGTAAGGAAGATAACGGATCCGCAAAGATAAGGTGAGATCCGCATCTGATCAGATCGACGGTCAGGAAAGAACCCGCAAGAAATCGATGGTTGTAAAGAGTTGCATAAAAGGAATTGCAGGAGGGAAATTGCGGAAGCCCATTTTGGGAAAAGTTGAAGGCAGGTCCACAATCTGCAACCTGACTGCGGAAAGATAAATTGCGGAAGACAATCTGTAAAAGTTGAAATATAGTTCCACAATCCGCAATACACAAGCTGCGGAAAGAGAATCCACCGTTGATCAAGATCAGATGGTCCACAATCACTGCGGAAAGGAGATTGCAGAAAAGTTGTTGCAGAAAGGAAATTGCAAAAAAGCCACTACGGAAAGGTCACTGTGGAAAGGTAATTGCGGAAATATCGTTGCAGAAAGGAAATTGCAGAATGATTTTTGCTGCAGAAATATCATTGCAGAAAAAGGAAAATTCAGAAGGAATTCTGGTGCAGAATTATCATTGCGGAGAGGTAATTTTGGAAAGATTTTTGTTGCGGAAATTAATGACTGATAAACCTAAATAGAGTTAAGAATTATTAAAATGAAGAATTGTGTTTTCACGAAGAGGCACGATCTAAGAATGAAAAGGTGCAACTGTGAGAAGATGCATTCGTAGAAAATGTGTTAGAAGGTATTTATAGACAGAGTGTTGAGTGAAAGAAGTTGTCTCTGTGATCTAGATCTATGTAGCAGCAGTTGTAGACAGACACCAAAGAAGGAAAACTAGTGACAGGTTTGAAAACATAAAGAATATCTGGAAGTCTAATGAAATAAAATTAGGGTGGTAGGGTGGTGCTAGGGCAGGCAGTAAGCCCGCAGGAGGTCGTAGCCTCGTTCCAGTAGTAGCTGGAAAATAGGGTGTTGTTGCATCCTTGTTTGTAGCAGTAGACAGAAGATATGGGGTGTTGTAGCATCCTTGTCTGTAGAAACAGAAAAAATATGGGGTGTAGTTGCATCCTTTATGTAGTAGCAGATAAACAATTTTGTAAAATTCATCTTATTAATGAGTATGAGTTGGTGGTTTTCTCTTTGAGGTTTCCACGATAAAATCTTATGTCCTAACTTGTTTGATTATTTGTGTGTCTTGTACTAATTGATTTAATAAAAGGAAAAAGAAGACAATATTGATTCACCCTCCCCTCTTTGTATTGTTGGATATTCCAACAAAGACCACTAATAATGTGGCGAAGATGGATGGATTAATAATGGGGATTAGATCCATAGTGGAAAGATGATGGGTCCCAATAATCATTGATGATGACTCGCAGGTAATTATAAATATCGCCAAGAAGATTCAATTGGGAACAAGGGCATCAAAGGTAGCAAAGAATTGGAGAATTGAGGCCCGTCTAGAGCATATATCATTCCTCCCACGGGATGGTCCATCTCTTACCCTTAGTCATGTGAAACAAAAATCCAATAAACTTGCTGACCACCTTGCTAACCATGGATTCTAGGAGAGAATCTCTTTAGGAGAAGGATTATGGAAGGACATCCAGAATCTGACTTTAAAAACTCGGTACTGGGGTATTTCTACATAGGATAACCCCCCCAGATGCGGCTAATAGAGTGGTACATGTGTCACAAGGAGTAGCAGTCGAAGACACATGTTGACGATGACTTACTGCATAGGCATCCAGACAGGTGACAAATTGTGGAGTTTCGAGTTATAATGGAGAGTTCTCGAAGGCAGGAAAGCATTGGAGAATATCCAAGAGAGGGTACAAAGGTAGTTAAGAGAAGCTAAGGATGTAGGACAGGAGGGGACAATGCGAACCTTAATGTCTCTGCAGCAGTAATTGAGCAGTGAATGATTCCTTGGATTTGGGAGAAGTAGGGACGAGGAAGGATATTGTATTGTACAGGTTTCATCTAATGTGACCTAGATTTGGAAAAGTGGAGAAGATTGTTGCGGGATTTTTTGATGAGGAAGGAATGAAACATATTGAGGCTATACGGGTTTGGGAATCACATAAGGATATGTATGCCGATTTAAAGGAATATCTCAAAGGGGAGAGACCCATATCCACTCTGTGGCACCATTCTGGGTTTTACTCTCAGCGTTGAGGTAATAGAGAAGTTGGTGCGACAAGCATCCAAATGACTCCAAGACAACGCATGAGAAGTCACCATGGAGGGGGAAGATGAAGGGAGTTCGACTGGAATCAAATATATATAGACTCCACTCCCATGCACATTGATGATTCCATCACAAAGAGGGAGACATAAGAGATAAGAAGAGGAGTACTACTATGTATCAGTTGCCACCCCTTATTGGATTGTGCGCACTTTGTTGGCGAGATCAATGATGGAGAGGGAAATATTCAGTGAGTTGATAGAACAAATGTTGGGAAGCTTACATGAAGGATTTATTCCAAGATGTGGCTACCATTGAAAGGGAACTAGAGGTTGCAGAAGATCCGTTTTGTTGCTGCTCGAGCTAGGATGGGACTTCGAATAGGGTATTGTTTTAAGGATTATAAAAGTAGACTTAAGTGTAGTATTCTAGGTGATTATTTTGGGTTGAAAAAACATATATATAGATTGGTAGGTGAATAATAAATATGAAACATACAATTTACTACTAAAACTTATAAATTTTGGTGAATATTATGATAAAAAAAACCTATTTTATGTAAATATAGGCGATATTAGAGACTAAAAATGACCAAATAACGAATTTATTTTTTGAAAAAATGCCCAAAAAATAGCCAATTGGCGAAATTTCGCCCCTACAATTTTCCCTGACTTCAACTATAGAGGAGGGGAATCCTCAAGACATGGCCCACCAAGAGGTGAATCTTCAGACAATGACTCCTTTTATCATGGATCGTCACACTGCAAATCCACCGGCGACAACCCTAGGTAATGAGCGGAAGGAGGAAGATGATATCCCCTTTGGGGAGTCTAGTTAGTGTGGAACGCATAGTCTGGTTTCTTAATTTTGTGTTTTCTGTCCAATGTTGTGTCTCAAGGACAAATTGTAGTTTTATGCTTCCTATATTTTCTCATGGGTCTTGGGTTATATTGTGGGGCACGATAGTGTTCACTATGATTTCTATGTAGTTTCTCAGTAGTTTGTATTAGTTTTTCTATGGGTGTCATAGTTTTGTCAATAATTACTCCATATGGGTGAATGCGTGATATTTCTCAGTATGATACCTTTCGTGGGATGACAACTTTTGTAATATTATTTTCCATTTTCAGTAATAGAAGGTTAATCATCTTAATCATAAACAAAATATCTATTGGGTGTCAAGGTGCCTTATTTATATTGGTTAAATATACGGTGTTGCTTCACTATATAAGAACATTTGTCAGGGTTGAAATCACATAACCATTTGAGCATTCTAAGGGTATGTATGTTGAATACATTTTTTTTCTTTTGTAGTGTAGGTTATTACAAACTATGCACTCATAGTTTTATGGAAATTATTTTTGTATGTTTTTATTTTGTAATGTCATTATTACTAAACATTGCTATATTTCATCAAAGATTACAAATATTTTTTGTAAGGTTATGACTAAGAATATATTTAATGATTTTTTAAATTATTTTAGTTGGTTTAAATCCAATTTAATGTGTAATGTATTATTTATCTATCTAGTATTCTGTGAATATATGTAAGGGTTGATTGGAGAAATAATTTTATTTAGTTGAAGAATTTTATTTAGTAAAAATATTTAAGAAATATAACTTAAAAAAAAAATATTGATCCAAAAATAGATTTTGAATATTAATGAAATCGAGCAATCATTAATTGAATCATTTAAGATTGGAATTTGTAAACATGTTTGATCATCATATTGCATCCTTTTGCAAAAAAAAACATTTAAAATTGGTTAAACACTATATAATGACATTAAAGTATTACCCCCCAAAACTAACATAAGATATTTTAACTAGAGTTAAAGAACATTGTATGATATCTCTAATTTAAATCACTCATACACATTACATTTTATAATTCAAACAACATCAACATGATATGAAAATGCAGAAAGTATATGAACAATATTAATATCAAAATCGATGTGTGTGTGCATCTGTGAGTAAGTGAAATATACATCCCAAGCCAAATATATATTATTTGGAACTTTCAATGCCCCGTAAAGTTGAAAATTTTCCTTTGGCTAGCTCTCCATAAGAACGTTCTGATCTCGGAAACCATGATCTATAGATACTAGATTGGCCTCAGCTAGTGCCCACTTTGCAAATACAACTGTGAATCTATTGACCGTTTATTTTTATCATGTCCATACTCTACCAGCATATGGTCCTATGTTTCTAGCTTCACCGGTTTCAATATCAGCTGGCATGGTAATAGTTTGAAGGATTCTCTTCATCATTGGATCACTCATGATAATTTTAAGGATTATTTGGACCTCCTCGTGATTATTATATGGAATATGTGGCTCTCCAGGAATAGGATCATATTTGATGACTATCTTCCCCCCCTAGAATTATACGACTCTCTCTATTTTCTCTCTTTTCCCACATATCAAAATAAAAAAGAACCAGAGGATAGTGAGGGAGGAACATATAGACATGACAAGTAATAATTCCCAGATGATTTATTCATTAACCAAATATGCCTATATATACATTGGTTTCCGACCTTTGTTTTCATATTCCACAGGTTTGTTGGAGTCTTCATGACTCTTTGTCTTCTACACTTACAAAACTACCATAGGATTCTAACATCCCCCCCTTAATCTGAAGGGGTGTTTGTAAGTCCGAGAATGGTTCTAAATATTTCAAACTTTTCTAATCCAAGTGCTTTGGTGAAGATATCTGCAGTTTGATCATTAGTGGAACAATGACGTAAATGAACTATCTTGGACTCTATATGATGTCAAATCAGATGATACTTTGTGTTGATATGTTTGGTTCGATCATGGAATCTAGGATTCTTGGCCAAATTGATTGCAGAAGTGTTGTCAATCAACAGTGGAGTGGAGTCTTCTTGTTTCTCCTGCAAATATTCAAGTATCTTCCTGAGCCACACAATCTCTTTGGTTGCTTCTGTTACTACTCCATATTCTGCCTTTGTTGTCGAATATGTTGGAACTGATTGTTTGTGTGATCTCTAGGAGATAGTTGTTGATCCAAGACTCATTGTGTATCTAGAAGTGGACACTCATGTTTCTTTGTCACCATCGAAGTTTGAATCAGAGTACCCAATAAGTCTAAAGTCATCCACCTTAGAATATCTGAGTCCAATGTCTTGAGTCCCTTTCAAGTATCTTAGAAATCTCTTTGTTGCAGACCAATGTCCTTCACAAGGTTTGTGCATAAACTGTGAAAGAATGCTAACAAGATAAGAAATATCTGGTATGGTAGTAGTAAGGTAGATAAGGCTTCCTACAAGCTATCGGTACTTGGTTGCATCCTCAAATTCTTTTCCTTCACTTGATGTGAGCTTTAGATTTTGTTCCATTGGGGTTGAGAGCAGATTGCAATCTGTCATCCCAAATTTGTTCAACAATCAATGTATTTTTTCTGAGAAATGAAAATGTACTTAGGATGTTGAGTCAGTTCAATTCCTAAGTAATAGTGAAGATGTACCAGATCAGTCATTTCAAAGCCTTTCCTTAAGTCTTTATTTATGGATGCTATATAAATTTCATTGTTCCTTGTCATCAAAATATCATCCACATATGTACTACAAGAAACACAACAGGTCTTCCAACTTTCTATACAAATAGCATTGCGTTGTCAAGATTGTAATGTTTGAAATTCAACTTTAGAAGATGATTGGTTAGCTTTTCATACCATGCTTGAGGTGCTTGTTTCAGGCCATACAAGGAATTGACAAGTTTGCATACCTTGTGTTCTTGTCCCTCCACAACAAAACATTTGGGTTGAGACATGAAGACATTTTCTTTCAATTCTCCATTCAAGAATGCAGTCTTTACGTCCATCTGATGAACTTTCCAACCATTTTGTGCAGCTAAGGAAAATATAGTGCGTATGGTGCCCCATTTTGTTGTGGGAGAGAACGTTTCTTCATAGTTAATTCCTTCTTTCTGTGCATATCCTTTTTCCATGAGCCTTGATTTATGTTTGTCAAGTGAGACATCTGATTTGTATTTGTTCTTGTAAACCCACTTGTTTCCAATTGGTTTGGTTCCGACTGGAGGATGGACCAACCTTCAAGTTCCATTCTTTATGAGTTCATCATACTCATTATGCATGGATTCTTTCCACTCATAACGAGTAGTAGCCTCTTCAAAGGAAGTTGGTTCAATGTTAGCAGAATAATTCAATTCACAATCAAATGAGACATCATGTCATTACCTGAGTTCTCTGCATTTCCTCCATCTTCTTGTCTAGTTGAGCTTCTTGTTCCCGTCTTTCCTACTTCATCTGCATGGACACTTTCAAATGTCTTTGTGTTCCATTTTGGAATCCTCCTTGATGGTCCAGGTTGATCAGCTGGTGGTGCGTTATTCTCTTCTAGGTTCAATCTTCCAATCCTCTCAATTTCATCATCCAATTGAGTCTCTTGTTCAGTTGAAGTGGTAGGAACTTCTTCTTCATCATTCTCTTCATCGGGGGTTGTTGGTGATGATTCAAATGTAAGTTCCATGGATTGATCCAAGATAGGGATTCCCCCTCAATATATGGAATTTCATTATCACATTCATAATATGTCTTTAGATGAGCAAACCTCTCCAGACGATCAAGCTGTCTTTCAATAGACTTGTCATTTTTATTAGTTTCAAGAAAAATGACATCTCTGGAAATAACAAACTTTTTGTTTGCCTCATCATAAAGATTATATGCCTTGGACATTCTGAGTACCCCAAGAAAATACGTCTTCTGCTTCTAGCACCAAGTTTGTTTCTTTTCTCCTTTGGTATTAAGGCATAACAGATGAAACCAAAACTTTTTGAAATGCCTAATCGGAGGAAGATGGCCAAACCACATTTCATGTGGAGTCTTATCTTCTAGAACATGAGAAGGATGAGTCTATTTCTCAAATATGTTGCATAGGACTGCATCACCCCATAACATTAGCTTCACATTCTTGAAAAACATCATTGACCGTGATGTATTCATTAAGGTTCTATTCATCCTTTTTGCTACACCGTTTTGTTGGGGATTGTAGGGAACTGTAGTTTGATGTTTAATTCCATGTTTGCAAATATATTCTTCAAATTCCTTAGATTTATATTCTTTACCATTATCAGATCTGAATGTACGAATTCGTACTTGTGCTTGATTTTCTATCAATGCATGAAACTTCTTGAAAGTTTGAAATGCTTCTGTTTTTGTCTTCAACAAATACACCCAACACATTCTACTATAATAATCAACAAATGTCATAATGTACCTATTACTATTTGTAGAAGGAATAGGCATGGGGCCACATAAGTCAAAATGAACCAGTTCTAAATTTCTACATGCTCTGAATTTTGACTCTGGAAATGGTTGATTACTATGTTTTCCTAGTATGCATGCATCACACTTGTTCCTTTGCTTCAGAATGGTGGGAAAACCAAATACACCATTATTTCTTAACAATCTAAGACTGTTATAATTAAGATGACCGAATCTAGCATGCCATAATAAACTTGAAGACATACCTTCTTCATGCTGAGAGATATAGGAAAAATCTGAATTCTTGTAGAAGAGCCTCTCAACTTTAGTAGCTGTCCATCTTCATAACCAGTCATGACGACATTGTTGTCAAAGGTTTTTCTTATCTCCACAATCCCATCAAACATGTGGATGGATTGTACTTGCTATCGAATTTGCACCAAGGACAACAAGCTTCTCTACAACTGAGGAAGATAGAAATCATTCTTTAATATGAAATCAGGGAATCCAGGCAACTTTAGCCTGATTGAGCCAATTCCATGTGGTTTGAGGCTAGATTTATCGGCAAAATATACTATGACATTTGCAATGTTATTCAGTTCTACAAAGAAATATTTTCTAAAAGTTATAGGAGATGTTGCACCAATATCAAGCATCCAAAAATCTTTGTAAGGTGAAAGAGATGTCATTTCATTAATTCCAAGATTACAATGTGCAACAATACAATGAGCAGAATTAGGGGTCTTACCACCCTCTTGGATTTTATTCTCATCTTCTTTATTCTATCTACCTTTGATGGCATTCCAAGATGCCCAACATTGATCATCTTCATGTCCATTCTTGCCGCAGCGTGTGCACTTCACATCTGATCTTTTTCTTGAGTTGTTTCTTCCTCCTCTTCCTCTGAAATTTCTTCTTCCTCTGCATCTTTTGTTGATATCTCCCCTAAAAGAGTCTTTAGGCTTGTTATTTTCTTTTTGAGGAAAGCAAATAGATTTTGTAGGACTTTCACTTGTCCTCTTCCCAAAATCTTTCTCTTTGTCTGCAATATTTTCTACCAGAACTTCAAAGGTGAGGTCTTTGAACTTGTCACTTGCTTGGAGGGATTCACGGTAGTTTGAATATGTGGGATACAAAGATTTTACAAATGCTGCAAGTGGAAGGTCTGTTTTCATTCTAGAAGCTTGAATCTTATGTGTTACACCTAAAATCTACCCATCATGAGATTCAGTGTATACACCCTTGAGGATATCTTAACTGAGTGATTAACCTGGGAGGATTTGTACCCAGTTGTACCAAGTTTTGAGAGGTCGTCGCAAGTTGCACTCATGCAACGTGCGACGTCGTAGCTTGCTTCATTGCAGGGTGCGACAAAGTCAGTTAATAGGCAAAAATAGCTTCTTCGAGGTTATTCTCGAAACTTGCTGAATTGGGGCCCTATCCCTGACCTCTAGGGGAGTTGGTACTCAATTCCTAACAACTTGGGAAGATCCCCTATCTCTCTCCTACCATATCTCAACCTATCCTATCCATACCCTATCCACTTAGTCCTAAATACGAGAATCTCTACCCCTCCCCAAAGGGAGGAAGTCTATGGTGTCTACATGCTGGGGAAATCACTCTTGAGATATCTCTACTCATCCTTGAGAGACTTAAGCTTCCTTAGGAGGAATGGAAAATGGATTTGTTGGAGAAGGCCTGCAGTGTTAAGCCTTGGTTGTAGTTCTATATCTCTACCATGTATTTCCCTATTTTTACAGTAATGCCAATGCTTTCCACCAATATTGTTCATGAGTGTAATGATATTGAGTAGTTTACTTGCTTAACTGTTCACTTAGATCTCTTATTGTATAGATGCTCTTTACTTGTTTCTCTTGTTTCTTGTCTTGCCATATCTTACAGCTTGGATTCGACGACCGTGAGATGTGGAGCAACATTCAGGAGAAAGGATAGCGAAGTGAAAGGTAAGACATCTAGTACTTGATCCTTAAGTAGATCTAGGAAATGCATTCGTAGCCTGTCTTATTTGTTCTAGACTCACATTGAGCTAGGGAGATCCAGCTCGCGTCCGCTCAAGTGGATTTTCCGATAAACATTATGCATGATTGCTTTTATTTCAGATGCGACCAGCATGGGGTCATTATCTCTTACTTCAAGACTGAATAATTAATACATTAATTGAATAATTTCCCTTTCAGAGTGCGAATCATACATATCTTTTAGAGTTTTTAAAGCTTCATAACATGTCTTCGCAGGAAGAATGTGCTAGCTCACCTCTTCATTGACAGTGGAAAAAATTGGTGAGCTCTTAGAATGGATGCCTAATGAGGGCAGCTAGAACAGGAGCCTACTTTAATTATCAACCTGGGGGACGTACAAACTTCAGAGGTGCAGGCACTATATGTGCTCTTATAAGATATTCTTTGTTGTGGTTGGGTGTTGGTATCAATGTTTAAAGGTTTGCCTAAAAGAAATCGAATAAGCTGGGAAATGATTTCCTAATCTATGGATGAAAAATACCTATGCTAAGAAGTTCAAATGCTGAAAACAGTAAATCTATGTTAAGGAATTCAAATGTTGAAAACAGTAAATATGTCTCTAAGAATTGACTTGCTGAAAATAGTGAATTTATACTATGAAATTGAATGTTGAAAACATAGCAGATCTATTCTAAAATAATGAAAGTTGGATCTTTAATCTAAGAAGCAATTACTGTAAATCGAATGCATAAAACTAGAAGTCTGGTCTAACCTATTCAATTGCCATAACCAAGTTCAGAATTCCATTATCTCATGCTATGAATTAATCAAAACTTTAAGAAGTGAATATCATTAATTAACCACGGTATTGAAAGTAAGCAATATTCATGAGAAACTATAAAATGAAAGAGTGCATAAACTTTAAGATCTAGATCACTGTTTCATAAGTAATGCAAGCACACAGGAAAACAAGTATTGAAATATGTCTTGGCAGAATGCTGCTACAGGACTACAAAAACAACGTTACCAAACTACAGAATGCGTTATAACTAACTACGGAATCAGAATGGTCATTTTACTATAGAAATCAAATCGTACTATTTAACGCCATTTAAATGCTTTCATATGCAATATAGATTCAGTCAATGTAAAGCACATAATGAAAAATACCTGAACAGTAAGATCTCCTGACTTATATACGCTGAATTGAAAGCAACATCAAATCTTTATTCAAAATAGTAACTTCATGGTTTGACAAAGGTATGTGACTCAAATTATCTCAACAGTATAAAATCATAAAATGATGGTTCTCAAAAATGGCAACTTGAACCTCTCGCTAACCGAGAGGCCCATATATATATGCCTCTAATGCTTAACCTAACTATATGTCTAATTGCCGATTCTGTTTGAACATGAGTTCCCTCTATAAATCAGGGAAAAAGGCGTTGAGCTTTGTATGATCTTTCAGTGCTTCACTTGATCTATGTGTTTGTCCCGAGGTGTGCCTGGACCTACTCAATCATACTCGATTTTCATATAATTAGTTTATTGAACACGCTTTCAGACATACAAGAATAGTTTTTAAAACAACTTCATTAAATAAACAAGGTAAATCATTTCTCCCACAGAACAAGTGTATTTCTTCACCCTTTCTTGTGCTTTACTATGGTGAAAAGGCTACCAGATACCTGTAACTTGGACTCATCACTCTCCCCCATACTTGAAGGATTCACCCATCCTTGGGTGACATATTCAGTTCTCCGACGACTTCTCTGATGTCCCATGCTAACGCCCTATGGGTCCCTGCCTGCCTATAGTAGCCCATGCTTTGATCCTACTTGACCCATGCTCTCCTCTTTTCTTCCTCATTAATCTATTCCTTAATAAAGGGATGAAGGAAAAATGGGGGATTTAGTCTCATTCCAATCAATCTGAGCTGACTCTTTATCAGGGATTCTCAATACAGTTTAGTTTTGATGAGAGCAACTTCCAATCTGAGTGGGGAATGAAGCTCCTTTCTTTTTAGATCATTTACTACTCTGTGCCATCTTTCATTAATAGACTCATGAACCTCCTTGTGTGTGCTCTGGAGAGTAACATCAAAGTGTGCCACAACCTCCTGCTTCTTTGCAAGGAGAATGGGGATCAACTCCTCAGCCTGGGTGAGGATCCTATGGTTGTAAATTATTCTTTCAGGGTGAGTCACCTCTGCCCTGACCATTAATGGATTTTTCCATTTTGCTACAACATAAATGTGGTAGTCCTGAGCTCATTCAATTTCATGATTCATCCATGAATACAGTTCCCTAGTGAACTGGAAATCGCCCATGTAAGGGTTTGGCGACCAGTTGGGCGAGCTAGGAGCTACAAAATTGTGCAAGAAAAATTCACTTAGCTGGTCCTTCTCCAACTCTATGGAGTTTAGAGATGCATCCATAAATTCTTTGGGGGAGTTTATCTCTATTGGAAGTCCCTCTTTTAACCTTTGGAGTTGGAATTTGCCCCACTTTTCTTGTTGATAAACTGCATACATTGTTGATGGCAGCCTGAGGTCCAGTAGTTTATCATATATTTTAGTGGTAGTATCCAAAACGTCCCTCAATTGAACAATCTCCTGGTCCTTTTTGGCTAAATCCTCTTGTGCCTCAACCAATTTCTCTTTAAGTGCTAAATTTTTTTGCTCAGCCAGTTTTAGCTCCCTCGCATGATGCATTTTCAGAATTTGTGTCTTTTCAGGTGAAAACAGGGGAGACGTTGGTTGGATTCTTGATTCAATTCTCAATGTTTCCAGCTCCTTTCTGAGCTTTTCTAGTTCTTCCTGTGCCTCAATGAGTTGGTTGATGACCCCAGGGTTTTCATCGTGCTCAGGAAGGTTCCACTGGAAGTTGTCTTGCTCTTCTTGTGCATCTTGTTCTTCTTGTTCATCATGTTCTTCTTGTTCATCCTACTCTTCTTGTTCATCCTGATCCTCTTTTGCATCCTGCTCTTCTTGTTCATCCATCTCCTCTTCTGCATCCCTCTCTTCTTATTCATCCAGCTCTCTTGGTGTAATGGGATCTTCTTGATCTACCCAAAGATCATCATCCTCATCAGACAGATTTTGAACTAGGGGATTGGGTTCCCTTTTCTCCTCCTTGGTAATTCAGATTCTCGATGCTTGTGTGAATCTTTTACTTCGTCTCTTCGTCCCTTGATTGTCGGTAGAAATCCCTGGGTTCATTTTTGGGGGAGTCATCTCGTGAATGCTTTATCTTCACCAGGGTATCAGCCACGCTGTGCAAGTCAATTTTCCTCTTAGTCCCTGATGTAGAGGTGGTCTTTCTCTTTGATCCAGGAGGTAGGGGTATGCCAACTATGGGTGTACCCTTCATTCTTTGAACATCCTCAGCAGATACCAACATGAATTCTTCCCAAGAAAGCTCCGGGATCTGCACTTTTAATTCCTCACAAACGATGAGTTTGATTAACCCATGGTGGGATAAATCATCCTCTTTTCCTTCAATCAATTTCTTGCTCATTTCTGCCAAGGATAGAAGTAGATAGTATGGAATGCTAATGTTGTTGTTCGGTGGAAGATGGACCCTGTGCCTCAATAGCTCAAGAATTCGAAAATGAAAAATAGGAACATAAATTAGCCTACCAGTGCATGTAATGTATTTTTGGACGATTGCAGCCATTTCATCCCGTGGTGCCAGCATGGAGAGTCTTTTGACTCCATTTTTATCTTCGTCATAGACCTTTCCTTGCTCGAAAAATGATTCCATTGCTTCATGGATTGCCTCCTGGTCATCCCTGCTCCAATGCAGACCCATTGGTAGACTAGTGAATTTGGTAATCACTTCATCATCCAATCTTGTACGTAACCCCTTCACTCGAGTGACGAACTGTTCATCCTTGATATGATTTAAATTTCTTGCCAACTCCAGAGCCACCCCTGTATTGTATCCTTTTGATCCTTAGATGAAAGGCATCCAGCCTGCACTGCGGATGATTGTTAAGATTCACGGGTTCTGATAAATAGTTCTATGTTCCTCTGGTTCACTTTTCTTGAAACCTTTTGTCATCCTGAAATCCTTTAGTATAACAATAAACCAACACTTGGAACATAGCTATCTTACCTCAAACGGTCGAGGTTGATTACAGGTTCGAGGTCTGGATGGTTGGTTGTGTGACCACACTAACTTCTAGTTCCTTGCTTCTGGAGAGTTCTGAGAGGTTTCATATATGCAAAACTGGCTTTTTGGAAGATTATGCAGCCTTACTTAACTTCCTTCCACACTTATCCTCATCAATGTTTATTGTACTTGCTTCTTGATCGAGCCCTACATTTCGTTTCATGATTGTACATTGCACTTCTGCCCGATTATTTGGAAGTATGGTGGCTAGATGCGGGTTTATCATTTGTTGACATGAAGAAGGTGGCTAATCATGATCTCGTGAGGTAGTCTGAACCTTGCCGTCGACTTAATTTAAAAGCTGTCCTCAGCTTCGGAAATAGCCGTTTTGCAGTATAGTGATTTGACCTTAAAAATAAAACAAAGATGTTTAGAGATTACCTCGTTATGCTTTAGCGTACATGAGTTCATGATTTGGTTCAATTTTAGTTGTAGTAGATTTGGCATTGTCTATAGTAAATTTTGGCATGTCAATAGTTACGTGCACTTGCTGCTTTTTCCTTTGGTTTGTTTGAATTTGCTGTATTAGCTGCTTTTGAACTGCGAGCCATTTTTTTTATTTGATTTTGTGATGATACTTTTGCATTGGGTTACTGATTATTCTTTGCGTTGGTTGCCTCTCTTGAATAGATGGCAGGCTCGCATGAAGATATTGCAGATGTGATTGAATAGCTTGTTTGCTGGAAATGAATTCTATAGTAGTTGATACGTTTTCTTTCTTCTTGATTATGTGGCTGGCTCACTTGGTTGCTGCAATGTTGATAATTTTCGGGCTCACTTTATTAGATTGTTGGCTCGCTTGTATTCAATGGTAGGCTCGCTTGATTGAATTCTGTAGTGTGATATCTTTGCTGCTGACTTGAATATATGACTAGCTCGCTTGATTATTTTTACCTAGCTCTCTTGATTTGATTTGTTTGTAGTGTGCATGCTAGTTCGTCTTGGGGATGTATGATGCCCTGCAATTTTACTTGTGTTTCCATGATTGTATCATTTATGTAGTTTGGTATTTGGCATTTTGCTCATCCCCCTTTCTCATGTTTTTTTTCTTATCATTTTCTTTTTTCTTGTTGTTTTTTTTCTCTCTTCTTTTTTTTTATTCCTTTTTTCAATTTGCTTCTTTTTTTTTCAACAATTTTTCTTTTTTTCCCTTTTTTTTCTTTTCTCTTGTTTTTCTTTTTTTTTCTCTTTTTTTTTTATGAACTAAATTTCATTGATTTTCCTTGCTCTCTATCAGCATCAGTTGTTGCTGGTAGAGTACCTGTGTAAACTTCTCCTTTGACTGTGGCTTCTTGTAAATTTTGAGCCGATGTCCATTTACTATCATGGGGAACTCCTCTTCATCAATTGTAATGATCCTTACAACTCCATTTTCATAGATCTTTTGAATTATGTAAGGTACCAGCCATCTGGTTGTTAGCTTTCCCTTGAATGTGTGAAACCTGGAGTCATAGAGTAGTGCCCAGTCACCTTCCTTGAATTTTTTATCCTTTAGGTGTTTGTCATGCAACTTCTTCCTTTTTTATTGGATGATTTAAGTATGGGCAAGTGCTTGTTGGTGTTGCTCATCTAGTTGATTCAGTTGTAGCATGCGTTCTTGTTGTATCTCTGATAGTTCCATATTTAACTCTGCTGCAATTCTTAATGTTTTTATTTCAAATTCAATTGGCAGCATGAATTTCTTTCCATATACAAGTTCATAAGGTGTGAATCCTGTTGTTGTCTTCCATGTGGTATTATAGGCCCAAACTGCCTCACTCAGTCTGTCAGCCCAATCTCTTTTGTGGAGTTGGACAGTCTTTGTCAAAATCCTCTCTAATTCTTTGTTGGTTACCTCAGCTTGACCATTTGATTGAGGGTGATAGGAGGAGGACTGTATGTGTTTGACATTGTTTCTTTTAAGCAAGTCTTCTATTAAATTTGATGTAAATTGTGGGCCTTGATCAGAAACTAGTTCTCTTGGTACTCCAAACCCATGAAATATCTGCTCAGTGAAGAATTTTTCCACGTTGGTTTCATTGGCTATAGCAAGTGCTGCTACCTCGATCGACTTTGTAAGGTAGTCAATGCATACCAGGATGTAGCTTTTCTGATTAGATTGTGGGTTGATTGGACCAACAAAATCCAATCCCCATTTTTCGAATGCCTCCAAGGAGATTTGTGGATGGAGTGGCATTTCTTCTTTTTGTGTTGGTTTTCCCATCCTTTGGCAATCATCACAATGTGAAACATATTCATAAGCATCTTTGTGGAGTGTTTGCCAATAGTACCCTGTTTGCAAAATTTTATAGACTGTCCTCTTTGCAGCATAGTGTCCTCCACATGGTTCATTGTGAGTGGCATGCATTATGTCATGCACTTCATCTTCTCTAATGCACCTTATGAGTATTTGATCTGGTCCTTGTTTGAAGAGCATGCCCTCTATCCATGTGTGTGTGGCACTTTTCCTTATTACTTTAGTATTTTCTTTGTAACTATAATGTTCTGGAAACTTCCTAGACACTAAATAGTTTGCTATGTCAGCAAACCATGGGCTTCTTGTGGATATGGGAAAAAGGTGCTAATCTGGAAAACTATCATTGATTACTTCATTGTCTTTTCCATGTGTGAGCATAGATAGGAAGTCAGCCACCACATTGTGTTCTCCTGGCTTGTCTAAAATCGCGATGTCAAACTCTTGGAGGAGTAGCAGCCATCTAATGAATCGGGCACTTGTGTTGCGTTTGTTCATGAGATACCTTATGGCTGAATGGTCTGTATGAACAAAATCTTTGTAGCCAATGATATAGTGCCTGAATTTATTAATGTCATGTATGACAGCCAAAAATTCCTTCTTGGTGACAATATAATTTAATTCTGCCCCTGCCAAATTTTTACTGATATAATATATTGCATATGGCTTCTTCTCTTTTTCCTGTCCAAGGACAGACTCGATTGCCTTATCTGATGCATCTAAGTGGATGTGGAATGGAAGTGCCCAGTCTGGTCCTTGGAGTACTGGAGTACTGGAGTTGTAATTGTTTTCTCCTTAATTTTATCAAACGCTGTCATGCAATGGTTTGTCCATATGAACGCAGTGTCTTTTGTGAGAAGGAAAAACATTGGTGCAGCAATCCTACTATAATTTTCAATAAATATCCTGTAGTAACTTGTTTGTCCAAGGAAACTTCTCGCATCCCTTTGTCTGACAGGTGGTGACAGCGTTCTGATTACTGAAACTTTTACTTGATCAACCTCTATCCCCCTTTGTGACATATGATTCCCTAGAAAAATGCCTTCTTCCATTAACATTCTGCATTTGTCATTGCTCAGACATAAGCTCATCTCAATACATTTTTTAAATACTAATTCAAGATGGTTTAATTCCTGGTCAAAGTTTTGTCCATAGGGTGTGAAGTCATCCATGAAAACTTCTATTTGATCATTTATGAAATCAGAAAATATACTTAGTATGGCCCTTTGGAATGTTGTTGGAGCATTACATAACCCAAAGGGTGGTACTCTGTATGCATAAGTACCCCAGGGGCATGTAAATGTTGTATTTTCTTGAGCAAATCGGTGTATTAAAATTTGGTTGTACCCACTGAAGCCATCCAAAAATGAGAAATACTTGTTCCCAACTAATGTGTCCAACACCTGATCAATAAATGGGAATGGAAAGTGATCTTTCTTGCTTGCTTTATTTATCTCTCTGTAGTCCACACAAATTCGCTGAGACTATAACCAGTGGTGAGACCCATTCGCTGTTAGAGATGGGATATATGAACCCAACATCTAATAACTTATGTAGTTCTACTTTGACAATGTCCTTTAATGATGGGTTCAGCCTCCTTTGTGGTTGCCTGATAGGAATAGAACCTTCTTTGATGTAAATGTAATGTTTGCAGATATTAGGATGTATACCGTTCATGTCTGCATATGTCCATGCAAAAGCTTTATTTTGTTCTGATAGTACCTTCATTAACTGTGTTTCTTGCTCTGGATTCAGATTGGAATTAATGTTGGTTGTCTTTCTAGGCATAATTTCTACTATCTTTGCTTTTTCTGATTTTCCTTCTAGAGATAGCACTTCTGCCCATATTTTATTTAAGTTCTGGTTTGAACTTTCACCTTCTTGTTGCTAGCTTGTGTCAAAAAATATTTCAAGACCATCATTGTTAGAATATGCATTTTGTATAAACCTATCTATATGACCATCTTCGTCTATGGCTTTTAATGATAGTGCAGCATCAATTGTTAGTACAGGCCGTAGGTATTGATTCGGTGTGTCGTGATAATCATCGTTCCAATTTTGGTATTCTAAGTTTGAAGATTTCTTTGTTGGTGGGTAAATTGTGATTTTCTTCCTGGCATGTCCACTGGTGATAGTCATTTTTCCTGATCTGCAACCTATGTAAGCATCTGCAGTTTCCAACCAAGGTCTGCCTAGTATGATTGGATAACCACTAAGTTTACTTTTTACTTCGATGACTATGAAATCATATGGGTATTTATAGGATTCTATATTGATCATTATGTCTTCGAGCATCCCTTCTTGTTTCACAGTGGATGTGTCAGCTAACTGGAGTACTGTAGTTGTTGTTCTGACCATTGATTGGAGTCCTAGGTATATCATGGTTTCCTTATTCATCACATTGATAGCAGCTCCCAAATCGATTAAGCTTCTATTTATTTGTACATTACTGATGGTGACATTTACTACAGGACTACCAGGATCGAGATATTTAGGGTTAATAATAATACCCAACATTAAATCAGCTAATTATCCCACTACATTTATGGTTGGCGGGTCACTCTTCCTTCTCCCAGGTTTCTTTAGACAATTTTCTCTAATAAATTTGTTACAGATGGGCACATCCCTTATGGCTTGCAAAATTGGAATTTGGATGTTTAAGTGCTTCAATTTGTTTAAAATCGCATTTTCTTCTTCCTCTTTTGTACTTCATATAAGTTTCTCTGGAAATGGAGGGTTTCTATTTTGTGTGAGTGGCTGAGTTTCTTCCTCCTGAGGGTTTGGTTCATCCGGATGCTAAATATAGGGTTGTGTTGTTTGTTCTTGAACCTCAGGTTCTTGGATATTCTGTGTGGGTGTGTTTTGCAACGTTTTCCCAGACCTGAGGTTTATTTCATTTATTTCCATGGTGTCTACTACATAGGTAGGGAATTGTGTTATTTCAGTGTTATAAGTCTGTTGTTGTTGTGCAGGTCTATTATTATTAGGGTTTGGGATGGGTTGGGCTGGAATTGGTGGGGGTCAAGGGGGTGGTTGAGTCTGTGGGGGCGGCATAATAAGTGGTTGTTGTAATGGGGCTCTCCAATTTGATGGATGGGGGTATTGATTTTCATAATTCATGGTTGATGGAGGAAAAGGTGGGGGGTATGGAGGGTAAGTCGGTGGGTAATAAGATTGTTGATAAGCTGGTTGATAAGTTTGTTGATTTTGCTGATAAGGTTTTTGATTCTACTGCCATTAGTTTGGATTTGGTTGTGCTTTCCATGGATTTGGTGCAGAGTTCCAATTTTGCTGGCCCTGATTGTAGTAGTCTTGATTGCTAGGTTTGTATGGTGGAACAAAATTACTCCTCCTTTGGTTTACAAAACATAGTTGCTCTATTGCACCTTCTGTTGTGGGATCTCGAATAGAAGCCTTACATGAGGGTAAGATGGGACATTTATCAGTGGAGTGATCGTCAGTGCAGAGATCACATATTTCTATGGTTTTTAATGTGCACTGCCCATTCTCATGTTTCTTTCTACAATGAGGACATAATATTGCCAAGACTTGGTTAATTTCATCCTACTTCTTCTCTATTTGGAGTGCATCAAGTTGCATGGCCAAGGATTGTAGGATGTCAGTTTTCATGTCATCAAGGAGGTTCCCTAGATCATATTTTGTAAGGTTTGGTCCTACAGATGATGATGATCCTATGGATAGATGTGTATCTCTTGTCCCATTCTTGCTTTTCCTAGACCTAGAATGATTTTTGAAGATCTATAGTATCTGGTCATAAGTTTTCTGGAATATGTCTCCATCTCCCAAGAGGTTCAAGATCTCAAAATTGTCTTCTTTGATCCCTCTAAGAAGGACAAGTTTCAGCGGTTCAGGGTCTAGGGTGCAATGGTTAGCTCGTTTGTAGCTGAGTTGAAAACGCTGGGCATAGTCTTCTAAGGATTCACGGTCTCCCTGCTGCATCCTAAATATTTCATCCCTTGTATCTTTTGCTTTGCAGTAGTCCCTATATTTTTCTAGGAATGATTATTTCATTTGGTCCCAGCTGAAAATACTATTTCATTCTAAACTCATGAACCACCTAAGTGATAAATATTTCGATGTGGAGGGAAAAATCCTCATCTTTTGTGCATCCATAGTGTAATCAAAGGATTTGCAAACTACCTCAAACTTAAACAGGAATGTGTTAGGAAATTTTGAAGTCAACCCATGGAAGTTTGGTAGATTGTTAGGGTTGATATTCTTCATCCTGGCATCTCCAAGAGGTATGCTAATGGGAAAGGTGAACAACTATCTAGGTTCCTCTTCTTTGTCTCCCATAGTGGTGTTTGAGCTGGAACTAGCAGAGAAGTTGTCTCTGTTTGGATCGTATGTGGAATCAGTTTCGTTTTTAGTGTTTAGGAATTCAAACTAAGAGTGAAAAACCCCAATAACTTCCTCAGAGATAGATAGAGCAATAATACAATAACCCAAGCATAAGATATAGACTCCTAGCAACTTCTCCTCCTCCACTAGTGCGCATCACTCAATGAGAGAGATAGATGAATAATTGAATGATCAAATAGAGTGACACCCTCACTCTATTTATACACAACTTGAATTGCATTTTAATTCTAACTAGGTCAACCCCAACTTAACCACTTAAAATAATACTAACTGGGCCGACCCCACTAGGGTGGTCTAATAACCCTTTAACCCAAAAGACTCATACAGGGTCGACCCCATCAAGGTGGTCTAATAACCCATCAAGTATAAGTTACGATAGTTGTAAATACAAATGACGACACTTCCGTAAAGAGGAATAATAACCTCTTTGTAGGGATACAATTTACATATATGAAATACATTCTGAAGTTACATATACGTCAACACTATCAGATACCTGTAACTTGGAATCATCAAAAATCATATACAATTCTTTCTTGTCTATGATATTCCAAATAGAAATCTCTTTCTCTGATGATGGAGGCTTTGGCGCCGAACTGATGACAGTGCCTTTGTCGGTGAGAGTGGTCTTTCCTTCGTAGATGTCATGCCACAAATCATTGTAGACATAAGTAGCCTTGATCTTCCTCCACCATTCTAGAAATGTATCTTTTCTGGTGAGTGTAGAATCAATGACAGATGCTATATAATGCATTTCATGTAGCTTGGACTTGACCTTGGAACTATTAATCAAAATATATATATGGCAGAAAAAATAAGAGGTTGCAGAATTAAATTTCCGCTTCCTTCTTTACAAAATGCTCCTTGGCACAAGCTAATTCTGCAGCTCTATTTGCTCCACTCCCTAATATGTTATTACATACACTTTTGTATCAAAATGCAAGCTTTTCCTTCTAAAAAATGCACAAATATAATGAAATTATCCTTCTCAAAATACAGTGATATAGTATTTTGACTTATACACTCTTCAAACAAGGGCGCATTACACTTGAGGCATCAGTATTAAGTATTCACAAATTATAATCAACCCCATCAAAAAAATATATATACAATGAAGGCTCACGTAGGAATTAGGGTTGCAAAGATTGTGTTACAATTATTCACCTCCAAGTCAGTTCTTCTTCACGTGGAGGTCGATCTCACCCGCACCACAGATGGTAATTCTTCAACGCAGCTTCAAATCAGATAGCAATTTGAATATGGAGGTCCCAGTCTTCAAGCACTTCACAGATTTCTAGAGGAAGTCGTAACTCTTCAATCGGTTGCATCTCTCTAAAGGATGCTAGTTGCAATGTTCACAAGCAGAAGCACTGATCCTCCAGTCGCACTGAGCAATACTTCACGTGGTCGCACTCCTTGAGTAGGTCACAGCTTTGTTCTTATTTCCACAAGGAATTTTTAATGCTTCTCCAAGGCTCACGAGCTGTCCAATGCTTTCTCCAATGAGCATGTCTTGCGAGCTATCCAACGTTGAGATTTTCCAAGAAATGGTTGCTTACTAGAGATCGTTCACATAGGTAGTAAATCCACACAGTCCATCAAGCCCAAATATTAAGTATTCCATGCATCTTGCACAATTCTTCAGAACTCGCGGTTGATTTCACATTGGTTAATGAGGGCTCACACAGAAGTGAAGGCGCGACTGATACCATGGCTCACAGGTGCAAAAGGTGAGGGCTCATAGTGAGGCTCTTCTGAAGTGAGACCTGCACAGGTTCACAAGGAGAGGGCTCACACAAACTGAAAGAGAGCTCATGATGAAAGATGAAAGAAGGAACTCTCACAGAAGGAAAACTCATGCCGAGCAAAAGGAGAGCAAGGTAAAGCTCACGCAGAAGCTAGGTCAAACTTTGGGGTTTCCGACTTTAGGGTTTCCAACGGTCAAGTAGAATACAACAAAGACGTTATCATGCAGAAGAGAAGATGGCAGTGGGAAATATGGCACCCAGGAGGGCGCATAATGGAAAAATGCAGAATTAAATGGAAGAAATGTTCTGAGAGCATTCATGAGTAGGCGCAGAGGTTAGAAGAGTTGCAGATGACATAACTGACCAGCGCAGGAATTATCCAGATCTCTAATACCAACTGACAGGTAATAAATCCTGGATGATTTATTCATTAACCAAATATGTCTATATATACATTGGTTTATGACCGTTGGTTTTCATATTCTATAGGTCCGTTGGAGTCTTCATGACTCTGTGTCTTCTACAGTTACAAAACTACCCTAGGATTCTAACAAGACAAGTCCCTACCTTGGGAATATTTCGATAGGGATGCTCAAAGAGATTCATTGTAGGGTGGTGCTAGCATGATTATCCATTTATCTAATGGTCATATTCACAAATTTGCGGCTTGCCTAGGTCCCTGCACCAATAATCATGCATAACTCATGGCCATCAAACTATTGTTATCTTTCGCCATACATCTGGGCATTCGGGATATCCATATCTTCATATATTCTCGTCTTGTTGTGGATTGGATGACTCAGAGGAAGATACCCAATAATATACACCTATATGCCTTATTTAAAGAAACTATCAGGCATGTTGATGCATTTGAGCACATCGGTTTCATGCATATTTATTGAGAAAGGAACATGCATGCAGACCTTCTATCTAATATGGGACTTAGAGATACTGTTGGTGGGTTCCTAAGATAGGAAAAGATCAAATACAATATCATTTAACACGATCTGAGACCCTTCCTATCTGAAATATAACATTTTGAAGAATATAACAATTGTTTATTTGATCCTCACTGAAAACCAGGTTATAAAAGACCTCATATTTTGGTATTTAATAAAGAATATTTGTAGATAGCTTTTTATAAGGCTATGGCTTATACAAATGTGATAATCAAAAGTACATAGTTTTTGCTAGAATAGTGGAACTACCTGATGTATTTTTTGCACTCGGTCAATATGGAATAAGGGGAGAAATATGACTCTTTGAAGTCTCTGTACAATGTGTTTTATTTTTTAGTAATGAAATGCGACATTTTTTCCAAGGAAATATATATATATATATATATATATAAGATACATTGTAGTAATCAAATATATACATGTGATCAATAACTAATATGAGCTAGCTAATCCACAATCAAAGCTAGAGGCATTAATAGGTCACCAATACCTCCACCATCAAAGCCAGAGGCATTAGTACCTCCACTAGATAAAAATGTAGAATGAAATAGTTAGTGTACATCTCCACTAAAATCTATATCACCCAATGCAACTATCATTTCTATAGATCTAGCAAGTGGAGTGGGTTTCGTAGTTGGTTTGTCAAATCATTGAGGAGGTGAGAGTGGTCAATCGGCTTGTGGAATGGGAGAGGGTGTTTGATCATCCTATCGAATAAGAGAGGGTATTTAGTCAACATGTGGAAGAGGATAGTGTACTGATCGATCGACCTATGGAGGAGGAGAGGGTGTTCAGTAACTCGGTAATGAGGATAGGGTGGTAAGTCATCCTATGGAGGATGATGGGGCGGTCATTTGGCCTTAAGAGGAGGATAGGGTGGTTGCTTGGCTTGTGGAGGAGAGGGTGGAGGAGAATGAGGAGAATGTGAGTGAGTCCCCATCCTCTTGAATATCCTAGAAGCACTAACAATATGATGCATCAATAGTATCATATCATGGAAAAGGATCATCCATATACTTGCAAGCTCAAGGTCCTATATTATCCAGGAAACTTATATAGGACACACTCCCTGTTGAGCCAAGAATCCAAATAACTTATCCACCAAATTGTGATGGAATCCATGATCTAGCCTATGTCATAGGCCAATTCTCTATGATATAAGGTATCTTAACAACCTCAATCATCTACTTATTGTGTTGAAGGGGCACATCTCCAACATATGTGCCGATATCTACAAAATAGTTTACAACAATAATTAGACAATTTGATCAAGAACTAGACAATTTAAATAAAATGTTACAATAAATTACATGTGCATTAAAAAAGATAAAAAATGAAACCACATTAATCAAAACATAACACTAATATTACATATGTCATATAGTGGCTCATTCTACGAAAATTGGATGTTTCCACATCCTCACTAGTCCAAACATGCATATGCGTACTCCATAAGATACATGGTTTATTTATTCTCACTGGAAAGCATCTCTAGTACATCTAGACTAATACTACAAGGGAACTATGGTTGGACCCTAGTGGGCATCATCCATCCCCAAATGTGCATAAATGCATTTAAGTCCTAATCTTGGGAGCAAGGTAGTTGAATGATGGTCTCATGATGGAAAGCCCCTAAAAAATAAACAAAATAAATATGAAAAAAATGGAAATCCCATCCTCTCATCAAACAAAAAATGATAACAATCCAAAACTAAACACGTTGTCACAAAAAATGGCAAGGTTCCACCTAATTAATCTAGGTCTTTTGTAAGGTACCCTCTTGTGGACCCAATTCAAGGAAGGGAACATGATACCAATCTCTGGGGCTTTTCATAAAACTTAGCCCATTCATTAGATTCACAACAATTAAATAAATGTGTGCAGATGCAAATCAAACAAATATGCACAGCGGAATTAAAAACTCATCCTCACACATATCATATGCATACAAAATATCGAAAACAGTTATCAATTTAAACATTGCAGAAGTAAATACATAGATAGAAAAACACTTATCTTCATTGTGCAATTGTCCCAAACAACTAGCTATGTCGCTGCAACGTTCCACCCAACCATAGGCCAGTTGTGTTCATCAATTATCTCAACACAACTGCCACCCCTGAGCTGGGCATGATTCTTACAAGGAAAAGGGGGCATTCATACTCATACATAGCCCAATAATCACTGCATCTAAGCCAAGCCAGTCCACAGCTGGGTTTATCAGGCTAAATTTGAACCTTGGATGCTTGCACTCAAGCTCAAGCCAAAACAATGGATACCCATCTCAACCCCAACCTTCTCTTACACACAACAACTCAAAAACTAGGAATGGATACACATTTCCAGCAATGGTATTTACAAACAAGATGGCCATGGGTTTTCCCCAAATCGTGGCTCACCCAAACAAACTGTGAAAAGGGAAATTCATCCCCAAGGAGAAACCCTATTTCTTCCACAAGTTATGAGCATTTCGAATGGCCAAAATGGCCTCATTGCAACCCCAAATCTATCTGTTCTCTTCCACATTGGTAACCAAAAAAAAAACGCCCTTCCCAGATTGAAAGATGAAGGAAAACACAGGAAATCCATGGAGAAAAACACCTAGGTAGCTCCAAACTCGTGGGGGAGAAAAATTGATTCATTGATAATGGATTGGGGAGCAATTCATGGCTCTTTTCTTTCCCAAGGAGAAAAACATGTTTTTCCATGGAGGGTGGCTTGCCCATACTCGAATTTGGACAGCCATACCTCTCCATTCCCAAGGCATTAACTACCTTAACCAACTCTTGGGAGAAATGAATGATTGGGTACAAAAGTCAACATGGGTAATTGAGGGTTTTATGGGTTCTCTCATTGACACTTGGCTTGACTTGACTGTCTCCAAGGGTTTGAATATCTCCCTCCTAATTCCTTGTAAAATCATGCCCCCATCTCTTGTTGCATTGCATAGCTAGTTGTGGGTATTTTATTAAAATGCATATTTACATAATATTCGCAATTCCATTGTGCATGGCTAGCACGTAAACCATATACATCAATAAATCGATGGCGAGGTCTTGGCCTTGAGCTCCTCACCATGATTTTATAACAATATTACTTCATTTACAATTTTAATACCATAGGGTCAAAATGGGAACGTTACATTTCCCTCCCCCTTGGAATAACATCGTCCTCGGTGTTCCAATACTTAGGAATAAATACCCACTTTACATATGTCCAAAATTCACAAAAGGTGGCAGGTCTGTCTTACGTTTCATCTTTTTACTTTGAACTTTCAGGACCAAGTCCTTTGGATTCCACAAGCTACTCTTGTTGGCTTTGATATTCCAGCTCTATAGGTGGGCATTGCTCCACAACAATCCCTTCCTTTTATTCACCTTCCAGCTGATCTACAAGTCTTGGAATTTCATGGATGCCATCTTTCTTGTTGTCCTGGAAACTATTTGAGGAATATTTTCAGCCAAATCAATAGCTATTGGTCTGCTACCATGATCAATGTGCACAACTAGCTCTCACTTTTCTCACTAGCAACACTTGGCTAGTACCAACTGCAACAATGGCTTCCAATTTCTCACCTGGGAGATTCATCCTGGCAATTCATGTTAGGACAAACATAACACAATATTAAAATTAGTCAATTATTTTCCCAATTGACATGGAGAGTCCATTTTTCACTCATGAGACTTCCACATTTTTCATGCTTTCCCAACATACATATGAACTCCTTCATGTTCATCCTCTCACAAGGAAATAACTATTTCAGCATTCACAATTCATTTCAAGCAATTTAGGCACAATCTATTTTCATCTATGACATGCACTCAACAATCTTTTGTTTCTAAGATGCATCAGTCAAAAAGGAAAGAGAAGAGTAAGAGTTTCCCCCTCTTAGTCTTGTTCCAATCCGGAGCCACACCATCACTTGTGGTTCTACGCTCCTTAGCCTCTTTCACTTCAATGTGAATGTTTGACTTTCCCATTCTTGGCTATGACACTTAGTGTCTAAGGTCTGTCTAAGGATTTTCAACTAGGGAACACTTCCCATTGTTTCCTACAGAACCTTTGGCTGCTAGGACCCACACATGTCCACTAGCACCATCTTTCATTACCGCTCATACTGAGCCCCTTTGGGATGGTAGCATATCCACATGCATCCCTATGATGCATTCATAGTCCTTGATTCCAACAATACCTATACTCAAACATTGAATCAATTCACATGTTTAGTTTATTCTAATAGGGTTTATTTCTAAACAAGAGTTTAAGAAATCATAAACAATTCATATACACATGTATATTCATATTAAATTAGCACGAAGCTGCAAGATGACCAAATACTTATATGTATTGGATGCCTTCATTTTATCCCACAGGCTCCTTTTTTTCTTTACAAGCATTGGATTTCCTGTGAATACAATAATGAATGTTGGGCCAGCACGCAGGCTACTCCAAAACTATTTGAATAAGCAATGCCAGACCAATACACCGACTAGGTTTATCAATTATTTAAGGAATGTTTGTCCAGCAGACCGGCTGCTCCACAACATCAAGTGGTTAATGCCCAACCAACTATTCTCTGGATTTATCAAGCATTAGTTACTCTCTGGATTTACCAAGAATTTTATAGCGCCCGACCAGTTACTCTCTGGTTTACCAAGAATTTTATAGCGCCCGACCAGTTACTCTCTGGTTTACCAAGAATTTTATAACGCCCAACCAATTACTCTCTGGTTTACCAAGAATTTTATAGTTCTTTCAAGGATTTTGCTTCCTACAATGACCAAGGTTTCCAACAAGGAAACAACGGTGTATCAGCATAGCTTTTAGAAAATTTATACCTGAAATCTTCATTATTCCAAGCAAGAAATAAATGAAATTGAATACTTATCTGTATTGTGCATTTCCTTGCTACTCCACGGGTTTCCTTCTCTGCTTTACAAGCCTTGGATCACCTGTGGGGTGGATGCTTGGCCAGTACACATGCTGCTCCACAACATCATCCGAATAGGCAATGCCAAGCCAATACGTCGACTGGGTCTATCAAGCATCCCTAAAATCAGTATGCTAAGCCAGTACACTGATTGGGTTTATCAAGCATTTCAAAAACCAATATGCTAAGCCAGTACCCCGACTGAGTTTATCAAGCATATAACTACCATTTGAAAGCCAGTTCTCTGACTGGGTTTGTCAGGAAATAACATCCGGCTTCACCAATACCTCCACAACATGCAAATAGCCAATACACCGTCTGGGTTTGTCAGGCATCCAACAACCATTCACCACAGCTTCCAAATAACCAATGCCAAGCCAGTACACCGACTGGGTTTATCAGGCTATAAGAACAACATAATATGATTACGTGGCTCCTTCTCTTATGCAAACCAGTGGTTCCCTCCAGGAACTCCATAGGTGACTCACTTAACTCTAGGCTAGCATGGCCCCACGTAACCCACTCACACTACACAATGATGATACCCCTTTTTTGCAACAAGCTCCTTGGGCATATCCATCTCTTCTAGTGTCCTTTAGTGTGAGCATAGAAAGGTTACCACTGCCCATACAGTCCTCTTGAGCACCCTTTCTTCAGTTTGCCTCTTAACATGCAACACCAAATTGCATCTGTGTATGCTGATAGCACAAGAAGGATAAGCAGGCTCATTAGTATTACTGCTCTGAAATTGTAATCATATTTCATAACATTCACTATCAAGTATTGAAATACCCAGAATGCGTCCATTCCCTTAGGGTGTAGTCAATATTGACAACCCTAACATAACCCATCACCTGAAAGGTATGCATCCCTTTCCGAAGTGAGCCATGTAGGACTTAGTCACACTCAAGTATTCTGGAATAATAATGAAATAATAAAACATGCTCTGCATATTAAATCTAATAACGAGACATGTATATCCTCAGTTAGGGTCACAGAATACTCATCCGTTTTGCAGATGTATCTTTTTCTTCATTGCGAAGAATGGGGGCTCCCTTCTCTGAGTCAACAGTACTTCGGTTTTCCACCCCAATATTTTCACGTTCCATAACCCACACATGCCTTCTTGGCATAGTTTTTACTATCTCACTCACATGGTTTACCAACATGCAGTTCGGCTGAGACATTATCAACATTTACAATGGCGTTTCACCCGAAACCCATTTCCAAAGTATGGGATCCTTCCCATCTAGTTTGGCTTCTGCAGGCCGTCACACATGGTCTTCATGCAATGTGTCATCCTGGCACACTTATCAAATAGCCAAACAATCAACAACATTTAACAATAAACTTCAAATGTGATTGTTCCGTAACTAATCAATGTTATTAATAATTAAATTCAATATGAATTTGCAGTTCTGTCTACTACATAAATTAATTTTCTTAGCAATGAGGCTATCCTCATATTGTTTGGCTCTCATAAGTGGTACCACTCGGTCCATTGTGGTTTCTCCCTTGCTACCATACATGAGTATCCACCTACAACATGTCCTCCTGACACAATTATATATATATATATATATAAACCAAACAATGATTAGCAATTATAAGCAAATTCTCAAATATGAAGTCTACAAATCTGTTTTCCTACAGAAATTAGATTTGCAACCATGAGATTATTCTCATAAACTTAAATCAAACAATTTTCTGATTTGTTTCATGCATAAGTTACAACCATGAGAACCTTCTCATAGTCGTTGGCTTCTGCACATGGTAGATCCCGGTCTTTACTATGGACTTATCCTCATTGCCATATGCAAGACTTTTCTACCTGAAAACTGAAACTTCAATCAGCCAAACACATTGTGAGTATCTATGCATATAATCCTTTCATTGCCACAACAATCACTTAAGTGATCCCATATTTATAACACTCAATAATTCAAACACCTTCAGCTGTTAACATTTGAAATGCAATGAAATATATACATTTCTATATATGCATCATTATCACAATAAATGTGCAAGACACAGTCACACTATCCATGCAATTTAAATAAACTGTAAATGCTCATTATTTCACATTCCACGCAACTTTGTCCTTCCAACAGAGTGCTCTAGTATCCCATCACATGTCTACCTTCTTCATGCAGTCTTTCTTCTGCATTCATAGCAACTCATGAAATGGTCTTGGGATTAACAATAGTCCACCATTTCATCTATTATCTAACTACAGTGAAACATATATATGTCACACCCATGCATTCACACAATGCATCTCAACATGTGCACCCACACATATACATGCACATTCAGAACATTTACATAATCTTTTAATGCGCATTCACTCAATGCATAACTCCTCAATACAACCTTGCATTAATCCATTAATATTATGCATTCCAACATATTATGGCCTAACCATGCCTATCTCATATGGCATATACTACAACAAGACCATAAGTCATCACTCGCTTTGGTTGTTAAACTCACAACCAACATGCACAAATGGCATGATATAATTTCATATGAATGCTTTGAGGTTTCTAAGAAACTATAGGGTGTAAGGATCATTGCCTTCGCTTACCCACACCTTACCATACTTGGTAAGTCAACATTCCCATTCGGGCACTCAATACCACATGCAAACCAAATCAACATAGTTGAAGGGATCTTACCAAATCCTCTTTCAACATTCATGCAATTAAGCACCAATAACCATTACCTGCATGGTTGTCATTAACATCACTTGATGTTACCTGATCAGTTGGCCTCTTACCAAGGCTACATCTAGTCCTTTTTCCAACCTCATGATCACAGATTTGTTGCACCATCCTTTCTTCATAAGTTCATTGATCACGTGCAACATCATCAACTTCTTTAGCCATGCTTTAATTGTATTTTTTTCCTACAACCAATGCAGACACAACTAATTATTAGCAACCACCATAATTATCTCAAGTGGCTCATTGCATATGTAAAACCTCACTATTTTACCAATATCCAATATCCTATTCATGCACAAACATTTTCACATGTACTGTGCAATGTTTATTAATATGCCATCTAGTGCACATTCATTTCATCTATGTAATCTCTTGCATTTTCAACATTCTTATGCCATAGTTTATATGCATGACAATTTCATAATTATAAATACGATAGAAAAATAGGGGTTAAAGAATTTTCCCTTTCCAATCCCTCATCGTATCATGGAATCCCTCTTCCATATCATAGTTGGTGTGATTTCCTTTCAGTCATGCAATTCTAAAAATTGCCCATATTGACAACAATTGTTTTGTCAAAACAACCACTGGCACTCTTCTGTACCAAATATCTATGATATGTGTGGACCTTATTCAAATTCTGGTCATGCATCCCTGTTCTCCTCTGGATAAGCTTTCCAATGCCTATCCCCGTGCTCCATTCCAATCTAGGACATGGAATTTACATTCTTCCAAAAATGCAAATTTTGCCCAAATTTCTGCACTTTTACATAGCTGCAATTTATTCTGAAAGGCCAACTTCAGCTGCTTGTAGAAGCAAATTTAGGAAGAATCATGAAAACTTTTCTACTGGGTGAAGGTAGTCCATATAACAAGAAACACTCAGAAATCTTTAGATCCCTATTTTGATGCACCAGTCAACTTCTATAAAATTCGAGGTTTGGCTACTTTTCACTTTTCACTTTTCCCCAAAAATCTCAAAATTTGGCCAAAAATGGCTATCTCCCAATCTATGCATTTCTGGAAAATCTTCGTCTAACGGAAACCGTCTGTCTTAATGAGAAGATGAAATGTTGAGTTCAGTAAAAAAAATTATTCCAACATCTAGGGTCACTTTTACTATCCCCAAGCTTTTCAAAATCCCGAAAAGAAGTGATCCGGAACAGTGCTTTTTGGCCTTCTTGCTCACCCTGACTCCACATCCTTTGGAGTTCGGCTCCAAGATTCCAAACTTAACACTGTGTCTGCTCCATGGCCGTGCCATATCAATTTTAGCTCAATCTGACCTTCCTTCAAGCCTCAGGACACCGTCTTACAAAAGTCATTATTCTTCATTTTCTGTCAGATTGGAGCATAATGAGTTTAAGACCCTCTCTGGTTCTTTCATGGCCTTCGTTAAGGGCTTCCGAGCCTTACAAGAATCATCCCATTCTGATCCCAACTGCTCCTTCTACCCAAAAATCATGTTTTGGGCTCTATCATTTTTTTTTTTTGCTCCTCTGATCGCTGGTCGCCGCTCAATCTCTGTGACCGTCATTGGTCCTAACCTCAAAATTATCGTCGCATCGCAAGTTTTAGCCCTAACTTATGCAACCGTTTCGGTGGTTCTGGCCTTATCTCCGCCGCCCGCAAGCCTCCGTCGTGTCGCAAATTTTAACTTAATTTTCGTCGTAGATTTTAAGCCTAAAATCGTCGACCGCGTCGCAGATTTTAAGCCTAACATTTTCGACCGCGTTGCAGCTTTTAAGCCTTTTAAGCCTAAAATTATCGCTGCGTCGCAATTTTTAAGCCTAAAATCGCTGCTGCGTCTCAACTTTTAAGCCTAAAATCGCTGCTGCATCTCAACTTTTAAACATCAAATCATAGTCGCATCGTAACTTTAAGCTTAAAATCGCTACCTGTTTCGGCGTTTTCTGGCTTATCTTTTGTCGACGGAGTCTTTGGCAGAAACTCATAAAACACTTAGAAAATTTTGAAAATTGAATTTTTCCTTAATGATCAAGTGCTGAGCAAGAAGCATACTTACCTCTGCACTGTGATAGGTAGCCCATGAAGGCCCAATGCTGCAACTAGCAGCTCTAATATCAAAATGTAACATACCCTTCCGTGGACCCAATTCAAGGAAGGGAACATGATACCAATCTCTGGGGATTTTCATAAAACTCAACCCATTCATTAGATTCACAACAATCAAATAAATGTGTGCAGATGCAAATCAAACAAATATGCACAACGAAATTAAAAACGCAACCTCACACATATCATATGCATACAGCATATCGAAAACAGTCATCAATTTAAACATTGCAAAAGTAAATACATAGATAGAAAAACACTTATCTTCATTGTGCAATTGTCCCAAACAACTAGCTATGTCGCTGCAACATTCCACCCAACCATAGGCCAGTTGTGTTCATCAATTATCTCAACACAACTGCCACCCCCGAGCTGGGCATGATTCTTACAAGGAAAAGGGGGCATTCATACTCATACACAGCCCAATAATCACCACATCTAAGCCAAGCTAGTCCACAGCTGGGTTTATCAGGCTAAATTTGATCCTTGGATGCTTGCACTCAAGCTCAAGCCAAAACAACGGATACCCATCTCAACCCCAACCTTCTCCTACACACGGCAACTCAAAAACTGGGCATGAATACACATTTCCAGGAATGGGATTACAAACAGGATGGCCATGGGTTTTCCCCAAATCGTGGCTCACCCAAATAAACCCGATTTCTTCCACAATTTATGAGCATTTCGAATGGCAAAAACGGCCTCATTGCAACCCCAAATCGATCTGTTCTCTTCCTCATTGGTAAGCAAAACAAAAACGTCATTCCCGGCTTGAAAGATGAAGGAAAACACAAGAAATCCATGGAGAAAAATTCCCAGGTAGCTCCAAACTTGTGGGAGAGCAAAACTGATTCATTGGTAAGGGCTTGGGGAGCAATTCATGGCTCTTTTCTTGCCCAAGGAGAAAAACATTTTTTTCCATGGAGGGTGGCTTGTCCATACTCGAATTTGGACAGCCATACCTCTCCATTCCCAAGGCATTAACTACCTCAACCAACTCTTGGGAGAAATGAATGATTGGGTACAAAAGTCAACATGGGTAGTGTTGGTTGTGGATCCAAATCTTCTAGTCTCATAGATGATATTGTAACAGCCATGTTTGTAACCCAATTTTATATGATATGTAGGTGGACTGTACACTCACCCCAATGAGGGGGTGTGGGGGGGCATCGCCCCCCCACGGGGTTCCAGGGGGAACCATCCCCCCTGGCTGGGGGGTCCAAAGGCCAGCGGTGCCCTGGCGAGGGTTCGGGGGCAATGCCCCCGAAGAAAATTTTTGGGGTTGTTTTCACCAGTTGTTTTGCGGGCCCATGGTTTTGGGTATGCCGTGGTGTTTTCCCATTGTATTTCCCTTATAAAAGAAAGACATTGTAATACGGCTAGGGTAGAGGATGTATTAGGTTTTATGCATTGTAAAGATATTTGAGATCAGGAGAGAGACTATGAAACAGAGAAGAGGAAGTGCAGTGGTTGTGCTGCAGGTTGTATCCCTTCAACTTGCTGGACAATAATAATAATAAGGACTGACAAATTCAGTGTGGACGTAGCCCAAGTTGGGTGAACCACGATATATCTGTGTCTCTCTTGTAATGTTTATGTATGATTATATTTGCATTTCTGTTTATTGTTATTGCTCTGCGATCCTGTTTTTCTAACAGGTAGTTGAGGGTTTTATGCGTTCTCTAATTGACACTTGGCTTGACTTGATTGGCTCCAAGGGTTTGAATATCTCCCTCCTAATTCCTTGTAAAATCATGCCCCCATCTCTTGTTGCATTGCATAACTAGTTGTGGGTATTTGATTAAAATGCATATTTACATAATATTCGCAATTCCATTGTGCACGGCTAGCTCGTAAACCATATGCATCAATAAATCGATGGTAGGGCCTTGGCCTTGAGAGCATCACCATGATTTTATAACAATATTACATCATTTACTATTTTAATACCATAGGGTCAAAATTGGAACGTTACATCTTTGCATTAAATAATCTACATAGTGCAATAAAGGGAAACTAATGTGTTTCCCATCTGAGGTGTAGTGGGCCACTATTGTCACCCATAAGAGAGAAGCACATAACCTAATTTTCACTAAATGCAACAACATGAAAATGGCCACCAACAACTTGGAAGTCACTAGCGATAGTGATGTCCTTACTAACATAACATTGAACATATGCAAGTAGGATGAAGGATCTCTCCTACAATGCCATATGGGAGATAAAAAAAAGTGGAAAATAATCCCCTCTCTAGAATAGACCAATAGTGAAATATATTTCCTCCTTTGTGGGCCAAAACCATAGATTGGGACTGACCTTAAATGACTATTGGGTTCTAATACCTATTATAGTGAGTATACATAATGATTCTTATAGTTAAACATAATTAAATAATGGCACAAAACAAATTTATGCAATATATTGAAATTTATCTTGAAAAACCCTTTATAAGGAAAAACTAACAAACTAGTGAGATTTACCACTCATATATTATGAATGCTCTTAACCGATGTTTACAACAACAATTTACTATATCACAATAGCTTAAGCATGAATGCACTACACTTAATTTTCAGTACCATACAATACTTCAAAGTATGATGATTGCCTTTTTCCTTACTTTTTTGTGTCTAGACCCCTTTTTAATGTGTTTTTCTTCATTTCCTTAGCCAAGTAAGAACAATTTCTCAGATCGACGCTATTCTAGGCATTTTTTGAACCTTTTTACTATATGAGGTGTTAAATTCGATGCAAATCATGCCAAATTTAGTGCTAGGATTAACTTCGGAATTAACGTCAGGATTAGCGTCGAGATTTGCACCTGACTTTGCACCTAGTTTTTCATCTACTCATGTTACACCCCTTTTTGCATCCATGTTTTCCTCCACTTTTTCACCCATGTTTTACTCAACTTTTTCATCCTTTTTTACATCCTCTTTTTCATCTACCTGTGCTTCTTTTGTTTCATCCCTTTTTGCATCCCTTATCGCGCAGGGTTTTGCATTGGGGTTTACATCCCATTTTATGTCTATTTGTTCATCTACTTTCGTTGCATCCACTTTTTCTTCTATTATTATGTCCACATTTGCACCCATGTTTGTGTCCTTTTTTGCATCTCATTTTGCATCCACTTTCATTGTGCCCTAATTTGCACCTACTTTTGCGCCCACTTTTGCTTCCACTTGTGCATCGAAATTTGCATCCTTTTTTGTGTCTAGGTTTGCATCGACTATTGCATCCATTTTTGCATCCACTTTTGCACTTGGTTTTATGCCGAGTGTTTTGTCTAGTTTTGCATCTAGTATTGCATCCACTTTTGCATCCAATTTTTCGACCACTTTTGCGTCCCTTTTTGCATCCAGTTTTCAATCCACGGTTACTTCCTTTTTTGCACCCATTGTTGCATCCTATTTTACGTCCACTTTTATTGCAACCCATTCTGCACCCACTTTTGCGCCTACTTTTACACCCACTTATGCTTCCACTTTTACATCTATGTTTGCATCCTCTTTTGCATCCAAGTTTTTGTCCACTTTTCCATCCAGTTTTATGTCCCGTTTTGCACCTAGATGTTGAAGGTGATGATGAGGATAATGATGATTATATTCACAATGACTATGATGAAGATGATACTGCTGCTATTGATGATGAAAATGATGGAAATGATGATGATGACAACAAAAAACAATGATGGTGACGATGGTGACGATATTGACATGACAATCACAACGTCGACGACAATGAAATGAATGATGATGATAGTGATGATGGAAATGGCAATGGTGATGATGATAGTGATGATGGAAATGGCAATGATGATGATGATGATGATGACGATGATGATGATGGCAATAATGATGACAATGACAATGATGATGGTGATAGTCTTGTTAGGATATTTAGACACTTAGGATTTAGTTAAGATCAACTTGTGTAATATATCCATTAGGGATAGTGTGTTTCTTTAGTATGCATTAGTATGTATTTGTAAATACTTAATCCGACGGTCACGATATGTTTCCGACATAGAGTGATCCGACGGCTCAACTTCTCTTAGATCAAACCTAACCTTGATCCGTGGCTTAACACCCGATTGGTCCATGATCTCTATTTAAAGAGCATGGAGGGTCATTGTTTAGTTGATCGATTATGAGAAGCTCATTTGTAACTTTCTTTTTTTGCATAATAAATTGTCCCGTAGAAGCTATTTGGCCGGGGCCGTGGAGTGTTTCCCTCAAGAGGGTTTAAACTACGTCAAAACATCGGTGTGTTGATCTGTGATCTGTTTGTGTGAAGTGGTTTCTCTTGGTGTTCGGTCCTTTGGTAGTACCCTGTGTACCCGAACATGGTATCAGAGCTTTTATGAAGTGCCGCTTCCGGTTATGATCTAGATCTTGAACTGTTGTTGCCGAAACTCGAAAGGGTTTCTAGTTCTGGTATTTCTGTGCATTTCTGGGCTGTGGGAGGTGTTCCATTGCGTCCGGAGCATCGTTTCCATTGAGAAATAGTTTTCGTTTGATCGAAAACGGTTCCCGGTTGCTCCAGAAACGCGTATTTCATCAGATCTGAAGGTATGATGTTACAGTGACGCATTTTTTTTATTTCGTTTTTTAATAAGAAAAAATCTCATATTTCATTTTTTTACTGTTAGATTTTTTTTGGGTTCGGATTGTTGCTTTCCCGTCTGCGTATGCTCTTTGCCATGCACCTTGAGCGATCTCGGCAAATCAGAAACAGAAAGGGAAAGGGTTTTTCTCGGCTGCGTATGCTCTTTGCCGTGCACCTTGTGCGATCTCGGCAAATCAGAAACAAAGAGAAAACGTAGACTTTCCGGGCAAGCTAACAAGATCTAACTCCACAAGTGTGGAAAAGTTTTTTTTGTTTCGTTTTGTGGTCTGTTTTGCAGGAAAAATGGCAAGCATGCAAACCGAGCAAGAAGAGTAAAAAAAAAAAAAAACCCCTTCCTCATTCCCATATTTTACATACCTTTTAATCTAGCTCACTTGGTTCAAAGTTGCTTTATTCCTTAATAGGTCTTGAGTTCAAGTCTTAGGAAGTTACTTTTAAAAGGAAAAGTGCATGCAATTTCTATTTTGAAGTTACTTTATTGTAAAAGTGCATCTCACTTAAATAATAAAAAAATAAAAATACAAGTGAGTCAATTAAGTTTTTTTTATTGTTGCACTATTTAAAAGTAATATCATTGTAAAAGTGAAATCACTTATTTTACAAAAGTGGTTCACTTAAAGCAACTTTCTTGTAAAAGTGATTGTCAAAAGGTTCATCTTGGGAAGAGGGGGGCTTTTTTTTTTGCTGGACATTCTCTAGCTGCCACGTCACTATTGGGGACATCTTCAACAGTTTCTTTGTTCAAGCATAACTTCATCATACAGAGTCAGTTTTCAGTGCCGTTTTTTTTGAAACCGCTTATTTTTTCGATCTCTTCACATCCAGACTATTGGTTTCTTCTTTTACAGCCATTAATTTACAAATATGGCTGCCCATTGTGATATTCTACTTAACAGTTCCAACTATTTCTCATGGAAATCTCGTATGGAGGATGTTCTACGAAGTAGGGAACTTTTCAGAATTACCACAGGGAAAGAAAAAGAACCCACTGATGATGATAAGAAAATAAAATGGGCAAATAGATGTGATGAAGCTCGTGGATTTATTGGGATGTCAATCTCTACTGATTTGCGATTCCACATATCTAGAATTGATGAACCTAATACTGCTTGGGACAAGTTGGAATCTGTGTTTGGTAAACACAATGAAATTCGAGGTCACCAACTCGAAAATGAGTTGATTTCTTTAAATCCAAGTGACTTTTCATGCATTCAAGATTATTTATCTAAGTACAAAACTCTCAAGCTCTTATGTGCAGAATGTAAGATTGAGAGGGAAGACAAACAATGCATTTATCATATTCTTTCCAAACTTGGACCTGCATATTCTATTTTTGTATCTACATTTTACTCCATGAAAGCATCATTGAATGCAGCTAGCTATCAAGAGCCTAGTCTTGAATCCTTTTGTGATTCCTTGATTAGGGAACAAGATAAACTCATTCATCTTGGAATAATCAACAATGCAGATACATCTGGGAAAGCCTTATTGTCCCAACAGAAAGAAAAGTCCAAGCCTCCCAAGAAACAACATTTTTGCAATAATAAGTCAAACAAGGGTCCAAAACCCTCTCAGTCAACTCCTTCTTTAAAAAATGACAAAGGATCCAAGCCAAAAGGCAAGAAGACTGAGCGTCATTGCAACTATTACGGGAAAGACAATCATGATGAATCTAAGTGTTTCAAGAAGATGGCAGCCTTAGAAGCAGCAATGAAGAAGCACCACATCAGCCTAGATTCGCCTTCAGAATCTACCTCTCATGGACATGCACTTTGTGCATCTGGTTATTCTTATAATGCATCTTCTTCTTCTACTTCAAATGAATGGCTCATTGATTCTAGAGCATCTTATCATATGGCTAAGGATCAAGCTATCTTTTCTACTATGCATGAATGTAACACCAAACAAATATTTGTTGGTGATGATAGATCTCTAAGTGTTGTAGGAGCTGGAACAGTTCCATTAGATAATGGTCATTTTAGTGATGTACTATGTGTTCCAAGAATTTCCTGCAATTTGTTATCAGTCTATCAGATCACTCATTCTGGTGAAGGTAAAACTGTGACCTTTACACCTCACCAAGTTGTAATCAAGGATTTTAAAGATCCTCAACAGGTTCTAGCTACCGGAATTGTTGATGATATTACCAGGTTGTACAAGTTTAACAACTTTGGGTCATCACCTTTCCCTTCAGTTTTTGTTGCTCATAGTGACAACTTGAGCAAACTTTGGCATGAGCGATTTGGTCACTTAAATTATCGCTCATTGCAACAACTATGTAAAGAAAATATGGTGACAGGTCTTCCGATGGTATCTTGCAGAGATGGTGTTTGCTCCGGTTGTGTACTCGGAAAACATCATCGGGACAGTTTTGACAAACGTGCCTCTTGGCACGCCTCGGTTCCCTTGGAGCTTGTGCATAGTGACTTGTGTGGTCCTCTTCCATCTGCTTCCTTTTCTGGTTTCAAATATTTTTTAACTTTCATTGATGATTACACCAGACGCACTTGGGTTTATTTCCTAAAACTTAAGAGCAAAGTATTTAACATGTTCTTGGCCTACAAGGCCCTTGTTGAAAAACAATCTGGTCATCAAATTATTAAGTTAAGATCTGACAATGGAGGAGAATATGTTAACAAACAGTTCACTACTTTCTGCACTGAACAAGGCATCCAACAACAGCACACCGTTCCATATACACCACAACAAAATGGTGTAGCTGAGCGGAAGAACCGCACTTTAAAATAAATGGCTAATTGTATGATCCAATCTAAGGGACTAAGTCTTCAATTTTGGGCTGAAGCCATAAATTCTGCAAATTAGATAGTTAATCGCACCCCCACAAAAGCATTACAAGGTATAACACCGAAAGAAGCATGAAGTAAAACTAAACCTGATGTAAGTCACTTTCGTGTGTTTGGTAGTGAAGCATGGGCTCACATTCCGGATGAAAAACGGAAAGCATTGCAGCCTAAAAGTGAAAAGTGCATATTTGTTGGATATTCTGAAGATGTAAAAGGTTATAGACTTCTTCAACCACATTCTCATGCTATAATCATTAGAAGAGATGTTAAATTTGATAAAAGTCTCTTGGCCTGCAAGCCTAACTCGGTGATTGTGCCATCTTTGGCCTGCGAGCCTGATTCGACGTTTGTGCCTTCTTCTTCTTCTTCCAACTTTCTTGACAGGTTTCCAACTCCAGTTTCTGATGATGACAGTGAGGATGAAAATCCACCTCCGCCTGCTCATGTTCCTCCAGTTGCACCAGCACAAGTGCTTCCTCGATGGGTCCGTTCAACATGTGAAGCAGCTGGTGATCTTGCCGGTGATCCTAGAGATCAATGTCGAACACGTTCTTAGTTTTAGCGAGCCTCTTCTCTTTTGGCTCAAGTTTCCGAGAATCATGATCTAGAAACCTTTGCAGAAGCTTCAGGGAATCCAGATTGGGATGCAACCATGGATGAAGAATATCGTTCCTTAATGGCGAACGATACTTGGGATCTTGTACCTCTTCCAAAAGGAAGAAAACTTGTCAGATGTAAATGGGTCTACAGAACTAAGTATGCATTAGATGGAAGTGTTGAAAGACTTAAGGCCTGGTTAGTTGCCAAAGGTTTTTCCCAAGTTGAAGGGATTGACTACAATGAATCCTTTGCTCCTGTCGCAAAAATGAACTCCATCCGCCTTGTTCTTTCCCTTGCATCCTTACACAACTGGGAAGTCCATCAAATGGATGTCAAGTCTGCCTTCTTACATGGTGATTTACAGGAGGAAATTTACATGGAATAACCTCCTGGCTATGTTCAGAATAACTCTAGCCTTGTCTGCCGCCTTAAGAAATCCTTATATGGCCTTAAGCAAGCTCCTAGAGCTTGGTATGCCAAAATGGATAACTTTCTCCTTGACATTGGTTTTTCTAGATACCATTCTGACCCCAATGTCTATACCAAGAAAGTAGGAAACCATCTCATCATACTTGTTCTATATGTTGATGACCTTATTCTTACTGGTAGTGACCCTAAGCTTATAACCCATGTGAAATCCAGTCTTAAACAAAATTTTGAAATGTCAGACTTAGGACATTTGCATTATTTTCTTGGTCTCCAAGTCCTGCAAACCAAAGAAGGAATCTTTCTTTCTCAGTCTAAGTATGCTTGTGACCTTCTTCGTCGCTTTCACGTGGAAGATTGTACACCAGCCCCTTCTCCCTTCCAGTCTGGAGTCAAACTTTCTGCCACTTGTACTTCACCTGAAGTCGATGCCACCTTGTATCGTCAGCTTGTTGGTAGTCTCCTATACTTGACTCATTCCCGTCCTGACCTTTCCTTTGTCATTGGTTGAGTTGCTCGTTATATGCAGACACCTCATGAAAGTCACTGGAAAGCAACTAAAATAATACTTCGATATATTTGAGGTACAGTTCAGTTTGGGATTCATTACAGTACAGGGGGGAAACCTTTGTTGGTTGGTTTCACTGATTCATATTGGGCCGGCGATCTTGATGATCAAAAGTCTACTGCAGGTTATGTTTTCAGTCTGGGATCTAGACCTATTACTTGGGCTTGTAAGAAACAACAAGCTCTTTCTCTTTCTTCCACAGAGGCAGAATATCGAGCAGCAGTTAATGCCAGTCAGGAAGCTTTATGGCTTCGACAGATCCTTTCAGAGTTTGGATTCGAGCAGCAGCAGCCTACTCCACTTTGGTGCGACAATCAAAGTGCCATCAAGCTTGCCAAAGATCCAGTTCTACATCAACGCGGCAAACACATTGAGCTACATATGCACTTCATCAGAAATCTTGTTCATGATCGGGTTCTTGAAGTGCTCTTTTCCCTACAGATGATCAAGTTACAGACATCTTCACCAAGTCTCTTACAAAAGCGAAGTTTTCTAAACTTCGATCTATGTTAGGAGTTCAAGAACTTGTCATTAAGGGGCGATAGGCTCTAATGCCTCCTTCCTTCTCCTAATAGTGTCACTTTTGTAAATCCTTCAATCCTAACCCAAGTTGTTCTTAAGGGGGGATGTTAGGATATTTAGACACTTAGGAGTTAGTTAAGATCAACTTGTGTAATATATCCGTTAGGGATAGTGTGTTTCTTTAGTATGCATTAGTATGCATTTGTAAATACTTAATTCGACGGTCACGATATGTTTCCGACATAGAGTGATCTGATGGCTCAACTTCTCTTAGATCAAACCTAACCTTGATCTGTGGCTTAACACCTGATTGGTCCATGATCTCTATTTAAAGAGCATGGAGGGTCATTGTTTAGTTGATCGATTATGAGAAGCTCATTTGTAACTTTCTTTCTTTGCATAATAAATTGTCCCGTAGAAGCTATTTGGCCGGGGCCGTGGAGTGTTTCCCTCAAGAGGGTTTAAACCACGTCAAAACATCGGTGTGTTGATCTGTGATCTGTTTGTGTGAAGTGGTTACTCTTGGTGTTTGGTCCTTTGGTAGTACCTTGTGTACCCGAACAAGTCTTCCAAAATAGAGTTGTTATTCCTCATGCATATGTCGTATGTTTCCTCCATAACCCTTTTCCACTAATCACATCTTTTGGGTTAATGATATTTCTTATGCCAAAGGTAATTATGAATAGCTGGTGATAATGTCGATAATATTGATGATGAAGATGACGAAGATGATGGCGATGATGACATGAATGATGATTATGATGATAATGACAATGATGATGATGACAATGATGATGGTTATGATGACAATGACAATGATGATGATGATGATGATGATGATGATGATGATGATGATGATGATGACCTTGGTGAATATTTCCAATTCTAAAATTCCATCATTGCCATCATCATAATCATTATCTTTTTCGTTGTCATCTAGGTCATAGTCATTGTCATCGTCATCATCATCAATAGTGACATGAATGATGACAACGAAAATGACGATGCCAGTAATGATGATGATGATGATGATGACAATGATGATGATTATGACAATGATGATGATGATGTGATTATATGAATATGTTGACAACAATGACTAGTTTGATGGTGATGATAATGATGGAAATGATGATGTCAATGATCACTATGTTGTTGTTGATGATGATGACCATCATCATCATGACCTTAATAATGTTGATCAGCATCATCATCATCATCATCATTGGTCATCATCATCATCATCATTGATGATTATGACAATGACAATGGATGCATGGATAAGGATGATGATGAAATGATGATGATGATGACGACAATGAGGACGATGATGATGAAAAAATAAATGAGGATGAGGATGATGTGATTACATGAATATGATGATGACAATGATGATGGAGATGATGATGAAGATGACAATAATTTTGACAATGGAAATGACAATGACAATGGCAATGGCAATGGAAATGACGACAATGATGGCGATGATAGTGATGATGATGATGACAATGAAGGTGATTATGATGATGATGATGATGACAATGAAGGTGATGATGATTTCAACGATGATGATGATGATGAAAACGATAACAATGGAAATGTTGATGATGACAACAATGAAAGTGATAATGACAATGATGGTGGTGGTGGTGATGGTAATGATGATGATATGATTATGTGATGATGACAACAGTAATGAATATGATAGTAATGACAATGGCAATGATAATGTTGATGATGGTGATGAGAATGATGATGACAATGTGATTATATGACAATAATAATGATATTTATATGACGATAATGATGATAATCATGATGATGTTGAGAATGACAATGATGTTGCAATCCTTAATAATTGCTTTGAGGATGCATGGTTATGCCCAAGGTTCCATATTACTACATGGGCTATGATGACAATGAAAATGTTCATCATGATATTCACAATGAATATGATGATGATGATAATGATGCTACTGATGATGATATTCATAATGACTATGATGATAATGATGATGATGCTAATGATGATGAAAACGATGACAATGACGATGATTGCAACGATGATGATGATCATCATCATGATATTGACAATGACAATGACGAAATTGATGGTGATGATGATGGAAATGAAATGAATGTTGATGATGACAATGAAAATGACGATGATGACAATGAGTATGATGATGTTATCAATAATGATGATGATCATCTTCTAAAATAGAGTTTTTATTTCTCATGCATAGATCATATGTGTCCTCCACGACCCTTTTCCACTGATCACATCTTTTGGGTTGATGATATTTCTTATGCCAAAGGTAATTATGAACAACTAATGACAATGTCGATAATCATGATGATGATGATGACATGAATGATGATTATGATGGTAATGACAATGATAATGATGATAATGACAATGATAATGATGACAAAAATGATGGCGATGATGATGATAATAACTATGATGACGATGAAGCCAATGGCATTGGTGAATATTCCCAATCCTTAAAATGCCACCATTGTTATCATCGTGATCATTATCTGTGTCATTGTCATCTAGGTCATCATTATCGATAATGACATGAATAATGACGATTCCATTAATGATGATGATGATGATGTCCATGTTGATGACGATGAGAATGACAATGATGATGATGATGATGATGACAATGATATGATTATATGAAGATGGTGACAACAATGACTATTATGATGACGAGGTAATGATGGAAATGATGATGACAATGATCATTGTGTTGATGATGATGATGATCATCATCATCATCATCATGAAATTGATGATGTTGATCATCATCATCGCTATCATAATCATCGTCATCAGTGATGATTATGACAATTACAATGGCATGGATGAAGATGATGAAAATGAACACAATGGCGACAATGACGGTGATGATGGTGACAAATTCAATTAGGATGATGATGATGTAATTAAATGGAGATGATGATGACAATGATGACGATGAGGATGAGGATGATGATGAAGATGACAATGATGATGACAATGGCAATGATGATGATAACAATGATGATAGTGATGACGATAACGATGATTATAGTGATGACAATGATGACAATGAAGGTGATGATGATGTCAATGATGATGGTGACGATGATGACAATGAAGGTGGTGATGATGTCAATGATGATGAATATGTCGATGAAGATGAATAGAATGATGATGATGTGATTATATGGTGATGGTGATGACAATGATGATGATGATGAGGATGATAAATTTGATGATGACGACAATGATGATGATAGTGACAATGACATGAATGGTGATATTGTTGTTGTTGTTGATGATGATGATAATGAATATGACGATGATGACAATTATGATGGTGGTGATGATGATGATGATGATAATGACAATGATGATGTTGATGATGATGTGATTATATGATAATGGTGATGATGACAATGACAATGATGATGATGATGATGATGATGATGATGATGATGATGATGATGACGATGACCATGACAATGGAAATGATGATGGCAATGAAAATGATGATGAAACTAACAATGAGGGCATGACGTGGGGGGGAAATACAATGTCTTAGGCCATGTTATCTAATTATAGGGCTCACAGACCATGTTCGAGTCTCAAGGATACCAAAGATGGCCTATGTAGAGAATATTTGGCATGTTATAAAGATGTGGTGTCCATTTAGAGGTTTGTCACACTATGGTTGGTTCTCATGCCCTAATCCATGATGATGATGACAATGAGGTTGATGTTGATAATGATAATGTTGGTAATCATGATGGTGGTGATGATGACGATGACGATGATAATATTTCAACCTCGACTTCCAGTTCCAATACACCTTGACATATTCTTATTAAGAAAAACGAAAGTCCATATTTTTACATATTGTAATATAAAAAATAAGCTCAACCTGCCCTCACACATTAAAGCAAAGAATATGGTTTGTCAGTACTTTGTTACTACGACACAATAATCTCCCTGAATCTCCCTAAATACTACATCACTAATATTTGATACAATGAATAGCCATGTCCAACAGATCCCATGCAATGGAGGAGAATTCCTACTAGGATTTGAATCTAAGTCATTGTCACAACAATCACTCCAAGTTATTGCTAGACCATAGCATGACATCGTTGACAAATTATTATTTATGACTTTGCTTCTGCATTCATTTTGTACTTCTCTTAACTTTTCATTTAACTCTCTTTTTTTGGTTGACAAATGTAACATTAAGTGCAAAATTGGATGTATTTTTGAGTCCCACTTACCTTGTTTTGTGGCTAATAGTTGGTCATTAATAAAATAATCTAATATTATATTTATCATATCTCTGCACCAAGAAGGACATCAGAAATCAAAATACAAACCTATTCACTTATCTTTATTTTATCTATGCAAAGAGAAGAACAATAAAAATTCTTTGCATAAAAGGTCGAAGGTTAAAGTCAACTTATGCTAGTTTATTTATTTAATTTACTATTTTTATGTTTTTTTTAAGAGTTGAACTTATATAACATGTAACATATATCTTTGGTTAAAATCAAACTATGCTAGTTTAATTATTTAATTTATTTATTTTGTTTCATTTTTAACATTTGAATTTTTCATGTAACATATGTTACACATCTCATCTAACTAGATTATATATGATAAGAACACTTCTCTCAATACAAGAAATTACATCAATGTAAAAAACATCAAAACCTAAAATTTATTACTAAATCTTATGTAAGGGAATATGTTAGTTTTTAATCATTTAATTCAATATGATCTAGGATCTTAACTGAGAGAACAACATGTATAGCATATCAAACACAAGATACAAGAGATAAGAGACACAAAGCATTTCACCAGGGAAAAACAAGAAGGTGAAAAACCCCACAACTTCCTCAGAGATAGAATGAGCACCAATACAAAGATCACAAAGATCAAACCCCAAGAGATAGATGTCTTCAGTAGCTACTCCTCCTCCACTTGTGCGCACTCCTCTCTCTCAACTATGCGAGTTGGATGAGTGAGTGAATGAATAGAATGAGATAGTCACACTCTCTATTTATACATTAACTTAACTTGCCTTTAACCCTAACTGGGTCGACTTCCTAAGGAAGCTTAATAACCCAACCACATAACTCATACAGGGCCGACCCCACCAAGGTGGTCTAATAACCCATCAAATATAAGTTACGACACTTACAATGTAACTTGCGACACTTGAAAATATAAACGACGACACTTCCAGTCAGAGGAATAATACATCTCCGTTGGGGATACAATAAAGTAAAAATGTAATACATACAATACACAAGTGAATATCTTCCAAAGTTACAAATACATCAACACTCCCTCTTAACTAGGAAGGTATTCTCTTGACACAGGTCATTGATACATATAGGCACAAGTCTTCAATACTGGAGTTGGATCATCGTCACTGGATCACTGGAGTATCATTGCCACTGTTGTTGTACTCATCATCTCAATCACTGGTGCTATCTCTCAATTCTTATCGTCATAGGAATTTCTACATAGCCAGCCCTTTTTCATGCTGGATGTAGGCCTAGCCTCCTGTAGGTCTTCATCATCTCTGCGAGCGGCTTGATAGAGGTGGAATCTGAGGACTGATTATGTGCATCTAAAAACCTCGAAAGATCATCTTAGGACTGATTACAAGGTTAGTGCTCAACCTATAATATCTCCCATGACTAAATTACAAGCAGATCTCGCAAAACCTCGAAAGAGCATCCCAGGACTGATTACAAGCTTACTGCTCAACCTATCGGATCTCCCAGGAATAAATCACATGCTACCTCGCAAAACCTTGAAAGAGCATCCCAGGACTGATTATGATCTCACTGCTCAACCTATCGGATATCCCAGGAATAAATTACATGCTACCTCGCAAAACCTCTAAAGAGCATCCCAGGACTGATTACAAGCTTACTGCTCAACCTATCGGATATCCCAGGATTAAATTACATGCTACCACGCAAAACCTCGAAAGAGCATCTGAGGACTGATGACGTGCTAAGCACAACTTGCAAGATCTCCCAGGGCGTTATTATATGCCACGTACAAAACCTCGAAAGAGCATCCCATGACTGATTACGTGCAAAGCACAACCTGCAAGATCTCCTAGGGAGCTATTATATGTCCCTCCAAGCAAAACCTCGAAAGAGCATCTGCCATATCTCCCAGGGAGCTATTATATGCCATAGGAAAAACCTCGAAAGAGTATCTGCAAATCTCCCAGGACTGATTATATGCTATCAGGAAAAACCTTGAAAGAGCATCCCAGGATTGATTACGAGCTTACTTCTCAACCTATAGGATCTCCCAGGACTGATTACATGCCTATGCACAAGCAAAACCTCGAAAGAGCATCCCAATACTGATTATGAGCTTCCTTCTCAACCTATAGGATATCCCAGGGCGTTATTATATGCTCATGCTACTGCACAACCTGCAAACTATCCACGACCATGGAGTATCATCCTGATACTCATGATCATAATGATCATCCTTGCATGGAGCATCATGTTGATGCTCATGATCATACTGATCATCATCATATAGAACATCATCTGGATGTTCATAGCGGAGCATCATCCTGATTCTCATCACAAAACACTTACATCCACAGCCATGGGAAGGATCCTCCTACCACCATGCTTGGAATGGCTCCAACATATGTGTCCCGTCACTTCCTCCTAGAAGTATCTTCAATCTGAAGAACACCAAGCCTCTCTCTGAAGTACTTGAACTTCTCCTTAGCTAGTGGCTTGGTCAACACATCTGCTATCATCTCATCCATCGCAACATACAGGAGCTTCACTACTCCTCTATGCACCATATCCCTAATATAGTGATACTTGATCTCGATGTGCTTTGACTTGTCATGGAACACCGGGTTCTCAGACAACTTCACACAACTCTGTTTGTCACAGAAGATACAAGTAGCATCCAATTGTAGATCAAACAAATTAGACAGTATCTTCCTTAGCCATACTTCCTCACAACTAGCCAAACAAGCTGTGACATACTCTGCTTCGGCTATACTTAGTGCTATGCAGGATTGCTTCCTGCTAAATCAAGATATCACACCTAATATCGTACTGAAGCAACACCCTGAGGTGCTCTTCCTATCTGCAGCACTTCCTTCCCAATCTGAATCAACATAACCCTCCAAGTTAACCTTTTGATTTGCATCATACTTGAGCCCACAATCAACCGTACCCTTCAGGTACCTCAGAATATGCTTTACATCAATCAAGTGAACATGTCTAGGATCTGTCAGGAACTGGCTCAAGGTGTTCACAGCAAAGCAAATATCTGGTCTCGTGTTCGTCAAGTACATCAAGGACCCAATCATCTGACGATACATCATGGCATCAACCGACTCTGATGAAGCATCTGATCCGAATTTTAGGGGGCATATGGTCTAAATTCGGATGTATAAGCCATAAAAGTATTAAATTGAGAGGCCACTCTCTCTCATCCATGGTATTTGGTAGCACATAGTTTTGGCCCATGGTATGGTCTCAAGACACATTGTAATAATGCTATATAAAGGCCTAGCAAGCCTTCTCATAATAACAAGTTACTCATTTGGTTTCTCTCCTATTTTATATTGTTCATTGTGAGATTAATTAGAATTGAGTGACTTGTTGGTAATTAGTTTCAGAGGTGGGGCTCCTCTTCGAGCCTCACCTCCCATTGACTTCATATGTTTTTGTTCATGCTTATTCTTATGCAATATTAGGGTTTTCATGTGAATTTTATGACAGATTTGCATGCTTAATCTCCTCCTCTCTCGGCATTCAAGCATTCTGGTTCTCAGCTCCCAAGATCCGGATCAGCATCACTCAATAGCTTCAGGTTCGATGCCATCGGTGTGGCCATGGCCTTGTAGACCATCATCCTGAACCGCTTCAGGATCTCTACTACATACTTCCCTTGTCCAAGGAAGATTCCATCTGCACTCTTCCACACCTCCATACCTAGAAAGTAATGCATCATACACAAGTCCTTCATCTCGAACTCGGCAGCAAGCTTCCTCTTCATATCAACATCAACCCAATCTCACCTATAAAAAACAGGTCATCTACATACAGTAGGAGTATCACTGGATTGCCTTCCTCAACCTTGTAGTAAAGTTTGGAATCCTCTTTACTCTTGGTAAAGACCAAACTAGTTAGGAAGCTGTCAATCCTATCGTACCATGTCCTGGGTGCTTGTTTCAAACCATACAAGGATTTCTTCAATTTGCACACACGTGACTCCCTGTCATGTGTCTCAAATCCGAGTGGCTGCTCCACATACACTTCCTCTTTGACTACACCATTCAAGAAGGTTGTCTTGACATCCATCTGGTGTATCTTCCACTTCATCACTACAGCCAGAGCAAGTACTGTTCTGATGGAAGTGTATCTGGCTACAGGTGCAAAAGTCTCTTCATAATCTATCCCTTCTTTCTGGGAGAAGCCACGAGCCACAAACCTTGCCTTGTATTTCTCTATGCCGCCATCTGCAGCATGCTTGATCTTGTAGATCCACTTGGAAGTCACAACAAACTTCCCTACTGGTCTCAGAACCACATCCCATACATCATGATCGAATGATACTCCTCGATCATGGCATCCTTCAATTATTGTATCCCTGATCCTGGGAACTTCAGATTCTTCAATATCTTCAATAGGTAGTTTTATTGAACTTCGTCACTGGAACAAATATCATTGTCTTTCTTTTGTAGGTGATTGTACACGATCTTTCCTACAAGTCAAATTCAATTGCATGATTAGAAACTTCTCATAGTTTTCAAAACAAAATCTTACACATAAGGACATATGTCATACAATCATGCAATTATCTTAGCCAATTCTTCAATACAACATTCATCCATATCCCATATTCATACGGTAACTTTCTAGATGCCTTCCATCTCTACCAGAACATTGTTAAGAGTGTGCACAACTCCCAACATGTCAGCAAAGAGGTTTCATTCTAGATAAGTAGCAATGGAATGTTGTACAGTACCATAGGACACTTACCCATTACTTGTATATTAGTAGTATCTTGTTCATTAATGCAACTTTTCTAATATGCATAATATACATTCTAAATCTAGAAACATAAGTATGTACATGACTAAACAACATCATTTAAGTAATCATATATACAGGAAATAACAATTCAAATACTTATCTTTGTTTGGTTGTTGGGTGGACTCCCTCTCAATCTTTTCTTCCTTGCAGGAACTACTGGAGTGTGCTCCCTCTTGATCTTTGCTTCCTGGATTATCTGTCCTTGAACTTATATCCATCCTGGACCACTATGCATGATTAAGTGTGCACTAGTGTAATCATTGTGTTATCCTTAAGATATCATCCATAATCATACATTCATTAGTATAATCTCAATACTATCAAAACATTATGATTCTAAATAATCTTAAACATGTATGGTCATGGTCATTTCACACACAGGTAATTTATCACAAGCATTAGTATTCAAGGTTTCAAGGAGGACTTCTTTTACTCATGCATATTCTTATTTGACCACAGGACTCTTTTGGTTTGTCATATCATCAATCAAAGTAAGAAGCATAATATGCATAAACCCATGATTACTCAAACTTGTAACTTCATGAATAATCATTATCAATCATAAAAAAAGTATACTTATATGAGACCCTAACACAAGGTAGGATTCTAACTTGATATAGGAAAAACATACCTGGATTATCATGTTTGAGAGTTATGTTTAACATAACCAAACAATGTCTTATTTATTCTCTTCAATGATTTAGAGACCTTGTGCTAGTAACCTACATATCTCATAAGTAAAGCATTTGTAGAACCAAATTATACATACCTCGTAAGTAGAGATTCTATGTGATCAATGGCTATGGATGAGTCTTTGTATTCATGTCACCATGGTCATATGTTCTTGATCTATAACTTGATTTGTCTTTCTTGATGTACCTTTCATGTTAGCGGACAACATCATCCTCATACAACACCACAGTGCATTAGTATAATCATAAGTGTCATAACCCTAATCAATGAATGTCTTCTACCATTCACATGCATTCATACTTTTTACTAAGGTGATAAGACAAGTCTAAAATTAATCAAGATTGTACTAACCTCAATAATATGACGACAAACTTAATCATGAACAAATTTCAAAACATACATGTATCTCCTCAAGTCATACCTGTAGGGATTGCTTGTAGTCTTCTTATGTAAGGCCTTAGCCTCATCTCCCTCTGGAACTGGAATCTCTTCACTTATGTAGGTGTCCAATTGATCATCTTCTAGGATTAACCCAATCCACTTTGATTTGTTGAAACTGGATATGGACTTGGCTAGGGTTTGACAAAGAAACCCTAAAAATCCAAACTTGGAATTTCAACCTTCTGTCTGGAGAGGGAGATGCAATTGATTGAGGCGAGCAAGCTGGTGTGGTCAGATTTTGAAAACTCCAAAAATTGACCGTCCAAAAATGACCTATGAATTTCGGATCTGCAACTTCTGTCAAAATCTGGTTTTCTAGTTTTTCTGGTCCAAAACCCGAACTAGGGTTTGATAGATCCCGGGGTTCTACCCAACCAAAAAATTCGATCTTGGTCTCTAAATTTCGATTTTGATGAGGAGAGAAATCCTATGCTGAGAGGAATCCAAAATTTCACTTCTGTGAAAAGCCCTAATTTCCCGCAGTAGTGACAAGCCAAAAATGAAAATGCCCAGAATCCAATTATGTTTGGACATAAATATATGCCATATTGTTTCTGGTGCATCTCTGAATTTCGAATCCTCAAGGTATGAAACTTAGGCCTGTGGTAGACTAACTAGTCATATTTCTAACCCCATAGATCTGAGCTTCAATGGATTCTCCATGAGAGAGATATGCTAAGTGTTGCAACATGACCTGTTTATGGGATGAAACATCATAGCGAACTTGTACGGAGTGCCATGTGTCACTGTTTCAACTTATGCCTCTGAAAATTGGACCTGTGAAACTGCAATCTATTCCCTAACTGAAAATTTTTACGGAATTTCATTTGGAGCTTCTTAGCCCGAGATATGACCTATGTTCCTAGGCCACCTATTTAGGTCTACATTATGGAAGAGGCAGAAACCCTAACTTGTACGGATCATATATGACAACGTACAACGAATATGAGGTTGAAATATTTACACAGGGTACATCTATGTCTTATATTTGACCTGTAAAAAATTCAGACCCTGAACCTTCGCCAAAACTAATTTATAGCGAAAGTGCCACGATGACTAGTTTTTACAATATCAAGCTCTAGCTTCCAATTTGTCGCAAGTGCAACAAGTGTCGTAAATGCCATACAATGCCTTCCTCCAGGCTAGCTTTGATACCATGTTATTTTTTCATCATTTAATTCAATATGATCTAGGATCTTAACTGAGAGAACAACATGTACAACATATCAAACATAAGAGATAAGAGACAAGAGACACAAAGCATTTCACCGGGGAAAAACAAGAAGGTGAAAAACTCTGCAACTTCCTCAGAGATAGAATGAGCAGCAATACAAAGATCACAAATATCAAACCCCAAGATATAGATGTCTTCAGTAGCTACTCCTCCTCCACTTGTGTGCACTCCTCTCTCTCAACTATGCTAGTTGGATGAGTGAGTGAATGAATAGAATGAGAGAGTCACACTCTCTATTTATACATTAACTTGACTTGCCTTTAACACTAACTGGGTCGACTTCCTAAGGAAGCCTGATAACCCAATGACATAACTCATACAGGGCCGACCCCACCAAGGTGGTCTAATAACCCATCAAATATAAGTTACGACACTTACAATGTAACTTGCGACACTTGCAAATACAAACGATGACACTTTCAATCAGAGGAATAATACATCTTCATTGGGGATACAATAAAGTACAAATGTAATACATATAATATACAAGTGAATATCTTCCGAAGTTACAAATACATCAACAGGATATTACCACCATTTATGGGGTCCTTCCCCTTACTAAGGAACACATGACTCCATCGAATACATTGATTGTTCTCTTTGATACCAAAACATGAGGAAAAATATACCTAGTTTACCAACTTTGTAAGATGGTATGTATAATTGATCCTTAATGTCACATATACACAAATTTATAGAATATTTATGATGCACAACTCTAATACTGTGTCAAACTTAACATCATAATTCAATGGTGCAATCAAAGAATGAAACTTACAAGGTATAAAACTTCAAACATAGTTTACGCCTAAGATATTCATATACTAACAACTTCTCTCAATGAATTTAAGCCATTCAATCACTACACTTTATGTGTTATTAAAAAACGCAAATAGAAATAAAATAATCTACATATGTGTGCAATATGGAAATTACAAAAAATAATGAAGACTCCAATAATGATCACATCAGCTCACTATTATTCAGAAAAAAAAAACTAGATGCAATATGTCTCCAACGCTACAACCTCTTGCTCAATTTCCAATGCATTTTGCATGCATGTTTTAGACCTGCAATGCATACTGGAACCTTTGTCAAAGTAAATAGAGATAAGATATTTAAGCCGATAGCCGTTTTTTCCCAGGGTAGGTTTGGAAAACACTGTAGCACTTCATCGTCCCTTTGACGAATGAAAATATGCCACATTTTCATGAATAAGAAACCACCAAGTTATATTTTGAGATAAGGATTTCATGTGGGTTCGTTATGACGTGTTATGGATTGTTCCAGAAGTTTCCTTGCATCTGCGTGCAGAGTGGTAGAGTGATCATGGAACCATTGTCCAGTTGAGCGAATATATTCTACATCTTCAATGACTAGCTGAAACCGGGGTTTGCATTGCGATGCTCGGCCATGTGAGTTCGAATCTCACCTCTCCCTGGGTTGATAACAAGATTCTCAACAAGGATTTAACAATGTGGGAGATTGGAAGGGAAATGGACTCTGATTTATGAGGGTTATAAAAGCAGTCGCATATTCATCTCAGCTATACAAGTTCAAGCTACTCATGTGGGATATTATTCTTTTTTTTCATGTTTTGGAATAATTTCACAAGATGTTTCATTTTCATTTCAAACTGGAAAATTTTAGGGTTGAGATATAACACCATGCTTATTAAGAACCTAGAACAGTAACCCAACCTACAACAATAACCCAACCTACAACAATAACCCAAATGTGGGAGTTTTAGATAGAATTCAAGGTGTAAATGTTGGATACAACCAGCTTCTCCCATGTATCATTATCTTACCAAATGCAATTAGTTTGGTTTCTGTGTTTTAGTAATGTTGATGGTGGTGTTTTAATGCTTGTTCTTCTGGCAGTCGTTGTATCTACAACTGGATCAGGTTGGGGAAATTATGTTCCAACTACAGTTTTGAATCCAAAGAGAAAGCTAGATCCAGAGCCAACACCAAGCTCTTTCCTGCTCCTAGACAAAGTTCTTCTCCTCCAACTTCCCCATAGAGTCAGCTTCCTAATCCTAAGTTCCGGCTCCAAATCCAACAAATAGAACATTTTTTACTATTCAACGGCTTGCGACATTTTTAGCTTTTTATTGGTTTGTTTCCATTAAAGAGGAATACAGAAGTTTAGTTGGTGTAAAATATCTCAAGTATTCAAACATTAGAAGTCTTGTTGATCAAGATGGAGGTATTAATGTTACCTATCAAATATTGTGGCGTGGAAATGAAACCACAAGAGCTACAATTTTCTTGGAATTCCAATGGTCGTTGATTAGCATTTGGGCTTGACATGAAATTTTTCTTTTCTGATTTTGAAGTCTCTTACATGGATGGACCTCTCCTTGAATTACTTTTCTGGCAGAATCCATTCATTTTTAGGCCAAATACAAGTTTTGCAGTGTCTAGATTTGAGTGAAAACCATTTCAGTGGCACGATACCTTCTAAAATTGGCAACATGAGAATCTTTTTCTATTTAAACATGTCGAGAAATGCCCTAACTAGGAGGAATCCTCCTGAGTTTTCATCCATTAAAGGACTTAAGATTTTAAATTTGAACATGAATGGATTAAATGGTGGGATTCCAGAGGAGTTTCACCGTCTAGAGTCTCTCTGTAAACCGTCTGACTGATCCTATTCCAAAGTGGATCAACAATTTAACCAACCTTTATATATTCACAGCATACAAAATTCCATGGCTTGATACCGCAAAATATTGGATTGAATTCCAACGTGTAAGTGTTGAATATCCATTGAAATAATCTGGTAGGAAGCATTCGCGGGAGCATTTTTGCATCTGGGCAGCTTCAAGTTCTTATTTTGACTATGAATAGTTTAGATGGTAGCCTTTGCAAGATGTTTCATTTGGAATTCGAATTGGCAAATTTCAAGGATGAGATATAACTCCATGCTTATTAAGAACCTACAACAATAGCCCAGTGGTGGGAGTTTTAGCTAGAATTAAAGGTGGAAATGCTGGATATAACTAGCTTCTCCGAAGTATCGAATGTAGTTGGTTTGGTTTGTGTGTTTTAGTAATTTTGATGGTGATGTTTTAATGTTTGTTCTTCTGGAAGCCACTATATATACTATTGGATCAGGTTGGGGATCTTCTGCTCTGACTCCAGTTTTGAAGCCAAAGCCAGAGCCAACACCAACGCTCTCCCCTGCTCCTAGATAGAGATATTCTCTTGCAAATTCCCCGTAGAGTAAGCTTTCTAATCCTAAGTTTTGGTTGCTAAAATCTTACAAATAGAATGATCAAATAGAACATTTTTTTCTATTCAACGACATGCAACATATTTACATTTTCATTGTTTTGTTTCTATTAAAGAAGAATAAATAAGCTTAGTTGTTGTCAAATATATCAGGTATTCAAACATTAAAACTCTTGTCGATCAGACTGTAGGTATTCATGTTACATGTCAATGATTGTAGCATGGAAATGAAACCAACTAGAGCTACAATTTTCTTGGAATGTGAAAGGTATGAATAAGAAGAGACTTGTTACGTAAATATAGAAGAACCAAAAGTGACTTAAGCATAAAAAGGAAAAAGTAAATAAGTTGAGACACTAGATTGCAATTTGGTTCTTTCAAAGTTTCATGTTTCAACTGGGAATTAATGATGAGAAGGTTTCCACAAGCATCATTACCCATGGAAGAAAATAGGGTTATCGGAGTAAAAGCGATTTTCTCTTTTGTACAAGTCGCTCTTCTCCTCTACAAAGGCACTGCACTTTGTTGAAAGTTGCAAAAGACTTGGATGCTTCTACAAAGCCACCACCAAAAATTTGCATAAGACTTGGATTCTACCGGTAAAAAACTTCGGAATTCTAAGACTTCACTGGAGTTTCTTGAAGAAATTGGCAAGTGGGGGTTCTCTATGATAGGTGTTACTCATCATGTTAAAGTCAATTTCAAGTCTATGTTAAATTCAATTTCAAGTCTATCTTAGCTTCAAGAGCTAAGAGACAGAGATTAAGGCCTGGATACAACAATATTACTCTTCTATGGATACAACATACCCATTTCTTAAGAAGGTGAAGAGCCTATGTAATGTGAGAGAAAGAGATGATAATAAAGATATATCTTCAATCTGGCTCATGTAGACAAACTTGGATAGAAAGTTTATACATATTTTTTGTTTCTAAGGTTTTGATGGAAGAATTATACTTTGATTTCTGTAATTTTTATGTTTTGTAGAACTGATCCATAAAGAAAAACATGCAATTGATTACCTTGTGAGTCCCTTTGATCTCAATGTTTTAGATGTCTGTGAGATTTTTCAAAAAATGAGCCATAAAAGCCTCACAAATACCCAAATTCAGTGTGCCAAATACCAGAATTCCTATTGAATTTATTTCCAAATACCCAATTTCCTCGAAACAAGCAGCAGGTCCAACTGCATGGTATACGAGTCTATGAATATATACGGCCCACTAATAACAATAACAATTTTGATATGGGCTCTCATGGAATCAACCGCAATCGACTCTCATTTTTCTCCAATGCAAAGGCCAAAAAAATTTGGAAGATCTTACGAGCCCAGAAATTTTCTATAATGCAAGCCCGGAAAGTTTGGAAAATCTTACAAGCTCGTGGTGGCATTGCATTAGCATTTCCATATTCTCCACTTGTGCTTGAAATCTAGGTATAGTTGAAACCCTAACATTATTTTTTTATATATGAATTCTTTGGAAGACAAGAAGCTGCATGAATAACTATTTGGCTCATTCCAATGAATAACTCTGCGGGATACTTTGAAGTCTCCACCCCCTGAAAATAGAACTATGAAGAAAGAAAATTTGTTTGCTACAATGATAACAACTTCCTTCTTTATGCTATGTGGTTTTCTGAGATATGAAGCCTTCTGAGAAAATACACCTGGAAACATATTGGCAGGATTTGGATTCTACGATCCTTACTGGCTTGTTGACTTTTCCAATGCATGCATTGTGGCTCACTTGCTTGGAGCATATCAAGTAAGAGTTTTCTCATATCAACTAACATTTTTCTCATAGTGTGACGAAATTGAATCAATGCCAAGGTGACATAGTATTGAAAACAATCATTTTCTGAAATTTGGAAAATAATCCCTATGTAAACACCCTATCACTCTTTCTCTTTGTTCTACTTGATTGAGAAACTAATGTCTATGCTACCCATATTGTTTTGTCAACCAATTTTTGCTTTTGTTGAAGGTTGGATTTCTGATAAATGACGGAACAGTAAGGTAATCAGTAAGTTTGAAATTATCATACACATTCCCTTATGTGGGTTTTACATAGTCAATCTCTTAAAACTTTGTTGGAGAATTGCATTTGTGGTGTCAACTACTTGCATTGCCATCATATTTCCATTATTCAATGGTATGCTGGGATTTATAGGTGCTGTGAAGTTTTGGCCATTGGTGGTGTACTTCCCAATGGAGATATACATTTGACAGAAAAAGGTCCAACGATGGACACTCAAGTGGAACCTTTTGCAAACTTTGAGCTTCATTTCACTTCTTGTATCAATGGTATCTGTTGTTGGTTCAATTGAGGGCCTTGTAAAAGATAAGAACACATAGAATCCCTCCAACATGGTGTTAAGAATGCAGATATGTTGCAATATTCTTTACCTATGTTGGTTTTTTATAGTTTAAAAAACAGAGTATATGCAACCCATGTGAAATTGGCAGAGGTAAGTGTTGGACTGAGAGACTGAGAGTGGCTATCAAGTCTTAACAAGGGTTGTTGGAGTGAGAGTGGCTATCAAGCCTTAACATGGGTTGAAAGTTGTATATTATGATGTTTATATAGTTTCATATATATTGTATAAAGTCTTAGAATGGGCTAAAAGTTGTATACTTTAATTAAAAATGAACTTTTATAAATTTTTATTTTGAATTTTGAATTATTAATTTTATAAAGAAATTTTAGTTATATATTCATCTTTATGCAAATTTATGGCACCTAAGTATGTAGAGTGTTGTAAGAACATTACGCGAAAGCATACTATGTTTTATGCAAATTTATGACACCTAAGTATGTAGAGTGTTGTAAGAACATTGTGCAAAAACATGTTATGTATTGTGTTGTGTGGATAGAAGTTGTGTGTATAGAAAAGGATTGCATACCATGTAATGTGTCATGGGATTGGAAAAGACTTGTTTATGTTTGTTTGTTTTTTAAGGTATATATGATTTTTATGTAATGAAAAATTAAGGTTTTATAGGTTAATAGAATATATTAATATAAGTAAAATTTATAATTATATGTGATATTAGATTTAAGTGATTTCCAAATTAGTATTTTTATTCAAAATTGGTTAAAAATTCCGAAGAGTTTCAAAGTTGCTGGAAATATAAATGGTTGTGATTGCACATTCCACTTATAACATAGGTATTTGAGGGTGTTGAATCCATTTATATATTTATTAAAAAATGTAAGTGAATATAAGTTATCATATTTACCATTAAACCATGATTTTATCAAGCAATATACTATTATTTTTATTATTAAGTTACAACTTTATTGATAAAAGTATAAGACATAAAAGTATTAATAATATGGAAAAAATCTTAATATAAAAACATGTTCTTGTAATAAGATAACATGTAAGACACTTGGTGATGATGATGATGATAATTAACATCCATTGAGAGTTGAGACCAACTCTGGTATATGAAACCTTAAGAGGATTACACAATCTAATGTTAGTGTATTGTTAATAATAATGGTTAATTAAAATAAAGAAAAACCAACCTAGATATTGTATTTAAGTGTTATATTTTACTTAATATATATACTTGTTTGAGCTTTGAGCTAGTGAGATTTGATATTGCTTCACCATAAATCTTTGAGTTATGCTTCCCATGCCTTTGAGCTTTGAGTAATGCTTTCAATGATGAGCTTTGAGTCATGCTTCACTCGCTTGAGCTCTCTCAGATAGAGTTGCTCGATATTGCCTATTTAACACGCCTCCCAAATTGAATAGAACATAAATTCCCAATTTCCCACTCAATATTGAAGCTTACTAAGGTGATGGGATTTGGGAAAGGGAAGGGAGGCATTTGGAGACATGATGGGATGCATGAGGAAAGGGATGCACCTTCAGAGAGAGATACATGGAATATAATTTTTCTAATGTTATAATTTCATGAAATGGGGGAACATCACATACTAGAGTCAGGGTGCCCCTATGTAATATCCCTCCAAAGTAAATTGCTTGGATTCACCTTGTTTTGACTCTAGGGTTGTAGTTTACAACTAGTTCCAAACACCTCCAAATGATTTCGAATTTGGGTAGGAAGGTATTGATGGGGCATAGGAAACATTAACACATATATAAGACACCCAAACAACTGATATACCCATCCATGGTTTGAAATTTGCAAGGAAATAAGTTTCGGGACAAGACTCGTTAATTTGAGAAGTGGAAATCCCCCTAGGTCTTCCATTAAATGCTTTTCCAAACACTGTACGACCTTCACTAATTATTGGTCTAGGACTTGGATATGTTAGAGGACATTAAGGACAATATGTTTTCAACATTATATTTTCTTTTATGGTCGAATAGGTATCCCAATGAACAACAACTTCTATAGTCTAGGATTTGTGTTGAAAATGGTGGACAAGGAGTCTCGAATTTAATCATAAACCATAGTGACACTTCAGGGGTCTGAAAACATCATTTGGGACATCAAAGTAACTTCATATACAACTCATAACATGGATAAATATCTCAACAAACTATGATAAAAAAACAGGTACAACATCATTCCAAATTCACTATGCAAATGCTATGGGGACAATGGCTCAAATCTCTTTCAATTTGGAAATATCACTTGAAATACATGGTGTTTTGAGCTGTGGCTCTCATGATATGATTATTACAGATTTATGCATAAAATAACATTCCCATGAAGTCGAAATAACAATCATCCACTAACTATATGCAACAAGAAGTGTGCCATTGCACATTTAAATGACATCGAGAGAAAGATAGTAGAATAGGCATAGAGAAGAATGAGAGAAGATGAAATTGAACTCAATTGGGGTTTGAACCTACATCAAAACATCTCCATGAATATCTATTGAGAGGTCTGAATGGCCTCTCCATAAACCAACTGGGATGAGAATATTGCACCCTCGAAATTGGTTCTAAGGCAGGGAGGATGAACATCCACCATGCAAGGACAAGCTAATCTCTCCAAATTTTTCCAAATGAGAAATGATAAAAAGCTTGTATCCTTCTTTATTCTTCTATTTTATTAACCTCCCAATACCTACATGGCTCAAATTCCCTCCATTATCTTCATTCCAACTCGAATTAGGGAGAGATTCCCATGAGTGCCACTTGTCCAACACTTCCTAGACTTCTTCTTCCATCAATTTGAATGGGCAGAATCTTGGCTACCATAACTCCCCTTGTGCACCCTCTTGGGGGGATATTTTTTGCCCTGACATGTCATATAGGTCAGATGTCAGCAATCAGGTCTGATCTCTATCATAAGTGTCATAGAATATTCATCATTGTTGTCATAGAGGTTAGGGAATCTAGCTCCAAGTGTCACAATACTTCTAAGATGCCTCTTTCTCTTCCATGGGAGTTACTCTTTCACTCTAATTCGACCCTCCTTGATTCATGCCATCAATAATGCCTCTCCAACTCCCCCAAGAATGTTAGAATCCACCTTGTATTTGAATGGGTGAGAATAGGATGCCATGTGGCATGGAGAGTATTTCCTTGTGGGGGTCCCACACCACCTACGTGCCCTCATGACTAAGTGCCACCTTATTTTCTTCTTCTTATTATTTATTTATCCCCTTTAATGTATATTTATCAATCTAATGTCCATTTGGGGTCTTATATCTCCCTTATTCCAAGTCTAAATGTTTCCACCACAACTTAGGGAACTAGTAGATTGGAGGAAATTTCCCTTCATGTGATTTATTTGGATGGGGACATTACACCCTAATGCCTCCAAAGTACATCCAAGCAATCAAATGATTTTTATACTCTCCAAGTCAAGTGATTTTTATACTCTCCAATTTTTTTGGTGATCAACTTTGGATTGCATAAAACAATTATTACATTGATTCTTCGATCACATTGCACAAGATCAAGCTTGAATCAGATGGAAATTTGAGGTCCTATGGGTGGTCTAAAAACTCTGGAGGATGGCGACAAGGTTGGAGTGCAACAGAATACCAATTCCAAGTGTATGAATGGTGTGGGAACTTTGGTGTGTGTGTTTACAATGACACAATCCCATACTGCATATGCCCATCTGCATATTTTGTTCCATTAGGTCCCAAGGATCTCACACAAGGATGTGAGAGAGAGAACAACATTACTGGGTGTATTGCTAAGAGCATGGTTGTTTTGAACAATACTGAATTATTCGCTTATGCACTAGAATCAGAGTCACAGTTGGAGATATATGATTTTGGCATTGCAGATTGTTGACAACATTGCCTCGAGAATCCACTTTGTGTTGTATCTATAGTCATGGCGGATGGCTTGGGAAATTTCCATGTGAAGATCCTGAATTTCACAAATGACTATAAATCAACATCAATTCCAGGTACTTCTTATGTAAAGGTATGTGGTCTAGGTAATCCTCTAGTACCACCAACCCCTACAATGAAGTTTGTTCCGGTTACTTCTTATTTACCTGTATTTGATCAAGGCCATTGTTTAGCACCAACAAACAACATATTTCAAATTGCTGCAACAATTGTAGGACCCATCATTCCCTTGATTACAACCAAGATATGACTTTGGTTTGCTTTCTGTAGAAATAATCATAAGTTTTGATTTGGTAAGCTACCACCCCAATCCACACTTCTAGACTATGCCTCGAAGACTCACTCCGGTTCAATTTTTGTACAAGGAACTTCAACAGTCAACAAGGAATTTTATGGAAAAGTTGGGATCAAGTGGGTTCAAACGGTGTACAGATGGTGTACAAGGGAGAATTTCCCAACAAGACAATAGTTGCAGTCAAGCATCTAGAACTGGAATGGATTGAACAAGGGGAGAGACAATTTTGCATGGAGGTGGCAACCATTAGCAATACTCCTCACTTGAACTTGGTTAGGATAATCATATTTTGCTCAGAAGGCCGCCATTTATTACCGGTTTACTAATTCATGAAAAAATATTCTCTGACACATTCATTTTTTATTCTTCAGAGCAATCTAGGATGTGATATTGGGACAAGCACTTCGGTATAGCCATTGGAACTGCATGGGTCGTTGCCTACTTGCACGAAGAGTGCAGAGATTGCATTGTTCATTGTGATATTCAAACCAAGAACATACTCTTAGATGATAATTTCAGTGCAAACATTTCTAACTTTGGGATCAACAAGCTCATCAATCAAAATCATCATCAAGTGCTCATTGATTAGTGTTCAGGGAACCATGTGATACTTTCTCCAAAATGGCTTGCCAATTTTCCCATCACTACCAAGTCTGATGTTTTTAGCTTTGGCTTGGTTTTGCTGGAGATCATAAGCAACAGTAGGAATTTCGATACCTTGACGTCAAGGAGGAAGAATTTCTCAGTATGGGCATTTGAAGAATTTGAAAGAGGAAACATTCCAAACATTACAAATGAGAATATTGGTGGAGGTGTTAATATTGATCAAGTAAGAAGAGCACTTCAAGTTAGTTTTTGGTGTATTCAAGAGCTACCCTCACAACAACCAACTATGAGGAATGTTGTCCATATTCTCATGGCAATCTCATAAATTGCAACACCCAGTCATATAGTTTCTTCTATCTCCTTTATGAATTCCACTCCATCTTCTAATCTCTAAAAATTCTAGAAGAGAGAATCTCCAGCAGCAAGTAGTTATCTTCTCATGGCCGCTTAAGTTTTGAAACTTCTGACAAGCTATGTTCTCTTTTCATTCCCGTTCCATATGCTCAATGGAAGGATCACCATAACTTGGTTTGTAGTGTCAAATTTAGAAACTAAGAATTATTTTGTGAGTTTCATTGTGCCATTTTTTCTTGGAATAGATCATTCAAGCTCAACTCATTAAATTTTCATTCTCAAAAGTAGAATTTAACGAGGACAAGAAAATCTAAGATGACAAAAGTCTCTGTTTGGCATTCACAACAACCATGCCTTATCTTTGTTGGATAACTGATTCTATCAAGATATTCCTATCACTGTAAATTGTAGGGAAATGCTTACTTAATGATCTTGTTCACTCCTTGAGCAGTTTTTGGTTGCAAACCTTGTCTATTTTTATCTTTTTGAAAATGCATCTTATATTTGTTTATGAAACAATGAAAATTAGATCAAGTTCTGCATTTTTCTTTATTTAACTCTCTTTGGTTACTGCATTGAATCCTCCTGCACAATTTTCCACAGAAATATCCTGTTAGGATAATTTTGAAAAGTAAACATCTCAAGAAAGATTCTTATCAAAAATTTTATCAAGTGCACTTTCTTATCCACCCTAATGAGTTTATGTTCTCATTTCAAACAAAGTCTTTTCAAATAAAATACTAACAAACTAAAACAACAGCTTTGACTCTATTCCAGGCACTTATTCTTACCAACATGATATTTAATGAAGATGATATACAAAAAAATATGTATATGATGTCTATGACAAGTCAAATTGGCCGAAAATTAATAATATGCATATTAGAGCGCACTAAAACCATAAAAGGAATAAATGAAGAAAAGGGATACATTTGTAGAGTGAAAAAACTCAAGGTCATTTCATCCCATAATAAAGGTGGAGTATTCTTTTAGTTTTACGTAATTTATTATTTTATTGAAATATTATGTGTCAATTTCACATTGAACACCAAATTACACTTCTCCCTCGCATATTGAACAACAATGATCGTTACAATGTATTATCACTTGCTTTGATCTTCTTATGGAATAGTGAAACATAGAGGCAATGCAATGATGGGTTTGATTCATTAGCCATTTTTATACAAGTGTCCATATCTTCCGCCTTAGTGGTTGTGCTATGATACCTCTAGATCTAGAGATGGAGTCACATAATGGTGGTTCATCACCAAGTCTTTTCCCTTGGTAGGTTTACTATCTAATTTAAGATTATTGCTTGGGCATGATGTTGCCTTCTGTACATGCTCAAAATAAAACATGTAACATGCAGGGCAATGATATATGTAGTCATTGACAAAAATATATCTAGGATACTCTTCCATATACACAAATGTAGATTATTATTGGGATCACTATGTTTTTTTCATATTTGATTGAGGTTTTTTCTTCTAGCCTAGGATAAACTACTCAAGGAAAATCCCAAAACACCAATTCAATTTTAGTTTTCCAAAAACCACTCATTAGCATACCATTGCACTTTTTGGGGGAAATTGCTAATATTATTATTATTGTTTGGGTGAAGAATTAGTTGTTTTACCCATTCCAAAAATTCCAATTCCAAAAATCTACGAAATACCATTTAAGGCCGTATGTTCCTTTTTTTCTCTTGGTACCGAGGAGCAATTGAGATAAACGGTGTGAAGTGATCAATGGGGAATTCACTCTTAGGTATCCTCAATGGGGATAAGCGGTGTTAAAACTACAATGGAGTACTGCGCAGGTCTAAATGTAATGGTGTAACACTGTATTGTAGAGAAAACGGTGTTCCCCTGAAATTCGATGGCCCTACTAAACTCGTGAAAAACTCCGATGCCTAAATCTCTCCAAAAACAAACGAAGTTTCGTTTTGCTGCCATGAATGGAAGTGAGGGTAGATTCTGTAGGGAGGCCAGGCGCATATTTCATGTTATAGACCATGATCACGGTATTCAAATCCAAATGGACTCCACTACCTATTCTTCTTTCTTGACAGATTGTACCAACAATAATGCCATAGCAGAGGGCAAGGAATTCCATGTTCACATGATCAAAAGTGGAATGAAACCCAGTATTTTCTTGGGATGTAAGATTGTAAGCATGCATTCCGGTTGTGTGAATCTTGCAGATGCGTGCCTAGTTTCTGACATAATGCCAAAGGAAAATGCTTGGGCATGGAATGAGATGATAAGAGGTTGTACCACATACGGGCATTTCGATGATGCGCTCATACCTTATTACCAAATGCAAAGAACATGTATACAGTCTGATAATTTCATTTTTCCCTTCATTCTCAAGACATGTGCTAGCACAGGGGTTCTTCAACAAGACAAATCTTCGTGCTAACATAATCAAAAGTGGGTTTGAGTTGGATTTTTTTGTGTGGTGAGAGCCCGCTTGTAGGTATGTACACTAAATGTGGGAATGTTGAGATTGTAGGTCAAGTGTTTGACAAAATGTCTTGGAGAGATTTGGTATCGCAGAATGCCGTGATAGGTGGGCATGTCCAGAATGGGACAGCTAATCAAGACTTGGAATTTTTTTCCCCAATTGCAGTAGTCGGGTATGAAATCCAACTTCACTATTATTGCCATTATTCTGCCTGTTTGTGTTGAACTTGCTGCTTCGCAGCTTGGTAAGGAGATTCATAGTTAGATAGTTAAAAGTGCATTTGAGGATGATGTATTTGTGGTGAGTGCAGTTGTGGACATGTACCCGAAATGTGGGAGCGTCAACTTAGAATGCCAAGTTTTTGAGTAAAGCTACAGGCACACCTTGTTGATCGAGGAATTTCAACAGTAGTTATATGATTATTCAAATTAGAGTGATATACACTTGATTGCTTAAAGAATAACAATTGACATCAATTTCTAAGCGAATAATATGGTAAAACTGAAGATATATCAAATGGTTATGATGTGACATTACCAAGACACTGCAAACGGCTGTATATGTCGCCCAGAGACTCACTGTATCTATCGTGGTGACCCACTTCAATCGATGATTTCCAAGATAGTTATAGGGTGGGTGGAATATGGAAGGTCTGCACCCATTTAACTAGTGAAATTAACTACTACGGAAGGCCACCAACTATTCACATCTCCCTATTGAATTGCACAGCTCCCTATCAAAGCGGGGTTCAATTTGGTTCACGTTAAAGGCCTATATTGGGTGCTTCCATTCCCTTCTAACGGGGCTAGGTAGTAAGATATCCATACCCTGGGCTCTATGCACGAAAAAAGGTAGGTCTGGCAGGTGAATGACGAACATAGATTACATAGCGAATGATTACTAACAGCTATAGACATAGGGGCACCAGTAGTTCCAGGTTGCTTCTCGTTATGTTTGGGTAATACAATGAATGCGTTTTCTATATAAGTTAGTATAATAATTTATATGTTTAGGAGGGTGACAAGATCAGCATTATTGAATATTGAATGACACTAGTTCATTGAAAAGAGTAAGTTTGGATGCAGAACATGAACCAGATAATCGTCAAATACGTTGGAGCCACCCATTAGTCAAGCATGGATATTTCCATAATGGAATGAAGATGAAGTGCTTTGGTATCACTTGAAGCACATGTAAATGACAATGCTAAACTCAATTCATAAATTATGGCACTGGTTCATATTGCAATATTAAACCAGAGCTTACACATCAGCAGGGCAAGCAAAATGGAGTTCAAGGTCCACTAAGATGATTTGATAATAATGATGGCATAGGCCAAGGGATTCTAAGGTAGCCAAGGGGTAACTGTTATTCCTAATCATGTACCCATTGAATCTCTGGAATATTTTATGCCTCCGATGCCTGGTAAGAAAGACCATAGGCTGGTGCCCCATGTTGCATACCAATTACTATATTGGAAAAAATGGCAGAGGCATTTTGAAATTTAGAGTGTCCATTGTTCATTATGTAATTTGAAATTGGACACTGCACTTGGATTTTGTCCAAAAACAAGAAAATGCCCTTGTCCTATCTCTATTGAGAGTCTGAGACTGCTCAAACTTTACTAAAATGACTCGATAAGTGTTCTCATCGTTGCTTGGCAGGTCTTCAAAGGCCACACAAGGTCATGGTCCTTAACTCTCCTCAGGCAGGTAGGTCTTGACTGAATGGTCTTATCCTTACCTAATCCTAGGTAAGGTCTCTGTTTGAGAAGTCAACGAGTTTAATTTTCATCATCCTTTCTTCTTCCAGTGGATATTTTGTATTTGAACATCCTTTTTGGGTTGATTGTAGGCAGCATCCTGATTTTGAAGAGAAGACCTATTTATAAAAATAAAACCCAAGAAAGATACTTCCAAAATTTAATCGAAGGGTCCAACTTTATTTTATTTTAGTAACTTATGAAGATCAGTTTGTGTTTCTGATTCTAGAAAAGCTAGCTGCTTTATTTATTTTTAATACTTTTCTGAGAAATTAATCATTTAAATTAAGCGGGCCAAATAAGTATTGGAGCCATGCTTTAGGTGCAATCATAATTTTTTTGACGAGATATACATGGATGTTTAGGTCTAGTTTCCCATTCTCTTGGTTCTAGTTGTTAGGAAGTTGAAAGCCTCGTCTTCCATTTGAAATGAAGCTAGATGATAGTACATTCTGGTCAGATTGGATTGTTGGACCTTTACAAATTTGATTATGTCAATAAATCTTTTATGGAGTTTGAATTTCTCTATTACAAGTCTTATTAATGTTAATCTGTTTGGGATGCATTGCATATCTGTTGAATTGCAAGTGGTCCCTTAGAATTCTCCTCAACTCTGTGAAAGGCAGGCTGCAGACATTTTCATAGTGTGTTGATTGTCTTCCACTTTGGCGGTATTGAATTGTCAGCTGGTCTATTCCATTCAGCATGAGGCTACTTAGTAGGGTTAGGCTAATTCTAGTTGTAAGGAGCCAATTGCTATGCATTCTTGCTAACACTCCTTGCAGAAAATCTTTAAATAATTGTCCAGTTTCTGCTAAGTATTCTGCCCAGTCTTCTAACCAAGGTATGTTGGTGTTAAAAGTAGAAGTAAAAAAACTAGTAATACTTTTAAACTTGTTTTGTCAAAGAAGAAACAAATATAAGAAAATTTTGGTGTCAGATTCTAAAAGTGCCTTGTAGTTGTTTGGAAAAGTCAATTTAGATATACCAAAAATGTTGAAAGACAAGGAGGGGCAGTGTCTAGAGTGCCCCTCCATTATTGATAATAGGCAGAACCCACTTGCAATACATTGTTAGATCAATATGAGAGTTTTGCTTGCTGTAACAATATAGTGTTTTTGTTCTATGAGTGTGTACACTCCTATTATCATATTGGCAGAACTCAATTGTCGCAATGGATGTTAGAGTATTTACCAATGGCCGAGTGGATTATTGGTGACGATCTTAACTTGGTTGAATGGGATGGTGACTCAGTTGGGGAACAGAGCTAGTACACTCAGGCTGACAGAAAACTGAAGTTGACTGTTGAACACATTGTTAGACTATGCTATGTATTTCAATCTCAATCAGAAACCAATTGAAGTAGGGTCTCTATACATGGCCCAATTGACAAAGTGGACCAGCTAGACTCCAATTGTGATTGGAAGGGTTTTATCCAAACTTGCACATGGCCACCTTCATGAGTAAATCTATGCAGGGTGTAATTATGGAGGATTTCCTTTTAGGGTTAGATCAATTATCCATTTGTACCACCATGTTCTCAAAGGGGAATTTGATCATCGCCTTGCTTTTCCCTCCAATAAAAATGTCTCACTTTTGGATTTTCTTGAGTGTGTACAAGCTATTTGTTGAGTTTGTACCCTATAGTGGGAAAATTGCTCTTTAAAGAAAAAAGTTTCATAGTGGATGGACGTGAATGATTACTGCCATCCATAAGCCTAATGAGAGGCATTTCAGAACTTGACTAAGCTAGGCCAGAAAGGAATTAGAGGAGAACCTTTTCAACTCAGGAAGGAAGAGTCACTTGGAATTATTTAACATCAACTTCATGTTTTGGAGGACTATAGAGCCAAACAAGCTAAAATTATTGCAAGTAACAATTGAGATAAGTAGGGTAGCCAAAGGAGATAAAATTAGGGAAAATAACAATTGAGATCAGGAGGATAAGAATTCCATGAAAATGCATTTTCGATATTCCAGAGCATCTGTTGCATATGGGACTTACCTTTCACAGTCATTCTCAATACTTGGCACACAACATCTATGCTCTTATAGTTGGAGAATCCTTTGTAATGCTTTTGTATACACGCATACTTTATCAGGCAATTGTAATATAAGCTAATCGTTATTGGAATTTCTCTAGTTCTTATGGTTGCACTATGTTGTGTTTTGTTTTGGAATCTGTTCTTATTAATTTAATTTATGCAATTGTCCATAGAGCTATATCACCACGCTTCGCAGTTGAGTTATGATACCATAATCCACACCTTGGAACTCTCTGCAATCCTTGGTTGTCCAATGAGTTTACGTCTGGGCCTTCTGATAGTAATAGCACGGTACTAAGATTTGTGGGGCTTTCCCATGTCTTGAAATTTACTTTTTAAAAATGAACTGGACATAATCTTGCAAGTGTTTGCCTTCATTCATGAGAGGAATATAAACAAAAACGCAAGGACATTTGAGGATTTGACATTTTCAATAGACCACTATGAAAACATAAATTCATCCATTTTTTAAATTTAGAAATGATGAATGATATTTGAAATGTCAGACATGTTTGGAAAATACTACACAATTGAGTGGTTTGGTGGTCTTTAAAGTTCTCCTGCTAATCTGCAAGGTGATTATATGAGTGATGAAGATTAGGCCCTTAAGTGATTCTTCTAGGTTTGGAAGAGTTTGATACTTTGAAGAACATTGTGATCCTATGATGTTCATGTCTGTAGGATGCTCTTAAGCCTTCACTACTTGGCTGGATTTTAGCAAAGACAGGTTAGTTTGTTACATGGAAAGAGTACATTAATGTTTTTTCTTCTACTATTTTTTACATAAATGGTTATATTTGTATTAAAATAAATTTGTGTCCAAACCATCTAGCAAGATAATACAGAAATTGCAGAACCAGTCCCTACAGTTCGAAAAGGAGGTCTTCTCTCTTCTTTCTACCTAAGCTAACTTAGGAGTGCTATGCCTACTACATTCTGTACAGCATGTAAAATGCATTAGATACTATCCTGCCAACAAAACATATTTTGAACCCATATGATAATATTTAAAATTAAGAAGGAACTTGTGCATGGTGGACTTTTTCGTCAACCTTGGATTCTTGAGCTTGCTTTGACTATTTCAAATCTTGACGGGCTACCTGCTGCATTGTCACTTCTTCCATTTCTTTCCATTGCTCTGCGTTATAAAATACATCAGAATAAGAAGGAGGAGAGTACAAATGTGCCTACAAATGTGCCTCTTCCTTTGCCACTTTCCTCCATGTTTCCAGCTGCTCCACTGGTTCTAGTAACCCTTTTAGCTTATCCTCCCTTTCGTCAAGCCTGATATTGTTTTTCCCGCCTGTGATTTAATTCCTCAGATGTCGAATTTTCAGACTTTTCAGTTGAGATTCCACCTCCTCTATTTTCTGGTGCCATGAGTGCTTTTCCTCTTCTTGTTCTCTTTCCCAATTCCTTCTCCATTTGTCCAATTTCCTTACCAAAAGACCATGGAACTCTTGCATTTCCTTTGTGTGTCTCTCACAGCAACACACTCCTCTTTACAAGTCTGATATTTCGCACATCGCACACCAGTTTGGGTGAAAGTTCTTCTCCATATTATCACCCCAAACCGAATCTCCACTGCAAAATGGAGTAATTCCACTGGAAATCCCCAACAAACTGATAGCAAGGATGAGTCCAGTGCAATCTAGAAGCTCGGAGAAATCTGTGAAATGTAACCCAACAGCAAGGAGGATGCTTGGACAAAATTCAGTGATTGATGAATCTATTCTCAGCAAGAATATATTCAATCGATATGTCATTCCAATGCCGAAGAACATGTCCGTATCAAATCCACATATGATCTTCTGTCCCATCTTAGCCACCGATAAAATGATGCCATGAACTTCAATAAGGTGAACAGGTACCATGGCTGAGGTGAAATTTAGAGAGCATGAGTATTTGAACTTCCACTTATCTTTATCCCAATTATGCATGCTAACTTTGGTTAGTAAAATTTGGTTCATTTGAGGTGGCAAGGATCTAAAACCCCCCTATATTTCCTTATTGTTCCTTTGTCCAAACTTGTAGTTAGATTTTCCGGAAGATCTACGATGGGGTTTTTGTCTTTTGTGGAACTTGGATGTATGCTATTGACTCAAAAATTCTCACCAACAATTGTATTCTTTAAACGAAGGCTTAAGGAGAATAGTGTCCTTTGGGATTGAATTGTGAAACATGTGGCCAATAACATTAGCAAAGTCTTCCATGACTTATTTTCTTGATCCTCAACTTATTGGCAAATCAATAGACCTAGATCTCTACTTGGTTCTTGTTCACCTCACCCAAACCCTATTTTCTTGATCCTCAACTTATTGGCAATCAATAGACCTAGATCTCTACTTGGTTCTTGTTCACCTCACCCAAACCCTAGGCAAGGATAGTTTTTGAATTCCTTTGGGAAAGAGTACAATAATGTTATGGTACTTTGTCAAGGAGGTTTAGTGTTTAGCAAATAATTTAGTGGTTGATGAATGTTTCTTTCCTTCTATTAAATATCATAGAGACACAAGTAGTTGTAGCAACCTATGTCTTCTATTGTATATGGATTTCTTTGAATGTACTAAAGACAAGGTCTTTTACATCTTTAGTCACTAAATCTTAAGGAAGCTCACTTGTGGATTTTAATGGTATTATGATGCAATGGTATTCAATATTTTATGTTGTCCATACTTGGTAATGGTACAATCATTTCCAACATATTATAATTATCGAGCTTCTACTTGTCTCAGGTCATACTCACAATTTTCATATGAAGCTTTTCCTTTGAGATGACATGGATTGACGCTTAGTGGTCGATATTTAAGAACTTGATTTTCAATTGGATATTTCCTTTGTATTTCTTTACACGTAGGGATGAAGCTGGTCTTTGTATCTATATGACCATGAATTAAGGGAACTGTTTCCGGTACTAGGGAGTGAAACGGTATGTCTGTTGCAATGCTTACAAAAGGGAATTTTCATATTGCTTTAAAGAAAATTTACCTTTAACAAATACCTTTCTTAAATATGGTAGCCGATTATAATCAATGTTATCTCACTCGTTGAATACTTTCCGAGTCATCCGAGTCTGGCTGAGTGAGCTCTGAAACGAGTGCTCGCCACAAACTCGTCCTCCGTACTCGGGACTCGCCACAAACTCGCCGCTCGCTGGAACTCACCAAACACTCGCCGGAACTCGCGAGTCCGTGTCTCCAGCGCATGAGCTTTTCCGGTGTTGACTTTGTGCCACAAAAAATCGTTTTGGAGATTAATGTCGTGGGAAGATTTGGACGGAAACGGGGCCATTCTGTTCGACGATTGGTGTCTGTACAAGAGTATGCGGCTATGTCAAATACCTTCAATAATCGGTGCTTGTATGAGAGTTTCGGGCGATGTGAAATTTCACAGTAAGTATCAAAGTGCATCAGGGCGTTTAATGCTGTCTGCGTCCGATTACAGAGTAGAGGAGTTTGTGTTTGGTGGCGAGTTAGTGAGTGTGAAATATAAGGCATATATTCCATAATGTGGAATGCATATTACGTTTCCAATACATGTCTTCAAATTTTTAATGTTGTTGCATAAATTGATATATTTTATTTTGTTTTCAATTAGTAAATGTATTTTTAAAATAGTTTATATTATAATTTGTTTTTTTAATTATAAATGTGTTTTTATTTTAAATTAAATTGATATATTTTATTTTGTTTTCAATTAGTAAATGTATTTTTAAAATAGGTTATATTTTAATTTGTTTTTTAATTATAAATGTGTTTTTAATTTAAATTAAAATTGATATATTTTGTTTTGTTTTCAATCAGGAAATGTATTTTTAAAATAGTTTATATTTTAATTTTTTTTAATTATAAATGTGTGTTTACTTCAATTTGCATACAAGACAATAAATTAAATATTTTCAAAATATTTTAGTTATACACATTAGTGAGATTAAAAATTGTGATACATATTTTTAAAATATTTGATTTTTGTAAATTAATGAGTCCAAAATTAATAGTAAGAACTCTAATTACATTTTGAGTACTTTTCATGATTCATGGATGGTATGCCATGATTACCTAACCTAACTCTAATCAAGAGAGTCTCACCTACTTTAGGTTTTCATGACCACTTGAGCTAACCTTGGGGTTAAATGAGGTAAACATTTATAATATTAAGATAAACATGGAACTGCCCGCAAGATTAATCTTATAAATATGTCTTGTGTGTTGAATCTTGATACCTCATATTGTTAGTATACCACACTCAGAATGGTTAGGTGTTTGAAACAAAGGCTCAAAAAACGTTGACTAGCATTCATGAGGGTTCCAACAAAGATTAGAAATGTCATTTAGTATGTTTTTTGAGCACAAAATTTACTATATTTTTATTTTTTTTTATATTTGCCGAGTCTTATCTAAGTTGCTGAGTTTGTCGAGTCCCAAGCCAGCGAACTATTTTCCGAGTCCGAGTCATACTACATTGATTATAATAGCATGGAAGGGGGATGTTTGGACATGTTTATGTCGGTCTTAACATGTATGCATGTATGATTTTACTATGTTGTGATATTTTATACAAAACGGTACTCATATGTTGGGAGGCTTGTTCTAGCATACATTTTTTATGACTTCTATGCCATGCACAATACAACTTAATTCTCTTGAATCATTGGTTTCTCAACCCTCCTTTATCTTGATTGGTTACCTTATTGTATTTTTTTAACCATTTGTCCGTATTTCACAATCAACTCGTGTCTTAATATAAATATGTGTAGTCTTTGTAAAATGGACTTTTAAATGTACTTTTGTCAACCAATGTTGTATTTTGCCTTGTAACCAACTTGTTGCGGTGTAGCCACTTTTTCTTAATTCTTCCACCTCATAATTATTTTGTCATCTTTGTAGTGAAAGTGGCAAAATGTGTGCGATGAAGGAAGTTACACTGTTTGTTGACGATCCAAAGTCAAAGGAAAGTGTAAACCAGTTAACACAGGGAAAATTCCTTACACATGACTACTTTTAAAACCTCTCATTCTAATTTTGAAATCAATGCAACGTAATCAAACTGTTAAGTTCAAATTAATGCAATAACACATTGAACTACCAAGTTGATGGTTTTTGGACTATGCAAGTGTCACATTGAACAATAAATTTGTTGTTTTTACTTTTTAGGACCTTGTAGGTGGTCTCAGATGTATTTAACAAATATTATTATCTATATCAATATTGATAGATTGTTTCTTTGTACCTCACAATCCCATCAATCTACTTTTGTGGTCATTTGTTCGACATTAATAAAATTATCTTATCTTATATTATCTACTTGCCTTTGATAGGAAATAGCCTTGCTTATTTCTCTTACGCATAAGAACATAGTGCGGTATTATGGAAGTGAAATGGTATGTTCATTGTAATGCTTACATAAGAGAATTTTCGTTTTGCTTTAAATAAAATTTACCTTTAACAAATACCTTTCTTAAATATGGTATCGTATTATAACAACATGAAAGGGCGGCATTTGCACATGTTTATGCTAGTCTTAACAAGTATGCATACAAAATTGTGCTCATATGTTGGGAGGCCTGTTCTAGCATACATTTTTTACGACTTCTATGACATGCATAGTACAACTTAATTTGTTTGAATGATTGGTTTCCCCCACAATAACTATTACAACTTGCCTAGATGACAAATCATAAACACCAAACCCTTGGAAGTTGGAAATCTTCAGAAAGATAAACCATCTGAAAGTTAAAATCCCTCGTAATATTGAAGCAAGATAATAGAAAAAGATCCTATTGCAATTAATATTAGAGCAAAGGTGGGCAACTTGTGTTTATCATCATTAAGGAGTTGCTCCCCATTCTTTGATTTGTGGCTCTAGTTCAAGAACATTAAATTTCCAGCTATCATTCTCTTACTTCTTCTCGGTATTGGGAACTACCGATGGGATGGTGGAAACTTATCATCGAGGGCCGAGCTAGATGGATGTGTGCTTAGTTATGGTGACACTATCTTTGTTCTCTTACAACTTGACCAACCTAATGTCTCACTTGGACTCCACTGTGTTGAGACTGTTGTAAACTATTAACTGTACTAGATTAATTTGGATGAAATTATGCAATGTGAGAGACTAATTTGCAGTTATAAATCACATGAGAAAAATAATTTCTGCTTCGTATCCCAAATTCCTAAAACACTAGCATATCAAGACCCCATTTCAGTCTCTTTTGTCAAGGCCACGTGTATTGTTTATGGCTGTGCATATTGATACCTACTTAAAGATTACAAAACATCAAAATCCTAAAGCCCCGTTTCATTCTTAATTGTATAGGCTTGTTCATTCCTTGTTTAGAGGAGAAATAAGGATGGAAGACTTATTAAATTCTAGAGACAATCATAGCATAACACATATTTTATTGCTTTTCTAATATTTATTGTATGAAACTAAAGTATAAAATAAGATAAGATACAATTTTATTAATGTCAACAAGTGACCACAAAAGTAGGTAAATGGGACTAAAATAGTACATCTAGTGTAAGTATAATGTGGGATTATGAAAGCAACTCCTAGGTCAATACTAAGAGTAGAAAAATATACTCCTAGATCAATACTAAAAGCAAAAGAAGATAAATATTGTGAAATCAACTCGTAGATTAATGCTAAAAATAGAAAATGATAAAGAGGCAACAACTAGGCATCTAGCTAAATGCTAAATGTCTCGTGTGTATTTCTCTTTCATTAGCATGGGTTTACTAGAGTATGGTTCTTATTCCTCACCGTTTCCACATGGCATTAAAACATGTTCGATAAATGCCCCAAGATGATGTTGTAGAGAGGCTCATTTATCTTTGGGTTTGAGTGAAATCCGTTGAAAGGGGATTTTATGCCCATTTAGGAGCCTTGTCCTGCTTTTATGTTAACCTCATTGCATTTTGCTATTTTTTTACTCTTGTTCATGGAGATTGTTATCTTTGAAAAGAAAGGGTCCATAAACTAAGGATCCGCGTTGGCTAGATCTACTTCAACTAGAAAATTTTCTTCACGATCAGGTGTTATATTAGGCTTGTCAAAGGTCTAACAAATTAAGTGGCATGAGTGGCTCTTAGACCGATACTCTGAATTTCCAAATCAAGGCTCCCCTTCATTACAACTTGCATTATTATTATCTCTAAATTGGTGCAGAATTAACCAGTTTTGGCCATATACATGTATTCAAAGCATGGAAAAATGGAGGGAGGTTGACAAATTAATTTGTTTAGATCTACCCTTTGTGCAGAGATATCAAGCTAGGAAGAGTGGGTCAATCTCAATTGTCAATTTGGTACAACAAAAAATCTTGAAAAAATAAAACCACAACACAAAAAAAACTTGGCCATAGGAAAATATATCCAATCATTGCTACATTTCTGACATGACATTTTAGTTGACAGGATCTTCCTATGACATCATTTGCTCACTAGAACTTCCACATCCCCTGTCTTTGTCAAATCATCATAAGTCATTTCCATTTGTCACTTATGTGTCTGGCCACCTTCACTGACATGTCCCCTCTTGATATGGATGTACAAATTTGTTGATGACTTTACATCATTAACTATATGACATCATCACATTTGGCTCTTGTACTAGCTATTTGGGCACAAAATACACCTTAACTTTAGAGGCCCATTAAGTTGTTATACAAACTTCGTTTCAAAAGTCATTTACTTTTAATTCTACTATTTTTGTGTACTTTCCATTGGTGCAGTTTGTTTCTACTAGTTTTGCTTCTTATCCCTGTTGTACACTGTTCTTTGAAATGGCATCCAATTTTCTAGAGATCCAACACACCAACTCCAATTTTTTCACTTGTAGAGACTATGTGCAAGATGTGTTGCAATGCAGGGGTTTATATTAGATCAATGATGTGAAAGAGACCAAACCATCTCAACATGAGAAGGTTAAATGGATAAATCGATGTGATGAAGGCACCGATACTGATCAATATGTATGTCTCTAAGGATATGAGATTTCCATATTTGGGACACTTTAACAGTCCCTCTACTACTTGGGCCAAGTTTGTTAAACGTTTTGGAAAAACCAATATTCAAGCTCATCAGTAAGAGATTAAGCTTATTTGTCTTGAACCAAGGGAAATTGAATGCACTGAAGACTCTCTCTCTCTCTCTCCAAAATCCAGTATCTATGGATGCAGCTCAAGGAATGCCGCATCACCAAGGATGATGGGAAAATTATTCATGCCATACTTTTTTCAGCCTCCGTGGATCCCATTCTATAGTTGACTCCACTTGTTATTCCAATAATATTGAATTAAGAGATCATTACAAAATCCTTTTATTTATGTTGTTTGTAAGCAATAGTCTTGGGCACAAGATAAATTAATTGTAAATGGAAGAGCTTGATTCTCATGGATCCAAGAAGCAAGCTTTGATGGAAAAATAGAAGGGAACTTCACCTTCAACTGCTGCACAAAAAGAAAAAGGAAAGAAGAAGTCTATGGAGTGCTCCTATTATGGCAAGGTTGGTTATCTTGAGATCAATATCTATTTTCTTCACTTCATGACCAACACAATTTTTTTTATTGGTGATAACACTCCTCTTTATTGAACTTGGAACTGGGAAAGTGCACATGGAAAATGGATAATTTTTTGATGTTTGTTATGTTTGTCAACTTTCTTCTAATCCTTTACATTAATCAAATTAGACATTTTGGGAATTGCAAGAGAGTTGAATTTTGGCTTGATAAAGTGTCAGTAAAGTGTTGAGTATATGTTATATTCTTTTCATGTGTGTGTCGGGGGGGGTGCAGGTTTGACCGCGCAATGGCAAATCCCCTCCATCTAGTGCTCTGCTGTATGCCCTCCTCCTTCCACGAAGCGGATGACATAAATGGTCGTTAGGCCATTTCCATTGCAGCAAGCACCAATTTTTTTTTGGGTTGTTTTCAACTATTGTTTGGGAATTTTCTAAAAATATGTAATTAATCCCGGTTAAGGGATTGGCGTCTATTTTCTAATACGGGTTAACGGATTAGGGTATTGGATGTTGCGGAATACCTATATTGTATTGTGAGTGATTCATAATGATAATGAGAAAAATAGGAGCAGTGGCTCCAAGGTTTGTTGGTTTTTCTCGATCAAGGGTTTCCAGGGTAAATCTCTGTGTATTATGTGTGAATGTTGTGGTGTAATCTATGTTTTTCTTAAAATAATCTGTATGCTTTGCTTCTCTACATAGGTTTAAAACTTACATGTGGTATCAGAGCTCGATTATTTGGTTTCAAGGGGATGCCTTAGTTGCTGAGGGTTCGATGTGGTTGATAGATCTTGTGTCTGTGATAAACTTGGGTTCAGTGGGAGCTTTGTAGCTTTGATTTGTGCATTAAAAGAGAATAGAGAGTAGTTCAAGAATTGAGATCGAGAAATTTAATGGCCATAACTTTGAGCTATGGAAGCTCAAAATGGAGGATCTTCTTGTATATCGGGAACAATGGATTGTTGTGGATCTGGGTACAAAACCCACTAGAACGTCGAAAGAAGATTGTGAGAAATTAGATGGAAGGGCGAGGAGTACAATTCGAATGTGCTAATCAAACTCTGTGTTATTGAATGTATTTGAAGAAGATATTGTAGTAAATATTTGGGAGAAACTACGGAGTTTGTATCAATCAAAATCCCTTGTAAACAAGTTGTTTATGCAAAAGAAACTATATCACCTCAGAATGGATGATAATGACACAATGGCAGAGCATCTGAATGTCTACAATACTTTGGTAAGTCAAATAACCCCTGTTGGCATTAAAATGGCTGAAGAAGATAAATGTTTTACATTATTGTGTTCTTTTCCAGATTCCTGGGACAACCTAATGGTAGCAATAGGGAGTGTTAATCAAGCGATTTTAAAATTTGATGAAATAGTATCATCCCTGCTATTAGAAGAGATGAGGAAAAAAACCATGGATACTCATAGGATGGTTTCTTTGTTTGTTAGAGGTTGCCCTCAGGAGAGAAACAAAAATAAGGGATCTGGGGGGAGATCTAAATCTAAGGGTGGATCTAAATCCCCAAGAAAATTTCAAAGGAAATGTTGGAAGTGTGGTAAAGATGGGCACTATAAAAAGGATTATAGATCTAAGAATATTGAGAAAGGAAAGGGATCCGAGGATACCTCTACCACAGAGGTGAAGACTTCCTCAGAAGAATGAGGGGATGTGTACCTAGATTCCACTAGTAATCATTCAGAACATTATATATGGTTGATTGACTTAGGTGCATCATGTTATATGATCCCTCATACGGAGTGGTTCTGTGAATATGAAAAGTACAATGGAGGTGATGTGTTCTAGGGAGATGATTCATCAACCAATATCATTGGGCATGGTAGAGTCAAGTCGAAACTCAAGGATGGAAGGATTAGAACTCTTCCTGGAGTACTACACATTCCAAATCTAGCAAGAAGCTTGATATCTGTTAGAAAGATGTATAATGCAGGTGTAAAGAATGTGTGTGGAGATGGTGGTTGCAAAATGGTTCGAGGATCAATGGTATTGATGAGGGGATTTCGGTATGGAACTCTGTACAAACTATTAGGAAGAACCGTCATCGGTGAATGTAATGGTTATGTTGTTCCTGAGGGGGGATATATAGAAGACTTAACTCTCACTGCATCAGGAGGAAAGACAATGCCATGGCATCAAATATTGGGGCATATCGAAGAAAAGGGCCTTCAAGCATTACAAGGTAAAGGTATGGTTGAAGGTATGACTGATTGCACTCTAGATTTTGATTTTTGTGAACATTGCATATATGGAAAACATAATCAAGTAATATTTGCATCTGGTGCTACAAGAGAAAAGGGAATTTTAGAGTTAATACACAGTGATGTGTTTGGACCTGTGCCTGTTCCATCACTAGGTAGATCTGTATATTATGTTTCATTTATAGATGATTTCTCAAGGAACACATGGATTTATTTCCTTCGAAAGAAATATGAAGTATTTGCTAAGTTTAAAGAATTTAAGGCTCTTGTAGAGAATCCGACAGAAAATAAAATAAAGGCATTGAGGAGAGATAATAGTGGAGAGTTCTGCGGGAATGAATTCGAGGAATTCTGTAAGAAGTGCATTATACCATGATAGAAAAATACTCCATACACACCTCAACAGAATGGAGTTGCTGAAAGGATGAATAGGATGCTGATGGAAAAAGGAAAAGATCATGCTAAGCAGTGTCGGGATTAGACAATAATTCTGGGTAGAGGTAGTGGAGACAATATGTTACTTGGTAAATCAATCAACCACATCAACATTGGTTTAAAAAACTCCACAATAGGTATGGACTGGTAAGAAAACCTCTATTAAGATCTAATTTTTTTTGGCTGTGATGCTTATGTACATGTTCCAAAGGAGAAAAGGAGCAAGTTGGATAACAAAGCTGAAAAATGTATCTTTATTGGTTATAAAGATGGTATGAAAGGTTTCAAGCTTTGGAATCCTGAAACTAAGAAGATTGTTTATAGTCATGATGTTGTGTTTAGAGAGGTCAAAGAAGTTCCTAGACAGGAAGTGACTCCAATGGAAAATGAACTAGAGAAAATAGAGTTCAAATTGGAAGATGAAGAATCTGACTCAATGGAAGAAGCTGAATCAGAAGAAGAAGATGAAGAACCTCATACCCCAGTTTTGAGGAGATCATCTTGAGAAAGAAGGCAACTAGAAAGGTATTCCCCTCTGAATTTCGGTCTAATTTTTCTTTATCTATTACTAATGATGATCCTAGAAATGTGAAGGAAGCTATTGATTCAGAGGATAGCAATCTTTGGAAGAAGGCCATGGTTGAAGAAATGGATGCCTTGGACAAAAATGAAGCTTGGGATCTAGTTCAATTACCACTTGGAAGAAAATCCATTGGAAACAAATGGTTTTTTAAAAAGAAGTTGAATGCAGAAGGTAAAGTTGATAAATACAAATCCTGCTTGGTAGCAAAGGGATATTCTTAGGTAGAGGGAATTGATTTTGGTGAAATATTTTCTCGTGTTGCAAAATTAACTTCTATTAGATTCCTTCTTGCAATTACTGCTTCTTTTGATCTTGAAGTAGAGCAAATGGATATAAAGACAACGTTCCTACATGGGGACCTAGAAGAAGAAATCTACATGAAGAAACCTAAAGGATTTACTGTAAAGGGTAGGAAAGATTTGGTTTGCAAGCTGAAGAAGTCCCTTTATGGTCTAAAACAATCACCAAGGATGTGGTACCAGAAGTTTGACACATACATATTGGGACTGGGATTTGTGAGAAGCAAAGCTAATCACTTTGTCTATTGCAAACAGGTTGGAGAACATTTTGTTTATATAGTGTTGTATGTCGACGACATGTTGTTGGTTGGAAATAGCATGAATGTTATTAAGGAGGTGAAAAATCATCTATCCTCCAAGTTCAACATGAAGGATCTTGGTGCTACTAGTTTCATCTTGAGGATGCATATCAAGACTCAACCATGCATAAAGGAAAATCTGGATGAACTAGAGAAAATATGTGGAAGCAATACTACACAATTTAATATGAAGGAATTTAAACCGGTAAAAGTTTCTATTCCTGTTGTTACAACGTAGTTTTCCACCTTGTGAGCATCAACATTGATTGGCCTTTAGGATCCATATTATTGACTCAAATCCATCATTTTCCCTCTAGGAACACACAAATCCCTATTTTTGTTCCTGTACACTAGTTATTCCACTATAGCCAACGTACACGCAAGCTGTTCCACTATAGCCCATGGACACCAAGTAAAATGGTAAAAACCAATAGATAATTACTTTTTACTCCCAAAAAGAGGTCTGAGGGTGACCTTTGGTCCTTCATATGGCCCGAAACGACTCGATTCGACCTTTCACTTACCTTTGGAAGGCTATATATTGAGCTCTTATGGTGGTACATGGAAGGGAGGAGAAAGAGAGAGAAATATAACTCTAATGGATTTTTGTCGTGACTTGAGTCTACACTCATTGATCCTTGTTGTTGTGAACTCCTTTATGTTCACCTACCAAACTCCTTTCATAGTTTGAGTTTTCCATTGCATGGGGGATTGAAGTGGTGGAGGAACAAGTGGAGAGACCCAGTTCTTCGTTCAGATTGGTTGCCGGCAAGAGGTCGTATATTGTACTTCTTGTTATTTATTAATGGAAATACTCATTTTCTTGTCCAATTGATGTTGTGAATGTTGTTAAATTACATTGGGTTACATTTGCTTATGTTATCATGGATCATGTTATTTATTATGCTAATGTCTTTCACATGTTATATGCACTTGCTTGTATTTGTTGTTGAGATTAATTTGCAAGTTCAAGTGTAGAGGTTGAAAGCTCAACGAGGATCTACTTCGAACATCTGGTTGAAGGTTGGTCTTTTCTCCATTATCTTAGCGTTGTCATTTATATAGCATTGCATTGGGAATTGAGCTATTTTCTGGTAGTCAGCTATCTATTGTGGTCTACCCCAAGCCATAGGAAATTTTCTCTGTAACAGAAATGGTGACTCCACTGAAGAGAACATCCATTTTGGGGATTTTTTAGGCATTTGTCCTTATTTTGAGTTGTTGTTTGTCGAGCTTCTGTGTCATTGATTGGCCGTTGGTATCTACAGTAGAAAACTAGGTTTTTTTCTGGGTTGTTTGACCGTTTTTTGGCTCATTTTCCTTTCCCTGTACATAGGTCAACTTAGTTTTGACTGCATCTACCCGCCTCTGTGTGAACTGTAGCCCACGTCTACCTGCAACTATTCTTTGAATAGTTGCATACAACTTCGAGATTGTTTGATTTTTGGCCTTGGGTGGTTGCTGGGTTGATTCTGAGTGTTCCTGAGTCTTAGTTGGCCTATTTCCTGATTGTTCCATGCTCTGTTCGTGACCAGAAAATCCTCTTTCTTTTCTATTTTTGAGTTTTAAAATTTTTCACAATTTCTTGTTTTATAGCTCATCAGCTTGGCTGAATCTTGCTGTTTGGGTTTTGTGGGGTTGTCTATTTGATATGCTATGCATTTCTTTATTGAATAGTAATATTTTGCTTGCATTTTTTCATTTCTTTATATTGAAAAAATACAAAAATATTGTTTTGCATTTTCCTTGCATTTATAAGAGAAAATACAAAAATATTTGATTTATGTACTGCATTTTGCATTTGAGTGCTTGTGATTTCATTTAGGACTTGTTTGTGCATTGAAACTTTAAAGAGATTGCATTTTATTTCGAACCGTTGGATTGATTGTCATATTAGTGGCATGCTTGTTATTGAATAGATGAGTCTAGTGTTTTTCGGTTGTGCATACCATTGAGTCCTATACATCATCAGTTTCACAACCATATCCTTTGAGTAACTACAACCATTAAAATCAACGCTTAATCTTAAAATTGATTAGAAACGAATTTTATTTTATAGGTTGTGCCAACTAGCTTAGGTTTAGAGTCTTGGAATAGATCATTGTGAGTTAACAATCCAAGACTATTGAACCAACATTATGTGTCTGACCAGGGAGTGGTGAAACCCATGGTATACATCATTATTCTTAAGAAGCTCTACTAAAACCAGAGTTAAGCACGAGGTCATGGGAGGTTGGTTGCGGAGATAGCCCTCCAATACTAGCTAAGAATGCGATATACTTCCAGGATTTGTTCGTGTACGGGGGCTCTTGAGGGATCTGTACCTCTTGAGTTTCGGGCTTAGCTACCTTGCCCATACGACAGATCCCACTTGCAACTGTCCGCCTAAGCATTGGTTATATCATGGTGACCTTAGTTGCTTTACCTAGGTATCGCATAGGGCATTCGTTGTGATTATTCTGCGATTGTCCTGAGTCAGATAGCGGTTGGACAACACAGTTGCCTGTTGTATAGGGATTTGATCCTGTGCACGCAGTGAAGTCTGGGAACCCTTATGACTGATTCTGTTACCTCCGGTTATAGTTTGGGAGTCTCAAGCCTCTCCTAGGTGAGACATACCGGCTGTAGTGTCGGGAGGTCCCTTGAGCCAGTCTTGTTTGTGTGCATTTGGTTGTAGTTTATTTAGGTGTGTGATCTTTGATCAATAATTGGCCATTAGGAGGCATTCTGTTTATTTGGATTTATCGTGGAACGAGATCCACCTCTCCGTTGGTCTCGTCGTTTAGCTGGTTTACCAACTGACAAGGTAGCACATCCTTTTCATAAGAGACACCGAAGGATCCCCTCTGACACTTTTGAGAATTTTAATAAACTTCACGAGTACGTTATGACTCTTGCATCTAGCATGCTGGGAAGAATTCCCGTGACTTCGTCGGTTGAGGTCGATGGTTAGACTGCTCCTCCCACTCCTTGAGAGCTTGGAGAGGAAGGTTCACCCCCACATGTCACTTTTTCAAGTTTTGGGCCATATCCACCCCCGAAACCAAACCCATCCCATGGTACTTACACACAAGGATTCTGATATGGGATGCCAGATCTTAATGACACCACAAACCTTTCGACCACTAATCCTTATTCAGTTGGTATGCCCAGCTTTAATTCGAATGTTACATCCACTTCGTCGGGTAATCAAGCTAGCACTAGCCTTGGAGATACGGGCACTGCCCCTTCCGAGGGCGGTACATCCTCTTCTGCTCCCTTCGGGGGCGGCACAACCTCTACTGCTCCCTTTGGAGGCGGCACGACCTTTTTCGCTCCATTTCAATTCATGTCTGGTCACATCCCTTCAGCTTCTACAACTGTTGGAGGAGGACCACACCCTAGGACTTCCCCTCATTTTAGTGGGAACACTTCACATAACACGACTCACACTACACAACCTAACATGCATGTTTCTACGCATATACCTGTGACTACGACCACGACTGTTAATCAGCATGTCCCTCCTAAAACTAGGAGTGGGTACATTCCCAACACACTACGGGTGGACACAATCCTCACACTAGAGGTGGACACATACTTTATACTGGGGGTGGACACATTCCTAACCCTAGGGGTGGGCACATTCTTAACGCTGCCAGTGGGAACATTCCAAACACTGGGGGTGGAAACATACCCTAAACTCATGGTCATTACTCGACTGCTTTTGCTACAACTAACACCTATATTCCCCATAATTATGGTGGTAATCCTTCTTATAATGCAATGGGTCCTGGCCCTCACTATAACTCCCCTCACTATGGTGCTTACAATCCATATATACCTTCGTACCCTTACACGGGTCAGGGTGGCGGCGGTTATCATCCCTATGGTCATGATCATGATTCATACCATCCCTATGGTACGCAAGGTCAACCTCTTTTGGGATCCTTTAATCCAGCTTCATAGCCTCAGCTCCCGTTTCTTTCTCAATTGAATTTACCAGATATTTCAAAGCTCACAAATGATCTGGTGTGTCACGATCCTTCTTGGCCTCCAGTCCCTACCAAGCTCCCTTCGGACATTCCAAAGTTTGAAGGGAAGAATGGTGAGGATCCAGGTGATCATGTTACAACTTTTCACCTTTGGTGCTCCTCGAATTCATTAAACCACAACTCTATTCGTCTGAGACTATTTCAACGCACTCTCATGGGGGAAGCTACGAAGTGGTATGTCAAGTTGCCTGGGGGAACCTACAGGAGTTTTAATGAGATAGCTTTTGTTTTCTTGGATCACTTTCAGTTGCCAGTTCGTTACGATACTGGCACCGAAATTTTATCTACCTTCCGCCATAACAAGGCCATGCACATATCCGATCACATTCAGGAGTGGCATCGACGGAAGAGGCTAGTGAAAGCCAACATTCCTCCAGATTTTCTGTTGGAGTGGTTCCTCAAGTCGTTGCTTCCCTATATATCTAAGGACGTTTCAGTGTTTGGCATTACGACTGAGGAACAAGCAATATTCAAGGCCCAATATCTAGATTTACTCTATGCTCAATCTGGCATCTTGTATGATATCATCCCTGACCCACCGCGCTCATGATATGAGACCAAGCCCGTTCCTGGACCACATGCTGATGGCACTGTTGGATCCACGAGCACTCGACCCATAGACTTGGTTACAAACCAAATGAAAAATTTGTCTATTAGCCATTCTACCCCCGGACAGGCTCACGCCTCGTCCATTCCTACCCAATCTTCTGATGTCCATTCTATATAGACGACGAATTGATAAGGTAACCAGAAACTTGGTGGAAAGAAGAAGGGGAAAAATAACCGTAAGGGTGGGAATAATTCGAATAATGGAAGTAATCGAAACACTCCTAGGAAAGAGAACGCCAACCCTCCTCGGGATGATGGAAATGCTGGCGGGGACCATAAGCCGAGACGTAAAGTGAAATTCCCTTGCAAGATTTGTGGGGAGGATCACCTGACTCACTTTTGTCCTCGAATTGAAGAAGCATCGAAGCATCTTGCACATAGCCGATCTGTGTTGAAAGATCCCCTTCCGCATCATCATAATATGGCTTCGAATGCTCCCGCTACTAGCTATGGGACTAATGAAACTACAACGTCTTCTTCTCATGTTGGTGGCTACGGATGCGTGAACATGGTAGAATATCAGGTTAGTGTTGCTACTCGTCAACGCGATTATGGTGCACCACAACTGAATATGGGGAATGAGCCTCCTCCTCCTCCTGATACTTCTTTGCATATAGAGAAGCCCACTACTATGTCGCGGATACCAAAAGGTGTTCTTAAGCGCTCGACGCACAATCGCAATGCCCAAGTCACCCATAACTACTCTATTGTAGAAGATTTGGGCCAAAATCTATGTGCCATGTCGGCTCTTGAGGTGTTACAGGCATGCCCTTCACAGTGACACGCCCTTTTATCTGCTTTAAGAGTTCAGGATGAGAGTAACCCTAGCATCATTAAATTCGACACTACGGATGTCCAGCCTCGCTTACCTTACCATGTGGCTTTTCAAATCCACGCGAAGTGCTTGGATAAATTCGTTAAACGTATGGTGGTTGAAGAAGGTGCTTCCACCTCAGTAATGTCGTTGGATTGTTGGAAGGATCTTGGATCTCCTCCCATGTTTAAATCTATGACCATGCTTACTACATTCGATGGTCGGTCATTTAGGCCGCATGGTATTCTCCCTTCCCTTGAGGTCCACTTGGGTGGGAAATCCATGCCTATTGAATTCGAGGTGGTTGATGCTCCCATTGAATACAACCTTCTTTTGGGTAGGAATTGGATCTACGCAATGAAAGCGATCGTATATTCCGTGTTTAGAGTTATTTTCTTTCCTCACGAAGGAAAAATTGTGACGGTCGATCAGCTCGATTTTCCTAGTTCTAATTCCATAGCATCACCAGGAACTGTGGTTCCCCAGATCAACAATCCTCAGCCGGCAACTGGGAAAATTGGTGTAGGATTGTATCCATGCTTGATGGGATCATTCGACTTTATTGCACCAATTGCTTTTATTGGGACCATTTCCGATAGTGCACCATCCTCTTTAAATAATGTACCTTTCCAAACCTCTTATTTTAATGATTCTTGGACTTTACCATCCATGAGTGCCCTGTTTGGAGACATTTCGCACGTTGGAATGGTTATGACATTATCCACAGCTGAGCTTGCTTACCGTGAAATTCAACAAGCCACTGCAAATCCGGGTCCACCCTCTTCACGGACAGAGGAGGAAGATCTCGTTATGTTGCCAGCATGGGCAGCCGACTCATCTTGCTCACACAATTCTCTTGATGGTACTTTGCCTTCGGATGAAGCCATGTGTGGTAGTGAGAGGCCATGGGAATATTTGCATCATTGCTCTTATTTTCTTCCTAACCTCGATCTTCTTGAGCGAGAAGAGTTTAGGATGACTCTTACCGAGAAGGTTGGTCACCCTGTGGCTCCTTTGGATTCACATGGGATTTACGTGGAAGGGAATATGGCCAATATCTCCCCAACCATACCGATCAACATCTCTCGCACACTCGGAAAGGTAGAGAACGTTTATATCAGTGTTGATTGTTCTCCCGATGAGATCCGTATATACACTGAACTGTTCAAGGAATTTCAGGATGTTTTCTCCTGGTCATATGAGGAGATGCCAGGAATAGACCATAGTATTGTCGAACATGAAATTAAGACATATCCCAATGCCAAGCCAGTTCGGAAACAACTTCGTGCTGTGAATCCTAGAAAGGAAGTCGTGATCAAGGTAGAGGTGGAGAAACTACTTAAAGCTGGTTTAATCTACCTGGTTCCTGTTAGGAACCCATGTCTTTACTTTGTTAGTATATTGTTGTTGGACGCATATGCTTTGTAAGTCGTCCCGTAGTATTTGTTGATCCATAGTTTATATTAGCCCATAGTATTGGACGCATATGCTTTGTAAGTCGTCCCATAGTATTATATGTCCCATGGTTTTGACTCATAGTATTGGCGCCTAGACTTAGCCCATGGTTTGTAATTACACATAGTATTGACCCATGGTATTGGCGCCTAGACTTAGTATATAAGTGTGTGTTGAGGCCTATGAAGGCACCGTGAAGTTAATTGTATTGAGCTTGCTCAAAGGAGGTTTCCTCCTCGAAATGGCCCATGATCAATATAAAAGTGATTCCGAGTTCTTTTATTTCTGATATCTCATGTATTTGCATTAAGTAATTATTGTAGGTTCATCACATCTGGTATCAGAGCACTTTCTTGGGCTCGTTGGGTGGAATTTCTGCCAAATTTTTTTTCACATCTGTTGCAGCTTCGGATTTGGGAATAATCCCTATCCACTTAACTGTGGGAAGTACTTGGGCATAAGCCCTAAAACTCATTGTGAGGAGTACCACAGGAACCCCAAAGTAACTGGCCCATTGAGAGGACCTGCCAACGAAAAGGGCAATGACCCCTACCTAATTGACTAGTTCCCACCCATGAGGTAAACCAAGAGCTGTCGTTTGTGGCAAAGTGGTTATCAGTTTTACCTGAGCCATGGAGTGAGGGGTACTGCCCCAATACGCAAGCTGTCAGATAGCATTGGTGGCCGAGTGAAACACCTGAACTGTTAGGAAGCCGTACATACCTGGGGTCCATATCTATTTTTAGTTGAACTGTTGTCGATCACTTCCGCTCCAGATCCAGCCATTTCAGATCTATTTTGAAAGTCATTCCAGATCCAGTCGCCATTTCAGATCCAACCATTTTCGATCCCTTCCGCGCCGTTGCAGATCCATCTGTTGCGGATCCCTTCCGCGCCGCTGTTGCCGATCCATTTTTGAAAAAATAAAAATAAAAAAAAATATGTTTTTCGGCCATATCTCCCTTGTTTCAACTCTGTTTTCCCTGAAACTTCACTGACATCCCTGCAATCCCATTTTGCATATTTCATTCTTGAAGACCCTATCCCAAATTCCACTTCCCAAGACCAGAAATCTCACATTTGTCTATTTTTAGGGTTTGCCATAACTTCTTCACTTTTCACTCGATTGCCTTCAAATTTTACCATAGAGTTCCTGCTTCTAAAATCCCCATTTTTTGCTTCCATGTCCCTCAGAAAGTGTCGAAAACCTATTCAAACCCCAATTACCCCTCCGAGTTTTTCCCAAATCCAAATTTCCCCTTAATAAATAAGCTTGTGTTTGTGTTTTTCTATCCATTCCCCCCCCCCACAAAAAAAAATAAAAAAAATTACTGGTTATGGTTATCACTCGCACAGGAGCAAACACCATGGAGGAAGCACTTGCAACCATCCAAACCAAACTCCAAGATCTGGATGAAAAATTTCTCAGCCTCCATCTTCAACATTCAGCCATGAGCAATAACCGATAGCCAGAATCTTTTGCAGCCACCGGGTTCTCTTCTTCCAGCAATGTTCGTGGGCCGAAGCTTGATTTTCCTCGCTTCAATGGTACTGATCCGACTGGATGGATATACCGAGCAGAACAATATTTCAGTCTACATAATACTTTTGATGTTCAGAAAGTTCCACTTGCATCCTTTCATTTGGAACAGGAAGCCCTTCAATGGTACCGTTGGTACATCAAAGCTCATCCCGAGCCAAACTGGACAGATTTTTGCCAACTCCTTTTGCCACGATTTGGTCCTAGTGCTTTTGACGACTTCATAGGAGCACTCACTAAACTTCACCAAACTGGCACAGTGAGAGAGTATCAGATGGAATTTGAGAAACTAGCCAATCACACAGAAGGATTGTCTGATGAATTCTACAGGAGTTGTTTTATCAGTGGTCTTAAGGATGAAATCCGCTCAGAGGTCAAAATGTTTTGTCCCAACACAATGATGGAAGTCCTAGGGTTGGCTAAGCTGGCCGAGGACAAGATCGCAGCTCAACAACGCTCCAAACCCACCTTTGTTCCCTTCAGAAATATGGGTTCCCAACTACCTCCCATCACGCCTGCTCCTCAACCAACTCCTATCAAGCAATTGTCTGAAACAGAGATGCAGGCACGTCGAGAAAAAGAGATTTGTTATAATTGTGATGAGAAATTCACTCAGGGACATAGATGTGTTCCACAAAATCTTTATCTCTTGGATGTGGATTCTCTGCCTGCCTCAGAACTTGATGAAAAAGCTCCAGATATAGTAGATGATTAGGTCGACATTCAACACCCGCCTGTTGACACCCCATCTCAGGACGACCCACCCGAGATCTCTCTCCATGTTGTAACTGGTGTCACCACCCCACAAACAATGCGAGTCAGGGGATACTTCAAGAAGCTCCCTCTTACCATACTCATTGATTCTGGTAGCACTCATAACTTTATTGATCCTCGGATTGCCAAATAGGCTGATTGTTTTGTCCATCCTTGCTCCAACTTTGAAGTCATGGTTTCCAATGGGGGCACCTTACCTTGCAAGGGGAAGTGTCACAAGGTGCGTATCTCTATGGAAGATTATAACCTGCGCTCTCACATGTTTGCCTTGTCCTTAGGCGTATGTGATGTGGTTTTGGGTGTTCAATGGTTACGCACACTTGGCCCCATCTTATGGGATTTTGCTGAACTTTGGATGCAGTTTTCAGTTAATGGGGCACAACACAAATTTATGGGCTTACAACCAGGGTCTCTCTACATCATCAGTTCACATCGCCTGGAAAAAATACTTAAGAAGAATTCACATGGTGTCATCGCTCAGCTCCATTCCATTTAGATGCACCCATCAATAGTCTCCACTACTTCCTTGGATAGATATGCAGGTGTCTTTGCTGAACCAATGAGCTTGTTGCCTTCAAGAGACCTTTCCGGTAAGAATTTAGCCGCATCTACCTCTCAGCAGGAAATGATGACTATTTTGCATACAGTCCAGAAGTGGCAGCCATCCCTATTGGGGAATTATTTCTGCATCAAGACTGATCTCCAGAGTCTGGAAACTTTCCTGGAACAATGGGTCTCCTCCCCAACACACCTGAAATGGGTTATCCAACTCATGGGTTATGACTATACGACCACTTACCAGAAGGGTAAGGACAATATGGTGGAAGATGCTCCTCCTCGCACATTTGATGACCCAGTTTCTCTTACAGCTATTTCTCTGCTTGTTCCAAATTGGTTGCAATCTGTTCAATGAGGCTATCTCTTATATAAACTCCATGCTTCTTCATCAGTAGGGCACTCTGAGTTCCTCAAAACGTATGACCAAGAACAATGTAACTTTTTTTGGTAGGGACTCAAAAGGAAAATTCAACGGATGGTGGTTGACTGTGATACTCTCCAGGTCAACAAGGGTGAAACGACCCTCCTTTCAGGACTGCTTGAACCGTTACCCATCCCTCCACATATTTGGAAAAATATTTCTATGGATTTCCTAGAAGCGCTCCAGTGGTATAGTACCACATCTCAAAGGACACCATATGAAGCAGTATTTGTACATGCACCACCAGTTCTTCTTCCATACACCTTCAGCAGCTCCCCAGTTCAGGCAATTGACTCAATTCTTCGAAACCGTGATCAGCTTCTTCTCATTCTGCAGGACAATTTTCACATGGCAAGAATTCGACTGAAACAACAAGCTGATCAGCACCGTTCTGAGCGCACTTTTCACATCGCTGATATGGTTCTTCTTCGTCTATAGCCTTCCATGCAATCCTCCCTGAAAATCCAAAGGCGCCAGTGGCTCGGAATGCAACTCGAGGATGCTATAGGGGACCCACTCCTTCAGATTTTGCATCAATTTCCACATCTAAATCTTTGAGGACAAAGTTTTTTCTAAGGGAGAGGGGATGTTAGGAACCCATGTCTTTACTTTGTTAGTATATTGTTGTTGGACGCATATGCTTTGTAAGTCGTCCCGTAGTATTTGTTGATCCATAGTTTATATTAGCCCATAGTATTGACCCATAGTATTGGATGCATATGCTTTGTAAGTTGTCCCATAGTATTATATGTCCCATGGTTTTGACTCATAGTATTGGCGCCTAGACTTAGCCCATGGTTTTTATTGACACATAGTATTGACCCATGGTATTGGCGCCTAGACTTAGTATATAAGTGTGTGTTGAGGCCTATGAAGGTACCGTGAAGTTAATTGTATTGAGCTTGCTCAAAGGAGGTTGCCCCCTCGAAGTGACCCGTGATCGACATAAAAGTGATTCTGAGTTCTATTATTTCTGATATCTCATGTATTTGCATTAATTAATTATTGCAGGTTCATCACAGTTCTGCTTACTGAATGCGTGTCAAATCCTGTTCCTGTAGATAAGAAGCAAGGAACCATCCGTGTATGCACAAACTTTAGAGATTTGAACCACGCATGTCCGAAAGACAACTTTCCCACACCATTCATAGATCAAATTTTGGAAGCGTGTGCAAGAAGCGAGGTTTCTTCATTTATGGACGGTTTCTCCAGATATAATCAGATCCAGATAAAGCCACAGGACCAACATAAAATGGCTTTTATATGTCCTTGGGGTACATTTTCATACCGAAAAATACCCTTCGGCCTTAAAAACGCTGGAGCTATGTTTCAACGTGCTATGACCTATGTGTTTCATGACCTCAAGCATATAGTGGAGGCTTACTTGGACAATCTTGCTGGCCATTCTCGTAAGAGAGTGGACCAACCCAAGCACCTTCGCCTCATTTTCGAAAGATGTCGATGTTATAAGATTCGTTTGAATCCTAATAAGTGCATATTTGTCGTGAGAATAGGTCTCCTTTTAGGGTTCATAGTTTCACAAGAGGGTATAAGAGTCGATCTTCTTAAGGTTGAGGCAATACTTCGGTTGCCTCCCCCGCGTAACCTGATTCAACTTTTGAGCCTCCAAGGGAGAGCCACTTTTCTATGACGTTTTGTAGTGAATTATGCTATTCTTACCAAAGGTTTCGTGCGATTGTTGAAGAAGGACACACCATTTATCTGGGATGAGCGAGCCCATCAGTCTTTCGACAATTTGAAGAAAGCTTTAGTATCGGCCCCTTTGCTTAGTTGACCTGACTTTGCTAGATATTTCTTGCTTTATGTGGCTACGTCTCTCAAGACGATTGGCATGGTATTAGTTCAGGTAGATGATGTGCTCCAAGAGCATGTCATCTATTATCTTAGTCAAAATTTAGTAGACGTTGAGCTGAGATACTCATGTGGAGAAGTTGGCACTTGCGACGGTTCATGCAGTCCAACGTTTACAGCATTACATCATGCTTAGGAAAACCACTATCATAGCACACATCAATCCATTTCAGTTCGTGCTTTCACGACATTTGATTGGGGGGGAGTATAATAAATGGATTGTGATTCTTCAAGAGTTTGATCTCGATTTTGCTTCGGCAAAGTCGGTGAAATCCTTGGTTTTCGCTGAGCTCATGTCATATTTTCCATGACTTGATGAGGACATCGTCCATGAAGATTCCTTTGTGGATGAGAATTTATTTCTTATCTCATAAGCAGACCCTTGGTATGGGGATATCATCATATATCTCCAAACTTTGAATTTCCCTTCGCACTATTCACGAGATGAACGACGGAGTGTGAGCCACCAAGCTAAAGATTATGTCATCGTCAGTGACACTTTGTATCATCGAGGAAAGGACTCTATCCTCCATCATTGTTTGACTCATGAAGAAGAGGAGTTAGTACTGGATGACTGCCACAGCAGCGCGTGTGGTGGTCACTTATCCGGGCTCACGACAACCCAATGCATCATGTGAGCAGGTTACTTCTGGCCTTCGATCTTTAAATATTGTATGAACACTATGAAGAGATGTCACCCCTGCCATGTGTTTTATCGAAATATACACTCGCATCTAGAGCCCCTTCATCCGGTCGTCACTGTCGGTCCCTTCACTTAGTGGGGGGTGGATTTCATGGATTGCAAACTAGCTTCAGCTGGGGGGCATCACCATATCATTGTGGCCGTGGAATAATTTTCCAGATGGGCTGAGGCCATGCCTACCGTAAAAGCCAATGGTGCTACAACAACCCATTTCATGTTCAACCAAATTATCGCTCGATTCGGTATTCCGAAAGATATTGTCACTGACCATGGCAGTCACTTTCAGAACAAAATGATGGCGGATTTGTCACTCAAGCTTGGGTTTCGTCAAGAGAAGTCATCTTCTTACTACCCCCAAGAGAATGGTCAAGTTGAGGCAATCAATAACTCCTTAAAGACGATTCTCCAATGTACCATCCAGCAAAGCAAGAGCAACTGGCATATTATGTTATATCTTGGTTTGTGGGCATATTGAACCGCAATTAAGACTGCCACCGGTTTCTCACCATTTCATCTAGTACATGGTGTGGAGTCTATTTTACCGATTGAATGAGAAATCCCTTCATTAAAACTAGCCATAGAGATCCTGCCTGATATGTCAGATGTTGAGCAACGTTTGATCCACCTTGAGCAACTTGATGAGCAACGTCGAGATGCCACCGTGGCTATAGATGCCAACAAACATCATGTCAAGGTTCAATATGATAGGTCTATCCATCCCCGGCAGTATGCTGAAGGTGACTTGGTCCTCTTGTATGACCAAGCTAAGGAACCTCTGGGGGTAGAAAAGCTTAACCCCATGTGGCACGGTCCTTACATAGTGAGGCGTGTCCTTGAGAAAGGAGCCTACGAATTGGAAGATTATGAAGGGAACGCCTTGAAGGAGCCTAGAAATGGGATTTACCTCCAGTGGTATTACACTTGAGCTTCTAGCTCGAGCTAGTACTTTTGTATACTATTGTATAGTTGCTTCTGTACATAGTTTAGATTTCTTTTGGTTTTTTGGATCTGCTGATTCGCTTCAGTTTGGTTGACAGATGTCAGCGAAATCTCCTATGTTCTTAGGATTTGCGGATGGTGCTAGCCATCATACGCAACGACCTGCTTCTACTGCGTGGGTTATTTATTCACTGTACCATCAGATTGTGTCTTTGGGAGGTGCTTGTCTTGGTCCTACATTGAACAATGTGACTGAGTACAGTGCTGTAGTTGAGCTACTTTGGGATGCCATTTCGCATGGTATCCAGTATTTAGAGGTCCACCTGGATTCACAACTGGTTGTGTCTAAGTTGAATGGCTGGTATCGCGTGAGGGATCCTACATTACTATGGAGGTTCTTAAGGTTAAGACTCTTGGAGCATCATTTTGTTTCCATTACATACATTCATGTTCTAAGATGTTTTAATCATGTATTTGATGCATACGCTAATTATGTCCTAGATTGGCAATTGTCACATCAATAAATAAGCACACAAATAAACATTCATTCACACATTTGTACATACACATATAGTAGAACTGGAGAATCATAGTTTTTTATAAATAACATGTCCAAAAAGGTGGTGTCACAGTACAAAACTGGAGCCTGTAGCTCTCAAAAATATACATAATCGATACAAAATATGGAACTTTGAGATATCTAAGCCCTAGGAGGAGGCCTAGCTTCCTTGGAAAGATGTGTCTGATAATAGTAGTGAACTGCATTAGCTATGCGCCGCAGTAGTCGCACCCAGGTGCCTGGTATTCCCACAACATGTTGCTGTATCGCCTCTGGAAGATGCTCCACCTCAATCATGGGTACTCTATTGGTCATATGGGACAGGTTGACTCGTACGTTCTCTAATGTTCGCTTTGTTGCAGCACCAGCTACCTCTCCACCCCTATCCCGTCGACGATGTCTTGGGAAGCCCTCTGGTCTTCACGAACTAGCATCTGCGAGCAAACAGTGGAATGTCAATATGTGATACTACACCAATTTTTTTTTTTCATTTTCATATATAATAAAAAATCCCAAAAAATTAAATATACAAAACATAAAAAGAGTAACATACCGATGTCTCCGAATGCGGCCCTTGGAGGAAGCGGCATGTCACGATCGCCCTGGTAGTCTGTCCCAGCATATGGGTAGTCATTGATGGCGATGACCTATCGATCCCACCAGCAAAAGAAATCATCTGTATATGGTGATGCCTGTTGGCCACCACCCTGTTGCGTCGGTACCTCGGCCCATTGGGTCAAGGCTGGGTCACGAAGACTATGCGGAGGGACTTCAACCCTTAGACTGAGCCCTAGAACTCTCTCGAACAAAAAGCTGCATAGTATACTACCATAGCCAAAGTTCTTTGTCTACCTATTCCTGCAGTCCGTTAACTAGGTATTCATAGACACCAGTAACGTTGTGCACCAGTCATATACTATGGGCCTCATGCACTCCGAGGCATAGAACATCACTGGCCTCGAATCCTGGTGTAAAGCTGCTGAACCTGTAATCCTGACGAGGGTGGAAACTATGATCTTCATACTCAAACTTACTATGGCTCCAATGGGTACCTGACTCCCCACCTTTTGGGTGCCGAGAAGACAGTACCACTCTATATAGTCGGGAATGGTGATCCCACCACCTATAGTGCGAGACCAAAGACTAGCCATCTCCCCTCGGCGGGATAACCCTGTAATGAAATATATGTCATCCACCTCTAAGGAGAGTGTTTGACCATCCATATTGAAGTTTTTGGCCCTTAAACCCCCAATGTTCCAAAATTTATAAAGGCCACATGCTTGTAGTGCTTGCTGTGCGGGAAAATCTTGGCGAACCATCTCATCCACAACATCATGTTCTCTTTCCCTCCACTCTAGAACCATCCTGGAGGAAGAAACACAAGTTTTTTTTAGCTTTTGACATTAAAAAAAATTCTTCATGGCCGTACCTGCAGGCTATTGAGTAGATAGGGGCATCTACCCATGGTCAACGCATGCGTTGACCGCATCTAGTAGGCCCTACCCATGACCCGCGGAGTTGTAGCTCGCGTATAGTGCATGGAGAAGTAGGGCTAGACTAATAAAAATAATGGACCACTAAAAACTGAAATAAAAGCTACCAAATGAAAGAGGGGGATGAGATGACTAACCCGCTCTAGACGGTTCGTGAAATGGACGCCCACAGTGTCTGGAATCAACAATTGAACTTTGGAGGTGAAAACTAACCAAAACCATTATTTGGATGAAAATGAAAATGAATTGGTAAATAGTAATTTATTTTTTACTATTTATAGTTTTGCAAATCCACTTTTCTATAGTTTTCAACATTTTAAGTTGTTTCGAACTAATATAATGTCTTGGAGTACCATTTTGACCAGATTTTTCCAATGAGAGTTGAATTTTTTACCATTTCTCACCTATGACAGGTTTATTTCACACCCGTCATATAGGTTAGATGTCATTTTCACCTGCATTATGCATTTGACCTTTGACCATTTGTCGTTAAACCTAGGTGCAACCCCGCTTTGCAACTGACACGGAGCCTTCACATTGTTATAGAAGTGTCGTTATTTAGCGGTAGGGCTTGTCTGAACATGGGTGCCCTAGTTAGATCCTTTTTATGCATTTTGGCGCCCATGCCATTGTTCCCCCTTAGGATCGGGAGTCCTTTGTAGTTACGCCATGAATTTGCGATAAAGACTCATACTCTACTTTGTCTTATGCTGGCCATCTTCCATAAGGACTCCCCCATTTTTACCAAGTTGTGATTGCATTGCATCATCCTGCTTGCTGCTTGAGCCTTGTGCCGGCTCCCGCTTACTCAATTGTTAGCCTTGTGCCTGAGCACTTCCCTTGCCGAGCCTTGCAGAGCTTTCATTTTCCTTTCGCAATTTGATGACCTTTTGACCCTAAGGGAACACCCCCCCAAGTCTCCACATCCTGCACATGCTTCCTTGCATTGATCATAGGTATGTTCCACTGCTTGGGACTAGTCTACTTGCTATTTGAAACTCGTTCCCTCACTCATTGTACTATAAGAAATTTTATTCTTTTTCAAGCTTTCCAAATATGAAAAAGACTAAAAAAATAAAATATTCCAAAAAGCTAGATGGGAGAATCGTTACTTCTTTTTGTTGGCAGCTGTTGTGTCACCTTTGAACAAAGCATTCATTCCACTCCATTCACCATGATTCTGGACTATAGTAGGACCTTAGGAAGCTGTACTCATTTCTGAGATTTTACTCCACCGGTTGGTTAAGCTTCTAGTCACTATGGATCCCTTTGTTGATGCCTCCTGCATCGCATTGTGTCATTACTCGAGTCTATGCTTCCTGAGTCTATTCATTTGCTCATGCTCTTGTTCAAAGGAAGTCCTGAAATCAGATTCGGCCACTCCTCAGATCTCTTGACTATTGCATGTTGGCCATCCTTATTGAGTCAGTCAGTTCGTCCGAGTTTTTCCAAATCTTTCAGCGTAGCTGTTACCTCGTGCTAGTTGATGGAGGATGCCTTAATGCCCTCCTTCTAGCGAGTTTCGTTCCATCGACTTCAACTCATTTATTCCAAAATTGAAACTTAGAGTCGATTGAGTACATTGAGGCTTACAGTCATTAGTTGTAGGTTCTCTCGCCATCGATAGTTTTGGGAATACATCAATGTCCCCTGATCGATGGATTCATCTTAGTGTTCGACCTCAACACATATATTCACACTTTGATGATTGTACGCTGTGCCTTGATTCCCATTTTCATTATTGGTGGGTTATCTCACGTCTGTTAACGGTATACATCATTGACCGGTAATCAGACGATGTCACATTAGGTTCGACTTCAACACTTTTATTCACTTGATGGGACTTCAACTGTAGATGATTTGTGTAGAAGACCCCAGACGTTAGTAGCATTCAATATGCTGCTCTTGATCGTGACTATACTTATAAGATCTTATTTCTTGTACATCAGCAGTTTGTACCTCCAGTATTGCACCAGTTGTTTCCTTTTCAACAGGAGACCATATCTTACTGTATGGGTCATGGCTATGACCACTCATGACATGTATTCACTATATACTACCTATCATGGCCATTGTATCAGATTGTTGTATTGTACCGACATGTATTCAGAGATATTATTGTATTGTGATGAGTGAGGTACTCTCTCCATTTGTGTCTCCATCACTCCACTTATGAGATTTATAATGTATTTCGGCCATCGTAGTAGCTTCTCTGACCTCACACATTAGGGGGCATCTGTTACACCATAATTTTCCACCTTGTGAGAATCAACATTGATTGGCCTTTAGGATCCATATTATTGACTCAGATCCATCATTTTCCCTCTAGGAACACACAACTCCCTATTTTTGTTCCTGTATGCTAGTTGTTCCACTATAGCCAGTGTACACGTGGGTTGTTCCACTATAGCCCACGGACACCAAGTAAAATGGTAAAAACCAATAGATAATTACTTTTTACTCCCAAAAAGCGGTCTTAGGGTGACCTTTGGCCCTCCATATGCCCTAAAACGACTTGAATCGACCTTTCACTTACCTTTGGAAGGCTATATATTGAGCTATTATGGTGTATGGAAGGGAGGAGAAAGAGAGAGCAAGATAACTCTAGTGGATTTTTTTCATGACTTGAGTCTACACTCATTGATCCTTGTTGTTGTGAACTCCTTTATGTTCACCTACCAAACTCCTTTCATAGTTTGAGTTTTCCATTGCATGGGGGATTGAAATGGTGGAGGCACAAGTGGAGAGACCCAGTTCTTGGTTTAGATTGGTTGCCAGCAAGAGGTCGTATATTGTACTTCTTGTTATTTATTAATGGAAATACTCATTTTCTCGTCCAATTGATGTTCTGAATGTTGTTAAATTACATTGGGTTACATTTGCTTATGATATCATGGATCATGCTATTGATTATGCTAATGTATTTCACATGTTATATGCACTTGCATGTATTTGTTGTTGAGACTAATTTGCAGGTTCAAGTGTAGAGGTTGAAAGCTCAACGGGGATCTACTTTGAAATTTCGGTTAAAGGTTGGTCTTTTCTCCATTATCTTATCATTGTCATTTATATAGCATTGCATTGGGAATTGAGTTATTTTCTGGTAGTCAGCTGTCTGTTGTGGTCTACCCCAAGCCATAGGAAGTTTTCTCCGTAACACCCGTAGGTGTAATATTATCTACAGAATAGTGTCCCAAGACAAATGAATAAAAAGAAGACATGTCCCATGTTCCTTATGCTAGTGCAGTTGAAATTTTGATGTATGGCATGGTATGCACTAGACCAGACATTTCCCATGCGGTGGGAGTTTTGAGCAGGTATATGTCAAAACCGAGAAATGAACATTGGATAGTTGTGAAGAGGGTGTTCACGTATTTGCGTGGAACAAGTAAGTGCAATATGATACTAAGGAAGAATTGAACAAGACAGACTGTTGAATGTACATTGCTTTGTTGATGCTGACTGGGTTGAAGAATTGGATCGTAGAAGATCTAGTACAAGTGGGTATGCATTTAAATTATTTGTAGGTGCTATCAATTGGATGAGTAAGAGATAGGCTATAGTGGCACTATAAACTATAGAAGCTAAATACATGGTATCCACTCATGCAAGTAAAGAGGTTGTATGGTTGCAGAGATTGTGTTCAGACATTGGGTTTGAACATCAAGCTCTAAGGATAGATTGTGACAGTCAGAGTGCAATATTCCTGGCAAAGAACCCTTCTTATCACTCAAGAACGAAGCATATTAATGTGAAATTTCACTTTGTAAGAGACATGGTTGAAAGTAAGAAGGTGTTACTGGAGAAAGTCGACACTTTGAAGAATGTCACAGATTCATTGACAAAATATGTGAGCACTAAGAAGTTCTCTTGGTGTAAAGGAGCAATGGGAATTCATGCCCCATATTGTTGATCCAATAAATTATTGTACTCCCTGTATGCAAAGAAAACAACAAGTGGGATAATGTTGAGTATATGTTATATTCTTTGCATGTGTGTGTGTGTGGGGGGGGGGTGCGCGTTTGATCACGTAGTGATCAATCCCCTCCATCTAGTTCTCTGCCGTATGCGCCAAGTGTTGTGCGTGGCGTTGGCTCAGGGGGGGTAAGAGGGGGGGGGGGGGTATGCTGATGCCTTCCTCCTTCCGTGAAGTCTGAAGAAAATGGCCATTAGGACATTTCCGTTCTCACGAGCGCAATGAGCACCAATTTTTTTTTGGGTTGTTTTCGCATATTTTGGGAATTTTCTAAAAATATGTAATTTAATCTCGGTTAAGGGATTGGGGTCTATTTTCTAATCCGGATTGATGGATTAGGGTATTGTATGTTGCAGAATACCTATATTGTCTTGTGAATGATTCATAATGATAATGAGAAAAATAGGAGCGGCGGGTCTAAGGTTTGCTGGTTTTTCCCAGTCAAGGGTTTCCAAAGTAAATATTTGTGTATTATGTGTGAATGCTGTGGTGTAATATCTGTTTTTATTAAACGAATCTATATGCTTTTCTTATTTGCACGGGTTTTAAAACTTAAATAAAGGACATTCGAGACAAATTTAAGGTGCTTGAATGTAGCAAAGTTGAGGAGTCTTTAAAGTTGAACAAATTTGATAGTTTTGTAGCTTCATCATCTACATATGTTTGGGTTTCCCATTGTTACCTCTCGAACTAGCATGTGTGATTAGAGACCAAAAGAACAATCCTAGACCAAAGGAAACCAATAGGTTCTACCCATTGTCACTTCAATAACTACCTCTCTCACTTTAGGTTGGTTCTCTCCAACTCAAGGGGGGTTGAACCCTATCCAATGTTGTTTTTAGGGATTTTTTTGGTTTGAAACATGTATTTCGACTACCTATATTCTATCAATGTTATCAAAATAGGATTGTCACCAAACTAATGGACTTGCTAACCCCTAGTTGTGCTTGCACTACTAGAGGGTTAAGATCCAACATGATTCCATTAGGTTGGTCACATTCCATGCATACAAACTGATTGAGAGGGACACATGACATGGATATCCATGCATGGGTGATTGTAAAAGAATTAGTCTAAATAAGACTGCTTATTTGATTTATGATTCTTTGTTAGGAATATTTATTATTTCCATTTGCTTTTCTTATGTAACAGGTATGAGTTAAATGTCAAATCTTTAAGCCAGTAAATGCAATATGGTGGTCAAATATCGATGTTGGAGAATGTTTGAGTTAAGATACATATGTTAGAACATGTTGAATTCATCTCAGTATAACATGGACAATTAAGAAAAGGGATAGGTCACAGTTTCATGAACTAGTGCAGTGCCAATTTCTCACAAAATAATGTTAGACCAGAAGGGGCAAAGACTAGATTCTAAGCCAATAATTTGGATAAATTAGGCAATCATAACAATTTCAAAGTGTGCCTCCACCAAATTTTAGAAAGAATCTTTGAAATCAATTTAATGGAGATGTAATTGAAATTCTTGAAATACCAATTAACCAACAATAGTATGAGAAATTAGGACATACAAGTCTTGAAGATGGAGTTTGAAAGGGTTGTATATGCAATAGATCTCATCAATGTAATATCATATTGATAGGGAATTACGTGACAACACCAAGACATTATGAAACAAATGAATAGGTCCATATAAGAAGAAATTGGGGTAGAATATCTGAACACTATCTCAGATTCAATTACCTCATATTCTTGTATCAAACCTTCATTTATTGCCATGATTTGTTGAACAAAGGAAAACTTGATGGTCAAAGTGGTAATCCATCTTTGATAGCTAGGAAAAATCTATAACTTCAGTGTTCATCTTAAAATAAGAAAAGTAAGGAGTATCAATATTGTTATTGGCATTTCATACTTCCTAAACTAGTTAATTTGTTTATATATTTTAATAAAATTGTCATTTAGTTCTATTTTTTCCACTTTCTTTTATAGTCATATTAATGCACACGCACATATTAATTGAAGTTGTATTATACTTTGTTTTACTTTGGTATGAGTTAATATTAGAAATATAATATAAATATGCATTGTGGTATGAAATTAATACTAACATCTAATATTCATTTTTTTTCCAAATCACACCAATTAATGACTCCATACATGATTATTTAAACTATGTTGAGCCTACTTTAAATATATGAGGAGAATATTGATGATGATGATGGTGACTATGGTGATGAGGTTGAGCAAGATGACGAGTTCAATGATCATGATGAGGATCATGACCATAATCTTGATGATGATGTTGGTGGTGCTAGTTAGCATTGATGCTATGCACAAGCTTGCTACATTTTGGAATATATATACATGTATTGTTGTTGACATATAACTATGGTATACTTATCATTTTGACTTTTAAATTTATATATGGAGATCATACGACTTGTTTCTTATCAGATTGGTATTTAAATCATATATATATTTGACTTGCTTTTACTTTACTATAATGATAGCCATGAAAGGTTTTTATATGTTGATCATACATTTGAATTTTAGTTGATTTGATTAAAGATAATGATGATGTTATCAATATTGTCTTGTTACTTTATATATATTGGAAATTGTCAATGTTATTTTGATGGAGAATTAATATCTGTGATGCCAATATTACTACTTTTGGATGGATATAGTGATTTTTTCTTAAACTTCTTTACAAATTTTATGCTATAAATTTGAATTCTTTTAATGTTATTTGAAAACTTTGATATATTTCACTATTAATAATTGAAATTAATATTCTTAATTAACAATGGATGCAAAATGGGATGCAAAACAAAACGCAAAATGGATGCCAAATTGAACGACAAATGGGAAACAAAATTGGATGCAAGATTAGACGCACCACTAGATGTAAAACATGATGCAGAAGTGGACAAAAGACTAGATGCAAAAAGGGACTCAACACTAGACACAAATTTGAGCGCAAAATTTGGTGCCAAACTAAACACAGTATTAGGCCCAAAATCAGACGCAACACAAGATACACCAATAGATGCAAATTTGGACTCCTAACTCGACGTAACATTGGGCATTAAATAGGGTAAAAAACTGAGAACAAAATTGGATGCAACATTGGGTGTAAAACTAGGTGCAACATTGGGCACAAGATTGGACGCAACAATGGGTAGAAAAATAGACATAAAATGGGATGCAAAATTGGATGCAAGATGGGATGAAACACTAGATTTAAAATTGGATAAAACATTGGACACAAAAATGGATCCAAAATTAGGTGCAATAGTAGGCACAAAACTAGGCACAAACTTGGATGCGAAAAAATACGTAAAATGGGATGCAACACAAGGCGCAAATCTAGAAGAAAAAAAGACTTAAACAAGATGCAAAATTGGATGCAACATGAGATGAAATACTAGATGTGAAACTGGATGAAAATTAGATGCAATACTAGGCCCAAAATTAGATGCAAAATTGGATGCAACATTAGATGCAAAACTGGACACATACTTGGATGCAAAACATGATGCAAAATTGGGAGCAAAACTTGACGTAAAACTAGGTGCAAAATTAGATGAAACATTAGATGCAAAATTGAGTGCAAAAAAGGACACAAAAAATGATGCAATACTAGATGCAAAATTGGGCGTAAAGAAGGGCACACAAAATATGAAAAAAATGATGCAAAAAATTGGGCACAAAATTGGACACAAAAATGGATGTAAAAAAGGACGCAAAAGTCGATGCTTTATGAAATCGTACAATAGCACTAGGTTTAGCTTCGAATTGTTCACCACAATTGGGAAACATTACACTAAAACATGGTGCAAATCCCATTTTTTGTTGTAGTGACCGTTCGACTATTCTAGTTGGTTAGTCAACCATACTACCACCATCAGTCAACTTCAATTCTAGTCATCCCATCGACCAGACTTCCACCATATGTGGACTTTAATTCCAGTGAACTTGTTGACTAGTCGACTATCAAATTTGACAGTCGATTAACATGCAAATAATATAACATTCCCAACATTCTCCCACTTGTTGATTTATTTGCATACACAAAAAATTTCAGAACTTCAATTTACTTGAATGGGCCTGGTAGGCCCATTTATTCCCTAAACCAAGTAAAATTTCCAGTGATCATAGACTTTGTTAGTGAGTTTGCATTATTATTCATATTCGAAGGCCTTTCCAACAACACTTCTAGTTCTCCACCATTTCTCTCACAAAATGTTACTATACATCAATATGTTGTCTTTGAATGGTATGTTGGGTTCTTTTCCAATAAGATTACACTTTAACTATCACAATTAAACTAGCAACTTGTTGTTTAAACCCAACCTCTGAACACAATATATGAAACCAGATTGCCTCTTTTATTGCATGAGTGGCTACCATGTATTCAGCTTCAATAGTCGACAGTGCATCAATCGACTGCTTCCTACTCACCCAACTGATTTTTTCATTGAATAATTTGAAAACATATCTACAAGTTGACCTTCTACTGTTGATATATCCAACCCATTCAAAATTGACAAAGCCATGTACAATTATTGTTTTATTAATTTAGGATTTTTCTTCGTACTAAATTGCATAATCCATTGTGCCACATTGATATTTGAATACTCTCGACTACAGTCCAGTGCTCCTTTCCAAGTGTTGACATGTATCTGTTGAATACTCCCACTACATGGGAAATATTAGGCCAGGTACAAACTATTGTATACATTAGACTACTTACAACACTGACATAGGGGACATGTGTCATGTACTCTATCTCTTCATGTGTCTTATGAAATAGTTCAATAGATAATTAAACACCTACATGAATAGGGACCTTAACCGGTTTGCACTCCTGCATGTTGAAATGTTTCAAAATGGTCTCAACATATTTAATATTACTTAACTAGATCATTTTATCTACTCGATCTCTTTTTATTTCAATTCCAATAATGAAATGAGTTGCATCGAGATCCTTCATCTAAAACTTGGAGGGAAGCTAGAGTTTCACCTCCTTGATTAGATCCACATTATTTCCAACCAACAACATGTTGTTGACATACAAAATTACATATATAAAGTGATAACTTACTTTATTTCCATACACACAGTAATTAGAGGAAATTTGAGATCTAAAATGGACCTCCTAAGGAAAATAATAAAATAATATTTATAAATTTTGGAGGAAGAAAGAAAAAAAACTACTTTTTTTTTCTTATTTTCAACATATCTCCCTGTGTTTTTACTCAAATTTCAAGAGAGAGCACTCGTTGGATGCAGAATTTAATTATGCATCCAACGAGTGCTCCCACTCGAAATTTGAGTAAACACACATGGAGATATGTTGAAAATACGAACAAAAAAATAGTTTTTTTATGACAAATATCTCAAGTAAACCATTATGGTTGGCTCATTTTATTGAAATTATATTGGTTCTTGAATTCCAACTCATAAAGAAAATATGGCTGGATCTTTTTCTTATAAGGCCCATTTTAGACCCCAAATTTCCTCTAATTCGGATCATCCTAACTTCTCACAAACCTTGGCTAGAGGATATACATATCAAAATTATGGTACCACATCTTGGGTGATTGCTTTAAACCATAGAGAGACTTCTTGAGCTTGCATACAAGGTCCTCCTCTCCTTTCACTGTGAAACCCTCAAGATGCTTCATATAAACTTCTTCTTCAATATCAACATGAATAAATGTTGTTTTTACATCCATCTATTCTATCTCAATATCAAATGTTGCAGCTAAATGCATTAGTACCATAATGGAATTTAACTTTGCAACAGGAGAAAAAATCTCACGAAAGTCGACTCCCTCGACCTGAGAATATCCCTTTTCTATTAGTCGAGCCTTATACTTATCGACCTATCCTATTGCATTTATCTTTTCTTAAATACTCACTTATTTTCGACAAGTTTCCTTCCATTTGGAAACATGACCAGATCCCATGTTTTATTCTTCCTAAAGTACTCCATTTCTTCTTTCAAGGCCCTTTTCCAAAGATTACCCTCTTTTGAGTTGACTGCTTCTTCGATTAACTTGGGATCACCTTATGTGGAAGATAATGAAAAATCAAAGTGAAAATTAGGTTGAATATAATTTTTAGGTTTTTTCTTTGTTCGACCATACCTCGTGACGATCGGAGTTTGTTGTTCCACCTCATCGTCAAATTCAATCAACTCATCTGAATACATATATTCGTCTTTTATTCAAACTCCAACTTTTCTAGTTCCTTTTTCCTTCTACTTCTTCAATCCTAGAAGTATCTCTGACTTCTCTAAATATCACATCTCTACTATAAAATTCCTTCCTTGTAACCGTATTCCATAACTTATATCCTTTCACTCCATCCTTGTACTCAACGAAGATGCATTTCTCAAACTTGCTATCGAGTTTACTCCTTTTCTCCTTTGGGACATAAAAAAATGCATCACACCCAAATAATTTGATATGTGCAAGAGAGGGCATATTACCACCCAAATAATGTTCACAAAATCCTACTTATTTAGAATAGTCAAGGAGAACTTCAAGCATACATTTATTGTGCATAGCATGGAGACTTTTCTCACCAATGTGTCCCACCGCTAATGCCATAACATGGTCGAGTCGACTAGAAATGATGATATATCATTGAATTTAGGAAAATATTGTATTCACACATCGATTGGTGTCTATTCTTCCCAATATCTTGTATAGTGTTCTATTCTAGACTCCTCTCATCAATACCATTTCTCTTCACAACATCTTACATGTATCGTTTTCAAATACATACTACACACCTTCATTTCCCATCTTACTGATATGTATTAGGTTTCAAGCCAAACTTGGAATATGCAACACACCTGGAAGAGTTCCTCTCCTTCAATGTTTTAATAATAGTTGAACTTTACCTCGTCCAACAATCTTGGTCAATGAATAATCTCCTAGAGGAAAATCACCACTATCATATTTTCATATCCACAGAACCACTCTCTGCATGGTGTCATATGTTATGATGCACCAGAGTTGATCAACCAAGAGTCATGATCTAATTATGTACTTGTTGAGGCCAAATATACATCTCATTTCTCTTCAATCAAAGGCTTACTTTTAGTCGATTGTGTTTCCTCGGATACTTTGTTCTTCTCGACTCCCGTCGACTTACAATCGCACTTATAATGCCTGACTTTACCATAATGCCAACATTTTATACTCATCATTCTAGGGGATCTAGATTTGGTCTTGGATCTACCCCTCGACTTTGATATTCTACTAAAGATTTCACCTTTTCATCCATCCATTGATCGACCTCTCACCATCAAGGTGTCATGGGACGAAAATTCCATGTTCTTTAATCTCATATCCTCTGACAACAAATATGAAACCACATCATCAATCTTCAATGTGGTATTATTTCTTCCAATATCCATGACCATGCTATCCCATGAGTTTGGAAAAGAACACAACATACTCATACATTCTCCTCCTTAGTGATTTTAATATACATGGATATGAAATGACTAATCACATTGTTGAATGCATTCATGTGCTCTATAACCAAGTATCCCTCATTCATCCTTAGAAGATATAGTATCTTCCAAAGAAATAACTTGTTAACTAAGGATTTTGGATAATACAAGCTCCCCAACGTTTTTCAAAGTTTCTTTGCAATGTCTTTTTCTGATACATTAAGCAATACAAAATCTACTAAACAAAGTTGGTTTGTACTCCTTACTTTCTTGTCAATTTTTTGTCAATCTTCCTTTGACACACATGTTATAGTAGTTTTGAGGTCGATAGAAACCCATTGCTCTCCATCTACAAGGAGATTCTCCATTTTAAGATTCCAAAGCTCAAAATTATGTCCATTAAAATTTTCAATTTCTATCCTTGAGCTGCCAACCATTCTCAACTATGAATAAGTCATTCTATAACTCCTAACAAAACTAGGTATTCTATAGATCTGGGACCAATCCAAACTGTCAACAACAAAGGAATCACCTTGAAGCTAAATATAGAACTGATACCAACTATTGGGTTTAATACCTATTACATTGAGTATGAATGATGATTCTTACAGTCAAACAAGATTAAACAATGGCACAAAAAATAGTCACACAATACATATAAATTTATCCTGGAAAACCCTTTACATAGAAAAACCAACAAACCAATGAGATATACCACTCATATATTATCAACGTTCTTAACTAGTGTTTACAACAACGATTTACTAGATCATAACAACTTAAACATGAATTAATTACTGTTGGTTGTGGAGCCTGGTCTTCCTTATTCAGAGGTCGTGTTTTAGCCATGTCTGAATCCCATCCTATGATGGGGGGGTTTGGGGGGGGGGGGATTTCCCCCCAATATAGTCACCATGGGGGGTCCAGGGGGGAAACGACTACATTTTAGGATCCCCCCATGGTGGGGGTTTGGAGGCAGCTCCCCTATAGCGAAAATTTCAAAAAACAATTTCATAGTCATGACTTGGTTGATAATGGGTGATTTATGGGTCCATGGTATTGGGTATCCCGTGGTATTTTCCCATGGTAGTATCTCTTTAAAAGGAATGAATTGAAATACGGTTGTGTATTGTAGTATTGTAAATATTTCTATGATTGTGCGAGAGAGACTATGAGAGAGTGAAGAGGAAGTTGCAGCGGATGTGCTGCAGGTTGTATCCCTTCATTTGTTGGATGGTATAATAATAAAATGACTAGAAATTTCTCCATGGATGTAGCCCATATTGGGTGAACCACGCATATTGGTCTCTATTGTATTTTTTTATGTGATTTATATTTGCATCTTTGTATTATTATTGCTCTGCGATCCTGTTTTTCTAACAATTGGTATCAAAGCCAAAGGTCTATTTGGCAGATAAACTCGTAGGAAAGAATGGTTCCTGGTTCAAATGGGAGCAATGTCAGAAGAATGAAAGTTTAAGGTCGAGAAATTTAACGGCCAAAACTACCAGTTATGGAAGATGCAAATGGAAGGCTATTTGTATCAAAACGATCTATTCCTACCGCTGGGAGGAAAAACAAAACAACTGGCGACTATTAAGGACGAAGAATGGTAGTTTCTTAATAGAAAGGAACTGGGAACAATACGACTATGCCTGGCTTTGTCGATGGCTTTCAATATCCCAAAATAAAAGACAACAGAGGGTCTGATGAGCGCATTAGGTAAACTGTATGAAAAACTCTCGACCTTCAACAAGGTATTTCTAATGAAGCATTTATTTAATATGAAGATGACATAAGGTGGTTTGTTGCTGATCGTTTAAATGAATTTAATACGATTACAAATCAGCTGAGTTTTGTAAAAGTGAAATTTGATGAAGAGCTTAGGGCTCTTCTAATATTGTGTTCATTTCTAGAAAGATGGAACAGCTTGGTAATGGTTGTAAGTAACCCTGTCTTTGGTTCAAACAATTTGAAATTTGATGATGTTGTTTGTGTTATTCTTAGCGAGGAAATGCGAAGGAAAACCACATGTGAGACATCAGGTAATGAATTGACCATGGAGAGAAGGGGAAGACAAAGGGAGAGAGGAAAGAGCCCAGGTAATCGCAGCAAGTACAGGAAGGGCAGATCCAAGTCCATACTGGGAAAGATAGAGTGTTGGAACTGTGGAAATAAATGACATCTAAAGAAAGACCGTAAATCTCTAAAGAAGAAAGCATATGGACAACAGGAGACTACTCAAAGAATCAAATGTGGTAGGTGATGTGTTACAAGATGCTTTCAATATTGCATTAGATAATACTAGTGATTACTAGGTAGTATATCCACGGGCTTCATGTCATGCTACACCCTATAGGAAATTCTTTCATGATTATGTTCCGTGTAATTTTGGACATGTTTTATTGGGTGATGATGAACTGTGTAAAATTGTTGGAATGAGTAAGGTATGGATAAAGTTAAAGAATGGAGGTGAATGGCTACTGAAAGATGTAAGGCATATTCCTGCTATGAAAAGAAATCTTATCTCAACATGGCAGTTGGGAGATGGTGGTTGTTTATCTACATTTGGAGAAACATGGTGGAATATCACTACAGGATCAATGGTGATAGCAAAAGGAGACAAGATATGTAAGTTGTATTTATGTCCTCATAATACTAACTGCTCTATCTCTTTAGCTTCCACATGAACAGAACATATACAAAATTGTGGCATCTTAGGCTTGGCCACATGAGTGAGAAGGGGATGCAGTTTATCCACTCAAGGAAGTTACTGCCAAATCTAAAAAAGGTAAGTTTGGAATTCTGTGAGAACTGTGTCTATGGAAAACAAAAGAGAGTTGGATTTCTCAGGGTTGAGAAACAAAAGAAGAGTGAAAATTTAGAGCTTGTGCACACAGATGTATGGGGATTGGCTCACGTACAATATCTTGGTGTCTCTCGTTATTATGTTACTTTGATTGATGATGCAATTAGAAAAAATGGGTTTAGTGCATTAGACATAAATATGATGTGTTTGCTACTGTTAAGAAATGGAAGGCTTTGGTCGAGAATGAGATAGGAAAAATGTTGAAGTGTCTCAAATATGATATTGGAGGCGAATATTGCGGCAAGGATTTTTATAGTTATTGTTCATACCATGGGATTCATAGAGAGAAGACAGTCCCAGGAACACCACAATAAAATGGTGTGTCAAAAAGATGAATAGGACAATCATGGGCGTGCAAGGTGTATGAGATTGCATGCAGGGTTTCCCTTACTATTTGGGAAGATGCTATAGATACTGTTGTTGACTTAATAAACACAGGGCCTTCAAGTGCTTTGGATGGTGGGATTCCAGAGGAGGCATGGACAGGTAAAAATGTAAACTACTCATTTCTGAGAACTTTTGTTTGTGAAGCATTTGTCCATATTGATAAAGAAAATAGAACAAAGCTTGAGGCTAAATCCAAGAAATGTACCTTTATTGGATACGGGGTTGATGATTTTATTTATCGTTTATGGGATTATGAAAAAAAATAAAATCATTAAGAGTAGAGATGTGGTATTCAATGAAAAGGTCATGTATAAAGATCAGTTGCAGGAAAAGAAACAGGAAAAAGAAAACACAGAATACAGAATGCTTGATGAAATCAAAGAAAATGAAGTTTCAAAGGTGCCAGAAAATCAAGAACAACAGCAGGTACCCCAAAATCCTACAAGTGTTAGAAGATCTACCAAGTTAAGTAGACCCCCTGAATGATACTCTCATTCAATGTATTATTTATTGATGACTGACTCTAGTGAACCATAATGTTGTGAAGAAGCAATGCAAGTGGAAACTAGAAAGAAGTGGGAGCAAGGCATGAATGAGGAGATGGACTCATTGGTAAGAAACTAGACTTGGGATTTTGTTTAGTTGTCCACAGATAAGAGAGAATTACATAACAAATTGGTTTACAGGTTGACGGAATAAGATGGAGGAAAGAAGCGGTACAAGGCCAAACTTGTTGTAAAGGGATTTGCACAGAAGAAATGTATAGATTTTGATAAAATATTTTCTCTCGTTGTTAAAATGACTTCAATTAGAACTATTTTAAGTCTCTAGTGGTGGTAGAAGATTTGCATCTTGAACAATTAGATGTAAAAAACTCCTTTCTTCATGGGGATTTGGAGGAAGAGATTGATATGAATCAACCACATGGGTATGAGGTCAAAGGGAAGGAGAATTTAGTTTGTAGGTTGAAGAAGAGATTGTATGGATTGAAGCAATCTCCAAGATAATGGTATTTGAAATTTGATAGGTTTATGACAGAACAAGGTTATAGTAGATGCCATTCTGACCACTTTGTTTATTTCAAGAGGCTAGATAATTGAAGATATATTATCTTTTTATTGTATGTGGATGACATGCTTGTTGTAGGGTCTAACATGCAGGATATAAATGTGCTAAGAAATAAGTTAGCTAATTCATTTGCGATGAAGTATTTGGGTGCTGCAAAGCAAATCCTTGGTATGAGAATAACAAGAGACGATAAAAATCACAAATTGACATTGTCTCGGGGTGAGTACATACAAAAGGTGTTGGAGAAGTTTAGAATGCAGAATGCAAAACCAATTAGTACAACTTTGTCCAGCCATTTCAAACTAAGGAGATGTGTCCCAAGACATAGGAAGAGATAGATTACATGTTCAAGGTTCCCTATTCATCAGCAGTTGGAAGCTTGATGTATGCCATGGTGTCAACAAGACCAGATATTGCACACACAGTATTATATTGTAGTGGTTACATAGGAAATGGAAATGCAACATTTGGATTTGGGTAGAGCATATAGTGATATAAAATAAAATCATGTGAAAGAGGTTGTTGAACACTGTTCGTTGATAGTTAGAGTTGAATATTTATATTTTATTGTTGCACCAAGAAGGGAATGAAGATGTTGTGTAGACTACTATTGAAGGAAATGTGATGATAAAGACATTGATTCAGGTTTTACAAGCACAAAATATAGTATTGAAGGATAATGTATCTAAAGTAGAAACACTAAAAAAATTAGAGTTGAAGAATCAAATAGTTAAAGCTGATGAAGCATTAAAAAATCTAAAATTTAGGTGGAAGGTCTATTAAAGTTGGTAGATACTAGTTTTATGTTGTTGAATCATTTGTAGGAGGTGGAGAAAGTTTGTGAGAAGGAGAATCAAATTAAGTTGCGGGAAGAGAAATTAAATATCAAAAGCAATCTCTAACTACTTTATTTATGTTTACTCATATGGACACTATGATAGAGATTTCAAGTCTTACTAAGAACATTGTTTCCACTAGAGTGGAGCCGCAACAAGTCTGTTAATCAGGTCATGCAATTTCAGGAAAAGTAAGAGGAGCAATATTTAAATATCACTTGAGTTTATTATAAGTCTAATCAAGCTATTGATTTAGGAGAGGCTGTGCTACCACAACTTCCATTTGATACATTGGAATAGTTTGGTAAATTTCAGAAGGATTTCGATTTTGTATTACAAGCAATGGAGAAGTTGGATATTTAGTTGTCAGATTTTATAGAGCAATTGAAGCAAGCTCTTTCTCCAGTCCATCATGTTATACCTAAAGAGTGAATATTGTCTTGAGGGTGAGCCAAACATAGTGTTGGGGACCTGTTGGTGCTATGTTAATCACATTATCCTAAGTTTTGTAAATGAAAGCTATATTTTGTAATAGGTTTCATAATATACTATATTGTGTCTTCCACAACAAAATTACAAGATAGCTAGGTCATGATTAGCTATTTTTAGTTACAAGATAGTTACTAATAGTGATAATTGTATGTCATGTTGTATAAATACTAAAATGATGGGACTATTTTGGGTTCTTTGTATAGTATTTTGAATTATACAATTTTGATGTACGACTAAAAGCAATGTAAGATGTAATGTTTTCGGTATTAATGGAATGGGCCAGCTATCTGCCTTGAATCACTTGTGTATGATTGTAAAACCGTGAATGAACCTTGAATCACTTGTGTATGATTGTAAAACTATGAATGAACCTGAATCTATGTATGCTATTATGTTAAGTTATTGTTGAATGATAGAGAATCTAATAATGGAAAATGGTTATCAAATATTAACCTTATTTCAGTCTCTATAATCCCTATGAGATTCTTGTTGATGGGCATTTAAGACCTGCTCGTCAACTAGAAGGAAAAAAATCGATCCAAGGTCCTTAGAGCAAGAACCAAGCAGTTTGGTATGGTTATTCCTTACATGTTTAATGGCTCTGTTATCCAATAAGGGGATCTTCCCAACTAAAGGAAATATATGAAATAATAACTAACCTAAAGAATGTTAGTTTACAGAAACCTAGAAACTAACTAATATCTACAAAAAGCTATAATATGACTAATTTATACAAATCTATAGGGTTGTTGGAGAGTTCCAAGAGAAACAATGTTTTATTGGAAAATAGTAAAACTTCCTAAAATTAAAACAAAGACTTACTTAGATTCTAATAGACATGCATAAAATATAATAAGATTGTTTACTTTCAGGAGATAATGATAAAATACCGACCTGTAAGTTAAATTGCAATAAGACTGAACAAAACAACCAAATTAAACTTTAAATACCAAGCATCTTAGTACATGATATCTGATTATTGATTCATACTCAAGCCATAAGAAAACTAATTACTTAACATAAAACTATTTCTATCTTGGCCAATAACTAGCTAAGTTTGGTAATTAATTTGTCTTTACATTAAATGTTAAACTGTACTATCTTCTGTCACTTAAAATCATCCAAAGAAGATAGATAGATTTTATAAATTGAAACTTTCTAGAAATGATATCAAAACACAGTCAGATTACAATCCCAAGTTTCATTTCATGTAAAAGACAAACCAATTACAACATTAAATCTAGTTTGCATTTAATATAAATATATAATCATTTTAGATTGATGAAAAACATTTCAACATCTAAAACTTATACATTAGGAAGAAAAATAATCCATTGACAACTCAACAGATCACAGTCATAACAAGTTAGCAACATGTTCCTTTATATGATGAAAAACAGAATTAGGAAGAAAAAGAATCCATTGACAACTCAACAGATCACAACCATAACAAGTTAGCAACATGTTCCTTTATATGATGAAAAACAGAATTAATGAAAGTCAGAAACTTATACATTAGGAAGAAAAAGAATCCATTGACAACTCAACAGATCATAGTCATAACAAGATAGCAACATGTTCCTTTATATGATGAAAAACAGAATTAATGAAATTTGGAATGGTGAATTTAATTATATAACTACTGATCTTTAAATGACAATTCAATGACACAGTAAGAGTATAAATTTCAATCGAAATATGAACACAATCAAGATATCTTTTAAAAGTCCCGACAATGCAATGAACAAGTAATGTAAAAGACAACTGGAAATTATATACCGAAGACATTCAAATACAAACTTGCAACAATCTCTGCATAAATACTGCATAATGAATTTTTCACCATTGAAAAACAAAATATCCTCCTTGTTACAAAAGTATCATGCTTGATTTAATAGAGTCAATATCCAAAACTAAAATCAAAATTGAAGCGAGATTATGAGGATCGTGACCATAAATTTAGGATATCAGTTAATTGTTCCTCTTAAATTTTACCATACAATAAAATAAAATTCAACCCAGCTCATCGAATCGAGTAAATAACATTAAGAGATCAAATATTCAAGTATGTTGGATGAGTTGTAATCCCAAGATAGATTACACATGGATAAACGTCTAAAATTCAATTAATCTTGTCAGTGCTGCTGACTCCATAAGCTGAGTGTGGATTTGCAAATAACATTGGATTCCATATTGCATGCCACAGTCCTCAAAATATGAAAACAAACAAAGTAAAAGAATAAAAAATGAAATAATATTGGAGTGGCTAGGAGATTCTTTAGCTGCTCCATAAAAAATAATCAAAAGAAAAATAAAAATAATCAAAAGAAAACAATCAAAATGAATTTATTTAAAATATAAATGCTACCTGAACTTAATCTTATGCCAAAACTAATACATATCCACACACAAACAAAACTGAAAAAATATGTATAGAAGCAAACGTTCGTGATGGTGGGCATTCACGATTGAGGACTAGAGAATTTATGAAGATCCAAAGTAACAAATACAATGACAATTGAGGCATTTATAATAATTTTACTCTCTACTGCTCTTAATTTCTTTTTCAGTTCACTCACTTTAGATTGATGTTGTTCATTCAATAATTTATTTTTCCTCTTATACTCATGAATCCTGTCTTGCAGATGTTCAATCCAATCTCTCATAGAAACAACCCAATGAGGAGAACAAGATTTATCATTTCTATCACATGTATTCTTCAAGTCTTCAGATTCAGAAGTCCGATCAAAAGATGTATTGAGCTTCTCAAGATTGATCCCAATTCCAAGAAAATGAGATTTTCGTTTCATGAAAGGAGGTAAATTAAAAATGAAATCAAATTGAGTTCCATTATCAACTTCAGATTTAAGAACACGACTCTCAACACCAGATTTTGGCTCCTCGACATTGATTATATCAATTTTCTGGGTTGGAGTTTGAATGGCAGACTGGGTGTTGAGCCCTATGGCACGACTCCTGGCCATTCGTGACATGATTCGTGCCACATGTTTACCAACAATATTATAATCATTTACCGCATCTATTATCTTAGCACACTTCCTACCTGGTAATTTCTCAACTTTGTGGTCTTGATATGTAGAGGGTTCATAGTGAAGGATTTGACCATTAACTTCTTGATATGAGACATGAACATCTCGTTCATTCCCCTAAGAAAATTGATCATATACCTTCTCTACAGTGTTATTATCTTGTCTTGATGGCCCAATCTCATCATGGGTCTAATTAGAGTTTTCATCAACTGACATGGAAATGTTCTGGGCGACTGACACATACTCGTCAATATCATGAATTTCATCATCCAACGCTTGGGAATTAGGATAATCTTCTTAAATAAGCTCAAATCCTCTATCACGTCCCCTTCCATCCAACACATGGAAGGGAACATGACTAAAGTTTTGGGCTTTTATAAAAACTCAGTTCCATTCATCATTAACAATTCATAAAACAAATAAAAAGCATGTGTGCAGATGTATAATTCAAATTGAACACAACAGAAATAAAATCCATATCTGAACACATTTCACTTGCATTCATCAGTATAATCATAACAATCTTCAAATAAAAACAATGCAGAAGTAAAACACATAGAGAATACTTATCTTGGTTATCGTTCCACATCTGTTGGATCTAATTGTACCCAGCTAGGAATATCTCAACAAACACTGACAGATGTATCGTTTGATTTAGTAGAGGGTTCTAAGAATTTATTTCTCAGAAGGAAACGTTGCCATGAGTCCCTTAACTGAGAAACTACGGTCTGATTTTCTATGGGCCTTTTGAAAATGAGATTCCATTTCCTTTAGAATCATGAGCAAGAAATAAGGTAAATCGATCTCATGCCCAAGAAAGTCCATAAACAGTTTAAGATGATAGCGAAAGACTATACTAAATCTCCTTCGCAAGTGATGTTGGTATTTTGAGTCTGTAATAAAAATTAATGAACAGAATAATGAACAAAATTAACACATCTAAAACATAGATTTTAACGTGGTAAAACCCCAACATGGAGAAACATCCACCCGACAATGTATTGACATCTTATTCCTTTCAATAACAGAGATTACAATAGGCATTCCTCTCATCCATACATTTCCCTCTCTTACATTTACTCCTCTCAAGATTACATTTAAATATATGTGTGAAGGAGTTACGTATATGGGTGAACTGCCACTGGTTAGAGAAACTACCAACCAACCAACAGTTAGACAAACCATCTTAGTTTATCATTAATGTTAATTAGTTGTCACAATTTTTAACAATCTCCACCTTGACAACAAATCGTCTAATACTTTGCCGAAGACTATTCATCACTTCTTTTTCAAACCAAGAGAAGCCACACACCATCGTAGCTTCTCTAATAACACTGGTTTTGTAAACATATCTACATAATTCTCTCGAGTATGAACCTTTTTCAGATCTACTCCACCTTCACTAATGGTTTGTATTACAAAATGATACTTTACATCAATATGTTTAGTCTTACTATGGTAAACAGGATTTGTATCCAAATGTATAGCACTTTGGCTATCACAAAAAACAAGCACACTGTTTTGCAACCTTCCAATTTCTCTAAGTAGACCTTTCAGCCAAATTGCCTCTTTGCAAGCATGTGAGGCAGCAATGTATTCAGCCTCTGTAGTGGATAAAGCAACTATTTCCTGAAGCTTTGACATCCAACTTATAGCTCCACCTGCAAGAGTAAAAACATATCCAGAAGTAGACCTTCTCTTGTCCAAATCACCTGTAAAATATGAATAAAAAAAATTGCATATAGAATCACTATTATTATTAAAAGTGATACAATAGTCACTTGTGCCTCTTAGATAACGAAGCACCCATTTCACTGCATTCCAATGTTCTTTTCCCGGTTTTGCCATGTATTTACTGACAACACCTACTGCATGTGAAATATCTGGTCTAGTACACACCGTCGCATACATTAAACATCCTACTGCATTGGCATATGGAACACGAGACATAATATCCTTTTCTTCATCACTACTATGACATAAACTTGAAGAAAGCTTAAAATGGGAAGCCAATGGAACATTCACAGGTTTTACCTTATTCATTCTGAATCTTACAAGTATTTTCTCAACATACTTCCCCTGTGAAAAAACTAAGCTTACCATTTCTTCTGTATCTGTGTATTTCAATACCCAAAATTTGTTTTGCAGCTCCAAGATCTTTCATATCAAACGCCCTAGCCATCTGAGCCTTCAACCTGTCAATCTCGTCCATGCTTTTACTCACAATAAGCATATCATCAACATACAATACTAAGATAATGAATATGCCATCCAAACTTTTGAAGTACAAACAATGATCATACTCACTTCTAGTATAACCGTGGCTCACCATGAAAGAATCAAACTTCTTGTACCATTTCCTGGGTGACTGTTTCAGACCATACAATTATTTTTTGAGCTTGCAAACTAATTTTCCTTTACGATGCTGCACAAAACCCTCTGGTTGTTCCATAAAAATCTCCTCATCTAAATCTCCATGTAAAAATGCAGTTTTAACATCTAGTTGCTCTAACTCCAAATCAAGCAATGCAATTAGTGCTAACACAATACGAATAGATACAAGCTTAACAACTTGTGAAAAAATCTCATGATAATCAACACCTTCCATCTGAGAATACCCTTTTGCGACCAATCTGGCTTTGTATCTTTCAATATTACCATCAATACATTTCTTCAACTTGAAGACCCACTTACATCCAACAAATTTTCTATCTTTGGGGAGTTCAACCAAGTTCCATGTCTCATTATTGTTCAGAGAATCCATTTCTTCTTTCATTGCCATCTTCCATTTAACATTGTCAACACAATCAATGGCTTCTTGAAAACACCGTCATCAGTAAATAAATCAACAAACGAAACAAAATTGGTATACCTTTTAGGAGGATTTCTCTCCCTCGTACATCTTCTTGGTGTAGGCGGTGTAGGTTGTGGAGTTTCCACAATTTCTTCATCTTCTATGACTTATTTATCACTAGAAACTTCTTCTTGTTTCTTTGAGTCATTAGAAGATGGAAACTTCAACTGACCTAGTTGTTTTGACGGTACCTGTTCCTGTTCCAAATCAACTTTTCCTGTTCCAAATCAACTTTTATATTTTTTGATTTAATGAGAGAAGACTCATAAAAAATTACATCTTTGCTAATGACGATTTTACGAGCAGTGGGATCCCACAACCGATAACCTTTCATTACATCATCATAACCTACAAAGATGCACTTCTTTGATCTGGGGTCTAACTTAGAACGCTGATTTTTAGGAGTAAATGCATAAGCTTCACAACCAAAAAAATTCAAATTCGAATAACTACAAGGTTGACCAGTCCATACCTCTTCTGGAATTTTACAATTTATTGCAATTGAAGGTGACCAATTTATTAAATAACAAGCAGTAGAAACTGCTTCTGCCCACAACTCTTGACCCAAATTAGCATCGCTGGGCATGCTCCTTGCTCTCTCTAGAAGAGTCATGTTCATGCATTCTGCAATGCCATTTTGCTAAGGAGTGTATACATTTGTTTTATGTCTTACGATCTCTTCTTCTTTGCAAAAATTTTCAAACTCTAAAGAAGTAAACTCACCTCCGTTATCTGTTCTGAAGCACTTGATCGTCCTGCCAGTTATTTTTTCAATCATAATTTTAAAACGTTTGAAAGTATCAAACATATCAGCCTTTATTTTTAAAACATAGACCCAAACCTTTCTTTAAAAATCATCCACAAACAACACAAAATATGATGCTCCTCCATAGGAAATAGTAGGGGATGGACCCCATACATCAGAATGTATGTAGTCAAGAGCACCTTTACTTGCATGAATCCCTACTTTGAATTTTTGTCTACAATGTTTCCCAAATATACAATGTCTACAAAACATCAAATCTAAAGACTTCAAATTTGGAAGTAATTTATGATTCAGTAATACGTATAGTTCTCTCTCACTCATATGAATAAGACGTTGATGCCATAATTGAGTGGATTATGATGCCTCTTGTTAGGAACCCATGTCTTTACTTTGTTAGTATGTTGTTGTTGGATGTATATGCTTTGTAAGTCGTCCTGTAGTATTTGTTGATCAATAGTTTGTGTTATTGTTGTTGGCGCATATGCTTTGTAAGTCGCCCGTAGTATTGTTGATCCATAGTTTGTAACGGCCCATGGTTTCGACCCATGGTATTGGCGCCTAGAATTAGTATATAAGTGTGTGTTGAGACCTATGAAGGCACCGTGAAGTTATTTGTATTGAACTTGCTCATAGGAGGTTGCCCCCTCGAAGTGGCCTGTGATCAATATAAAAGTGATTCTGAGTTCTGTCATTTCTGCTATTTCGCATATTCGTATTAAGTAATTGTCGCAGGTGCCTCACATTTGGTATCAGAGCACTTTCTTGGGCTTGCTGGGTGAAATTTCTGCCAAATTTTTTTTTCGCATCTGTTGCAGGTTCGGATTTGGGAATAATCCCTATCCGCTTAACTGTGGGAAGTACTTGGGCATAAGCCCTAAAACTCATTGTGAGGAGTACCACAGGAACCCCGAAGTAGCTAGCCCATTGAGAGGACCTGCCAACGAAACGGGCAATGACCCCTGCTTGATTGACTAGTTCCCACCCGTGAGGTAAACCAAGAGCTGTCGTTTGTGGCAAAGTGGTTATCATTTTTACCTGAGCCGTGGAGTGAGGGGTATTGCCCCAATACGCAAGCTGTCAGACAGCATTGGTGGCCAAGTGAAACCCTTGAACTGTTAGGAAGCTGCACATACCTGGGGTCCATATCTAATTTCAGCTGAACAGTCGTCAATCGTTGCTGCGCCGTTTTACGTCTAGTCGTTCAGTTCCATTTTGCAAGCCATTCCAGATCCAGCCATTTTCAATCCATTCGGCGCCGTTTCAGATCCCTTTCGAGCAGTAACCGCTCCATATCTCCCTTGTTTTCACTCTGTTTCCCTTGAAATTTTTGGGAAACCCCTGTCACCCCATTCTGCATATTTCATTCTTGAGGACCCTATCCATAATTCCCCTTCCCAAAGCCCGAAATCCCACATTTGTCTATTTTTAGGGTTTGCCATAACTTCCTCAGATTTCACCCAATCACCCTCGAATTTTACCACAGAGTTTATTTCTAAATTCTGCTTCTTTGTTCCCCTCTGCCAAATTTTCCCATTCTTTCACCCCGCTTCTAGAATCCTCATTTTTGTTTCCCTATCTATTCAACAGTATCCAAAACCTAGTCAAACCCCAATTACCCTTCAGATTTTTTCCCTAGTCCAGATTTTCCCTTACTGAAGTAGTTTCTGTTTTTGTTTTCCTACGCAGTCAACCGAAAAAAAAAAAAAAAAAAACTCACTCCTGGTTATGGTTGTCACCCGTGTAGGAGCAAAAACCATGGAGGAAGCACTTGCAACCATCCAAGCCAAACTCCAGGATCTGGATGAAAAATTTCTCGGCCTTCATCTTGAACATTCAGCTATGAACAACAAACGACAGTCCGAGTCTTCATCAGAAAATGGGTTCTCCTCTTCCAGCAATTTCCGTGGTCCGAAGCTTGATTTTCCTCGCTTCAATGGTACTGATCCCACTGGATGGATCTATCATGCAGAACAGTAATTCAGTCTGCATAATACTTTGGATGTCAACAAAGTTCCGTTGGCATCCTTTCACTTGGAACAGGAAGCTCTTCAATGGTACCGTTGGTACATCAAAGCTCATCCAGAGCCCAAATGGCCAAACTTTTTCCAGCTCCTTTTGCAACGATTTGGTCCTAGTGCTTTTGATGACTTCACAGGAGCCCTCACTAAACTTCACCAAATTGGCACAGTGAGAGAGTATCAAACCGAATTTGAGAATCTAGCCAACCACACTAAAGGATTGTCTGATGACTTTTACTGGAGTTGTTTTATCAATGGTCTAAAGGATGCCATCCGCTCTGAGGTCAAAATGTTCTGTCCCAACACAATGATGGAAGCCCTAGGGTTAGCTAAGTTGGCAGAAGACAAGATTGCATCCAACAACGCTCCAAGCCCACTTTTGTTCCCTTCCGAAATATGGGTTCTCAGCGACCACCTATACCGCAGGCTCCTCGACAGACTCCTATCAAGCGTTTGTCTGAAACAGAGATGCAAGCACGGAGAGAAAAGGGGATTTGCTATAATTGTGATGAGAAATTCACTCGAGGACATAGATGTGTCCAACAAAAGCTCTATCTCTTGGATGTGGAGTCTCCGCCTGCCTCTGAAATTGGTGACGAAGATCCAGAAACACTGGATGCTCCAGTCGACATTCAGGAACCGCCTATTGACCCTCCGTCTCAGGATGACCAGCCAAAGATATCTCTCCATGCTTTAGCTGGAATCACCACCCCCCAAACAATGCGGGTCAGGGGTTACTTCAAGAAGCTTCCTCTTAGAATACTGATTGATTCTGGTAGCACTCATAATTTCACTGACCCTCGGATCGCCAAAAAAGCTGATTGTTTTATCCATCCTTGCTCCAACTTTGAAGTCATGGTTGCCAATGGGAGCACCTTACCTTGCAAAGGGAAGTGTCGAAATGTGCGTATCTCTATGGGAGATTATACCTTGCGCTCTGACATGTTTGCCTTGCCCTTAGGCGGATGTGATGTGGTTTTGGGCGCTCAATGGCTACGCACACTTGGCCTTATCTTATGGGATTTTGCTGAACTTTGGATGTAGTTTTCCCTCAATGGACAAAAACACACATTGACAGGATTACAACCAGGTTCTCTCGGCATCATCAGTTCACATCGCATGGAAAAACTCCTCAAGAAGAATTCACATGGTGTCATCACTCAGATCCATTCCATCCAGATGCAACCATCAGCGTTCTCCACTACTCCTTTGGATCTACAACAAATTCTGGATCGATATACAGGTGTCTTTGCTGAACCAGTGGGATTGCCACCTTCCAGGCCAGAAGACCATCGTATTCAGTGCCTTCCTGGAAGCGTTCCTCCCAACATCAGGCACTATCGCTACCCATTTCACCAAAAAACGGAGATTGAAATGCTCGTTTGGGACTTAGTGAAGCAAGGTATTATTCGCCCAAGCACTAGTTCCTTTTCTTCTCCAGTTATTCTTATCCGCACAAAAGATGGGTCATGGCGCCTCTGCATTGACTTCCGAGCACTTAATCACCTCACCATCAAGGATAAGTTTCCAATTCCTGTTGTTGATGAGCTTCATGGGGCTCACTTTTTCTCCAAGTTGGATCTTCGTGTTGGTTGTGGAGCCAGATCTTCTAGTCTCATAGATGATATTGTATTAGCCGTGTTTGTACCCCAGTTCTATATGATGTGTAGGTGGACTGTACACTTGCCCCAGCGGGGGGGTGTGGGGGGGCATCGCCCCCCCACGGGGTTCCAGGGGGGCCCATCCCCCCTGGCTGGGGGGTCCGGGGGCAGCGCCCCCGAAGAAAATTTTTAGGGCTGTTTTCGCCAGCTGTTTTGCGGGCCCATGGTTTTGGGTATCCCGTGGTATTTTCCCATTGTATTTCCCTTATAAAAGAAAGGCATTGTAATACGGCTAGGGTTGATGTATTAGGTTTTATGCATTGTAAAGATCTTTGAGATCTGGAGAGAGACTGTAAAACAGAGAAGAGGAAGTGCAGCGGTTGTGCTGCAGGTTGTATCCCTTCGACTTGCTGGACGGTAATAATAATAAGGACTGGCAAATTCAGTGTGGACGTAGCCCAAGTTGGGTGAACCACGATATATCTGTGTCTCTCTTGTAATGTGTATGTGTGATTATATTTGCATTTCTGTTTATTGTTATTGCTCTGCGATCCTGTTTTTCTAACACTTCGTTCTGGGTATCATCAAATTGGGGTTCATGAGGATGATATTCCTAAAACAGCTTTCCGCACACATGATGGCCATTATGAGTTTTTGGTCATGCCCTTTGGCCTCACTAATGCTCCTTCTACATTCCAGGCCTTAATGAATAAAATATTTCAACCCTACTAGCGGAAATTCATTCTAGTATTCTTTGATGATATCCTCATCTACAGTAAAACATGGGATGCACATCTCCAGCATCTGGATCTTGTCATGCAACTTTTCTCTGACCATCATCTCCATGCCAAGCAGTCTAAATGTGTTTTTGGACAAAAGGAAGTTGAGTATCTCGGGCACATTATCTCAGCACAAGGGGTTCGCGTGGATCCTGCCAAAATCGATGCCATGAACAATTGGTCGCATCCTCAGACACTCAAGAGCCTTCGTGGTTTTTTGGGGTTGACTGGATACTACCGCAAGTTTGTCAAGGATTATGGGAAGATTGCAGCTCCATTAACTGCTCTATTGAAAAAGGATGCTTTTACATGGACACCTGCTGCTCAGTGTGCATTTGACAAACTAAAACAAGCTATGTGTACTACACCTGTGTTAGCTATGCCCGATTTTTCCAAGCCCTTCACTATTGAGAGTGATGCTTGCGGAAATGGACTTGGTGCTGTTCTCCTTCAAGATGAACACCCCATTGCGTTCACCAGCAAATCCCTTTCAGGTAAGAATTTAGCTGCCTCTACCTATGAAAAGGAAATTATGGCTATTTTGCATGCAGTACAGAAGTGGCACCCATACCTATTAGGGAATCATTTCTGCATCAAGACTGATCACCAGAGTCTGAAATATTTCTTGGACCAGCGTGTCTCCTCCCCGGCACAACAGAAATGGGTTAGCAAACTCATGGGTTATGACTATGAGATCACTTACAAGAAGGGTAAAGACAATATTGTGGCAGATGCTCTTTCTCGCACATTTGATGCCCAAGGTTCTCTTTCAGCTATTTCTATGCCTGTTCCAAATTGGTTGCAATCTATTCAACAGGGTTATGTCAATGACTCTTCCTTATCTCAAATCATCGAATGCTTGACCAACAACCCTTCTGTTGTACCACATTACTCTTGGGAAGGTGCTTCTCTGCAATACAAGGGTCGTCTGGTGCTTCCCCAGAGCACAGATCTTCAACAGGATGTCTTCTATGAACTCCATGCTTCTCCATTAGCAGGGCACTCTAGGTTCCTCAAAATGTATGAACGAGCACGGCGTAACTTCTTTTGGAAGGGCATGAAAAGGACAATTCAACAGATGGTGGCCGAATGTGATACCTACCAGTGCAATAAGGGTGAAACAACACTCCTTCCAGGATTGCTTGAACCCTTGCCCATACCTACATGGATTTGGACAGATATTTCTATGGATTTCATTGAAGGGCTCCCTAAATCTGGCGGGAAGACAGTGATTCTCGTTGTGGTTGATCGCCTCTCCAAATATAGTCATTTTTGTGCTCTCAGCCATCCCTATACAGCCTCCTCCGTCGCTCAAATTTTTCTGGACCAAATCTTTCGTCTTCATGGCATCCCTTCTTCCATTGTCTCGGATCGTGATGCGACTTTCACCAATCATTTTTGGACAGAACTATTTCGCCACATTGGCACCAAACTGAAGATGAGTTCAAGGTATCACCCACAAACAGATGGTCAGACTGAAATTGTCAATAAATTCTTGGAAACTTATCTTCGTTGCTTCACCTTGGAACAACAACATCAGTGGGCAAAGTGGCTCCCTCTCGCTGAATGGTGGTACAATACCTCTTACCACACTGCCTCTAAAATGACCCCATATGAAGCAGTCTATGGTCAGGCACCTCCAGCTCTTCTTCCATACACCCCCACTAGTTCACCAGTTCAGGAAGTTGACACTGTCCTTCGAAACCGCGATCAGATTCTTCGCATTTTGCGGGACAATCTTCACATGGCAAGAAATCGCATGAAGCAACAAGCTGATCAACACTGTTCGGAGTGCACTTTTCAAGTCGGCGATATGGTTTTTCTTCGTCTCCAGCCGTACAAACAATCCTCCTTGAAACTCAAAGGGCGTCATAAGCTCGCTCCAAAGTTCTATGGGCCATATCGGATTCTTCAGAAGATTGGGTCCGTTGCTTATAAATTGGAACTTCCTCCTTCTTCCCGCATTCATCCAGTCTTTCATGTCTCTTGTCTGAAGAAAGTTCCTGGCACCAACATCAGCGGACAAATGATTTTACCTGAACTGGATAATGAAGGATCCATCCTTTTGGAGCCAGAGGCCCTCCTCAATCGACGCACACGTCAGCTTCGCTCTCGCTCTATCACATAGGTCTTAATTCAGTGTCATGGCATGCAACCAGAGGATGCTACATGGGAACCACTCCTTCAGATTCAACAACAATTTCCACATCTAAAGCTTTGAGGACAAAGCTTTTTTTTAAGAGGGAGGGGATGTTAGGAACCCATGTATTTACTTTGTTAGTATGTTGTTGTTGGACGCATATGCCTTGTAAGTCGTCCCGTAGTATTTGTTGATCAATAGTTTGTGTTATTGTTGTTGGCGCATATGCTTTGTAAGTCACCCGTAGTATTGTTGATCCATAGTTTGTAACGGCCCATGGTTTCGACCCATAGTATTGGTGCCTAGAATTAGTATATAAGTGTGTGTTGAGACCTATGAAGGCACCGTGAAGTTATTTGTATTGAGCTTGCTCATAGGAGGTTGCCCCCTCGAAGTGGCCTGTGATCAATATAAAAGTGATTCTGAGTTCTGTCATTTCTGCTATTTCGCATATTCGTATTAAGTAATTGTTGCAGGTGCCTCACACCTCTTCAGATATCAATGTCGTTTCATTAACTTGAGTTTTTCCAACAAGTTTGTAAATATTTCCTACTTTCAATGCCTTCATGACCACTAAAGCACCCTTAGATACTTTCAGTACCCCATTTAAATCTGTAAACTTATGACCACAAGAATCCAACACTCCCAAAGATATTAAATTTTTCTTTAATTCAGGCACATGTCTAACATCTGTTAGTGTCCTTATAGCTCCATCAAACATTTTAATTTTAATACTTCCAACACCAAAAGTCTTAGATGAAAAATTATTTCCCAAAAGAACTACACTGTCATTAACTATTTGATAAGAAGTAAACCATTCTCTATGAGGACAAACATGGTGCGAAGCACCAGAATCTAACAACCATTCTTCATTGTATTCAGAAACATTACAAATGGACAAAACCTCATCAATCATACCTGAATCAATTTCAACTGAATTTGCCTCAGATTTGGAGTCTTCCTTTTTGGATTCTTGTCTTTTCCAACAATCCTTCTTGAGATGACCATTCTTGTTGCAGTACCAACACTTGAGTTTTCTCTTTCTTCCCTTTGATTTAGATCTAGAAAAACCTTTTGATTTTTCTCCTCTTTCTTTGGATCGACCTCTAACAGACAAAGCTTCTAGTGTAGAGGAATCAATACTGGCTTTATTTCTTAACTCCTCAAACAACAAAGCTCCAACCACGGTGTCAATTTTCAAAGTTTCAGTTGTGCTAAGACTAATAGAAGACACTACATGACGCCAAGACTCAGGTAGAGTAACTAAAAGATTCACTGCTTTATCTTCATCATCAATCTTAACATCCATACTACTCAACTGGAAAATAAGAGTATTAAATACATTCAAATGTTCTGCAATATTCGTACCTTCTTTCATCTTCATACTGTATAGTTGTCTCTTCAAGGAAATTCCGTTTGTTAAAGACTTCGTCATATACAAGCTTTCCAATTTGCTCCATAAAATCGTTGTTGTCTTTTCTCCAGTGATATTAAATAAGACATCATCCGCAAGACATAATCGAATTGTGCTAAGTGCTATGGCATCAAGTTCTTCCCATTCATCATCTGTCATAGACAAGGGTTGTTTTTTCTTGCCATCTAAGGCCTTCTGCAACCCTTGCTGAACTAACAGATATCTCATCTTAAGTTTCCACAATTCAAAGTTATTTTTGCCATTAAACTTCTTAATCTCAAATTTAGAATTAGACATTTTTGCCATCATATTTAAAAAAAAAAAATTCCTACAGACTTCCCAAAAAATATAAATATATATATAACCAGAATATTTTCTCAGAAGATCAATAACCAGAAAAATACGTCTGGGTTCTTATCTTTGCACCAGCACCATGATCATGGTTTCTGACAGAAATAGGAGCTTTGCGCGTGCATAATCAAGAAAAAAAAATTGGCCTCGATTCTGTCACGCAGGGGCTGCTCTCTTTCACGCAAGGGTTGCTATCTTTCACGCAGGATCTCTCGGCCCTCCTCTGCATGATCACCTTCTCCATGCACAGCCTCCACGGGCTTTATGCTTGGCTTCTCTTCTCACGGCCTCCTTCACCACCGCACAGCCACCGCTGGATGCTCCACGAGCTCCCTCCTCTGCAGCTCTCTCTTGGACAGGCGGCCTCCTCCACCACTGCACAGCCTCCATGGGATCTCCTTCTCCACACTTGGGCTCCTTATTGCGCACGATGGACTGGCTATAGCCCACAAAGTTCTCTTCGCTGGACTCCTCTATGCTCGGGCTCCTTTACAACGGGCTGACTTGGCTAGCTTACAGAGCTCTACTTCACGCAGGCTTATGTAGTGCGGCTCTCTATCTATGCAGACGTAAGGCTTTCTTCCACGGGCTCTGCGGCTCTCTGTCTCTACAGACTTCAGGCTTTTTTCTATGGGCTCTAGCACTCCTCTGGCACTTGGCTCTGATACCACTTGTTGGTATTTTGAGTTTGTAATAAAAATTAATGAACAAAATTAACACATCTAAAACATAGATTTTAACGTGGTAAAACCCCAACTTGGGGAAACATCCACCTAGCAAAGTATTGACATTTTATTCCTTTCAATAACAGAGATTACAATAGGCATTCCTCTCATCCATACATTTCCCTCTCTTACATTTACTCCTCTCAAGATTAGATTTAAATATATGTGTGAAGGAGTTACGTATATGGGTGAACTACCACTGGTTAAAGAAACTACTAACCAACCAACGGTTAGACAAACCATCTTAGTTTATCATTAATGTTAATTAGTTGTCACAATTTTTAACAAGTGATATACTGGAAAATAACAATTAAAAAATATTGCCACTCATCTTTGAACAGTTTCCAGAGCATACCTTTCTTGTATTCAATGGATTGAGTTAGTTTGATGAGGAGCGTCTTCCATGGAACATCCCTCAGCTGCAAGTGTTTGAAGCACCTCTCTCCATTGATAGGTAACTCCGTAGCTTGTGCTATGAAACCCTCATCTAACACAATTTATAAATCACCAATATGAGCTCTCTCACCATTAAATGATTGTACAAAAGCGAGAGTAACCTTCTTGTAATGGCCATGATATTTTTGAATGAATTTTAGCCATCGTATACTCCAAAAACATCGAACTTGGTCATCGGCTCAAGTCTTTCCATGCCCTCGGGCTCTATCTTGTTTATAAATCCCATCGATATTTTGAAGGGTATGACTACAATGACTAACAAAAAGATTCAAAACCGGAGCAGGGGACGACAAGAAATAGGTAAACAACAATGGGGGTCGAAAAACCAACGACAAAATTTACCAAACCCTTGCATGACAAAGAAAAGAGTTACCATAACCTCAACTAGTATAGGAAAACACTAAAACCTTCCAATACCTTCATTTGAGCTCGACATACCAAGGAATGAATGCATTAGTTGAATGTACTGGAGTGAAGTAATTATGTAGTACGATGGTCATTACGTGTTAAGCTTTCATGGTATGGTTGTCCAACTCAAAGTCATTCACATTAAACCCCAAACTCCATACAATGCCATGATCCAGAAATGGGTCTTATCATACCAGCTCGTAATCACTTAAGAGTTAATTGGATAAAAATGATAACAACGCCCCATGAGCTACCAAAGATTAATAAACACGAAAAGATAATCTCATAGTAAATCATAGACTGAAAATGATATGCTCGTAACTAAATAACATAAGATAGTAGTGGCATCGAAAATGAAAACTAAGCAATCTAGGTTTTAATTCATATTGTCAAATCTATAAACATGTAAATGCAATCAAAGAATCACCACTTCCATGGCATATAGTGATATTATTTAGTCATATTGAATATTAATCAAATAGCAAGGTTTAAATCATAATTGAAGTCATAGTAACCAAAGTATATTCAAGATGTTAAATAATGTATAAACATGTAAATGCAATCAAAGAATCACCACTTCCATGGTATATAGTGATATTATTTAGTCATATTGAATATTAATCAAATAGCAAGGTTTAAATCATAATTGAAGTCATAGTAACCAAAGTATATTCAAGATGTTAAATAATGTAAGAACAAGTAAAATACAAAATGATAAAATCCTCATTCTTATATTAAAGAGAATAATAGTTAGGCAAACTTTTAAATGATTCTTAGGAACCTTGGTACTAAAAATGATCACTATGACTATATATATAGGAAATTAAAACCTTGTTATAGATCAATCATTAGCATGGTGAATGTATAGAATGTTAAGATATCGTAGCCACTACTAAAAGAAGCAAGATGTTTCTCAAGATCACTTTGAATTTCATGCTTTCAGTCATGAGGTTCAAAGTTGATCATGGTTATAGTTTTGATATGAATAACCAATCAATAGTGCATGAGAGAAATTGTTTATAAGATTTCCAGTCAATTAATTGTTTGCAAAGTGTCATAAGAAAAACCCAATGAAATTGATCGATTTACAACCTGTGAAAATCAAAACAAGCCATAAACCAATTCAAAAATGAATAATTTTAGCATCTAACATATGTTGGATCTAATTGATAACCCTGCATATAAAAATCATTGGCCATTAAGAAAATAATATGAGAAAATAAGGCTTAATTGAAAAATTTATTGCAGGAGTCCCTTTCATTTGCTTAGAAATGAAAGGGAATTGTTATGAGGCCAACAAGTCTCAAGTGATACTTTGCCCTTTATAGGTAATGAAAATGTTGATTTTCATAGAGGTATTGTTGGTTCATTATTTAGAACTTAAAGTTTGAGTTTACGCCAACAAATAATAAATAGATGCACTACACATGATGCACACATACTATACCATGCACCACCCAATCAAATGTTCCTTATATAATTTCTATGTGCACCCAATCAAATGTTCCTTACACAATTATTATATTTCTTGCTGCAATTGTAATATCCCTAAGCAACATTATCAGTGTTGCTAGACATTATTAAATGTAGCGAAATATCACATCCTGTTGTAAATTTTAATTTTTTCTCGATATGTTTATTATATCCGAAAACACTAAAATCGATGCTCAAGTATATTATAATATGCACCACTAAAGACATGGGTGTGGTAAACTCTTTATGCTTTTCAAATGCATTTTTAGTATTAATCAACACCATTAACTATGATTCCTAATATTATCAAGTGCACCCAGAGAACGTGGCTCTAATGTTAATTTTAACTTTTTCTTTGTCCATGTTTAGTATTTGGAATAATCGTGTTAAATGCTTATGTAGATTATAAAATTCACCAATAAACAAAGGTATTATTTATAAACTCTTTGTTTTATTAATGTGTTTGTAATACTAAGGTGCATAGATATTGGTGCTTCCATATATTACGCAGTTCTTTGGTTGGATACGTGTATTTTCAACACTAGTGTTAATGATGCAGTTGTTTGATATTAATGTATCGTTAGTGGGGGGCAAATTGTGTGAAAATACAAGCTATTCATGGTGCACCTTGTTTATTAACATGTGGAAAACTGATTTTTTCACTATAAGATGAATGGATTAAACATATGATCACCGAGAATATAAAAAAATCAAAATATGGAAAATTATTTAGTCGAATTTTAAATTTTAATCTGCTAAAATTGTAAATGAGTAGGTAAGAAACACTTTACCTACCCTTTTGGTGGATAATGAGGCATGGTTTCCTTGTATGCAAAAAATGAATATTTTGAATTGTTTTGAAATTTTTTTCCCAATCCACTGGTGAATAGAATGAAAAGAGAAATATAACAACTAAAAAGCATCCATGATGAGATAATCATAAGATGACACTATGCATCGATGCTTATGCGTTCTCAAGCACCAAAATGAAATGTAAAAATGAAATTATTGGTCATTAATTCCTTTTATTCTACCCTAGCCCAGTGCACTCGATCTTATGTTACACCAATTCTCTTTTTTTTTTCCATTTAGCACATCATTAAGTTATTATAAAAAAAATTCCAGAGCAATGCACAATTGGCGAATAAGGCTTAATGTGGTTATCCAACCATAGTGCACCGAGTAGTTTGTGAAAGTTAAAAAAAAATCAATCTATTTTTTATCAACCAACAAACCTGACGATGTACCATATCCATATTTTCCTTGGTACATTTCATAATGTGAAACACATCGGTTGATTTTTAAGTAATATTAAAATTTAAAAAAATGTGAAATGCACTAATTCATGTACTTTATTATTAAATAATTTATTGTACTTCAGTGCATCATGTTTTTATGATGCACTAGTTTTCTATAGGAATTATTGGGCACTGGTGTGTTTCATGTCATAATGCCCCAATGCATTATGTTAGGGTAGAAGCACCAAAAGGTCTAGCATATAAAAAAATAAACATGTCTTTTAAATTCAAGAACAAAATATTTTGACATCAGTGCAAGTCATATTTGTATGCATTAGTGATGCATATATAGTAGCGCATTGGTGCATGTTTTCTATTTAAGGTCGTGGATTTAATAATACCTCTAATAAATCCTCCACCCAACCACCTCCACCAGCAACACCCACTATAAATAGAAAAATGAGACATTTTTGTCAGAGACATTGAAAACCTCCACTAGAAGGTCCTTTTCTTGCAGTACCAAATGTTAGTAGAAGGAAGACAACATATTGGGCTCTTTTTGCAGACATTGAAGAACACTACGAGGGATTTTTTTGTAGAGGAATGAGTTTTTCTTATGTTGTGTGGGGTAGTGGAAGAGAGTTCCATGGATGGTTTGAGCACTAGAAGAGGGATTGAAGAGCTTTGTAGTGAGAAAATTTGTTTATTATCATAGAATATTCAATTGGGTTGAGTGATTTTAGAGCACCATAGGAGGCTCCTTCGCCATAGTGGTATCATGGTCTGACTTGGGGGTGGATCCATGGGTGGTTCCTATGGCTTGGTGAAAAAATGCTCCTCAAAATCTAGTTTGGATGATTTAGTGTGTAGACAATTTGTTAACGTGGACGGAAATAGATCTCTCTAGACCTAAATGGTATAGATCTAGCTCAAAAGGATACACAACATAAAATCGTTCCTAGTTAGATTAGATTGCAGGATAGATGAATTACTTGGTTATCGCAATCCCTTTCTCTTTGCTTGATTTGATTTCAATCCTTCGATCCCCGACTGCAAAAAACGATAGAAGAGATGGAAACAAGCAAACTACGTGAAAGCATATATCTATGAATCTAACTAGATAAGCGGTCAAAGAAGCAAATCATAAATGATATCACAATACATAACACATTTATGGAAAGATGTTTATATTAATGGAAATTGCAGCAAATACAAAGTGAGGGGAGTTACAACCAAAGCTTTGACGTCACGAATCCAACATGGACGATCTTGCCTCAAAGATCCAAAGCCTCCTAACTTCTTATGGATAAAGAAGAATGTTCTGACTGAATTCCACCAACATGAGGGTGCATAATACTTCCTCCTTCTCAATGGAGAGAGAGGTCATATTTATAGGGTTGGATGGATAGAGTAGGTTGAATATTTAGGGGAGATATCTAAGGGATCATCCCAATAGGTTAAGGAATCGAAGGACACCTCAACACATGTTTAGGGATGAACCTCCACATCACCAAGCTTCAAGAAGTCGCTTGAAGCTCCCATTTATCCATTTAAACCAAATCCGATGCACCTTGCTCAAAGACAAGATGCGCCAGAGACAGATCACCGTACAATGTACAAAGACACACTATGCCATTGGCGCCCTCTGTTAAGCTGCAGAGTGCACCATCTTAGGTCTGATGCCTCTAGCTAGTGAACATAGTGCATCAGGGTTACTAGAAAAGGCCAAATGGTAGGGCAATCAACCTCTCTTCTGACATCCAAGTCAAGGTAATTCAGGGATCAAGGCATGGGGATGACACCTGACTCATGGTAGCGAGATTTTGGTGTAACAAAATTCCCCCCAAAGCATGAAGTTGGTAAAATAGGATAGGTGAAATGCTTTGCAAGATAAGGGATAGAGGAAAGGATCACTAGTTGGAAAGGACTACTGCAGTACAACTAACTCTGAGATATATGTCTCACATGACACATAACATGGCTGTTGACCAATACAATGCATATCCATGATAGTAAAGACCGAATGAAAACAATTATGGTTACTAAAAACAAGCGTAGATCCATGATGAGATGATAACACAACAATGACCAATACAAAGTGGATCCGTATAACATGACTCAAAACAATCTCCATCGCAACCTGGGTGATATTTATGTCTTAACCCAAGGTCTTCAAGCTGAACTCACAATGATACGAATCTAACCATATGATTACAATGTCTTGGAGTCGAACATGGTAGAAACCACTTGATTACCGATCATTGATGTATACCATTAACAAGTGCGAGGGAGATCACCATTGATATCAATGATTCCCAAGGTACCATAGTACATAACATCGAATGTGAATCAGATGAGTTGAGCTCGAACACTCGACGGAATCTTTCAATCAAGGGCCAATGATGTGAACTCATGTTGAGAGCGAGGTAACCTGCCATTGAGGCATGTAGGCCCAAGGTACCTGATTGGTTTCTAGATTCAATACTTAGATGATGTTTTGAAGTTGAAAAGAATGAATCCTTTGAAGGAGGGCCATGATGTTGTAATATCCTAGGAAATATTTGACCCAGATATTAACTCAAGTTCATATTTTTTAATAAATTTCATAGGTACAAATTTTGACAATTTTTAACAAATAGTGCAGGTGGTAAGTGATGGCCAGCTGAGGCAACAATGAAGATGATGGGATAAAATTTTAATTCTGGAATTTATATGGGATGTGTGCAGCAGCAGCAAATTAGATCAGTGGGAGAGTCTTAAGCACAAAGCATTGGGGCCATTTATGTTTCGGACATCAGCTACCGCTGAAGCCTACCGCAAAGCTTCCTGGGCGCACTAGCATATGCTTACTAGAGTGGGTGGGTCACTGAGGGTCCAAGGATGAGTTACGACAGTCAAATAAGTTCAATGGATTCACTGGGAAGCATACAAAAAGATTTGGAAAGTGCAGGAGTGATTTGGGAGACTTAAGCCACTCCGGGATTATTGAGCTAGGAATTTTCCAGACCTTACAAACAAAGGCTAAATGCTTCCGGATTCTGAAATTAATGACCGTTATGGATATTATACTATATCATTGACCCTCTACAACTTGAAGAAATCAAAACCGACTCTTAGAATAGATTCGGCAGTTATTTCTGTAAAACTAGTCATAAAACAATGCACAACGAGTTAGTCTTCCATTTCGGGTTATTAAATGATCTTCATTAAATGTAATAATCAGTTTTGAGGTATTAAATGGTTCTGATATAATGAATATGACAGTATCAAGTCGAAATATACCTCACTGGACCAAGCTTGTGTCCATTTAATGATCCTCCTGCAAAATAGTATCTCAATGACTAGGAAAGCCTCACATAGAGCCCAGGATGGACTATGTGAGATATGAGATGATTACATATCAGATCTGAAAGTACATGGTGATCATCTACAGATATGGAAAAGAGTATGAGCTGAGAAATAACTCTCTGAAAAAGAATATAGATTCCTTCACTTGTCTTCTTCTTCTAGCAGAGGAATCACCTCCAAATCTAGCCGGAGTTGAGAGAATGAGAGAAAAGAGACGGATAGTTCAGTTCTGCTGCTAATTTCTGATCTGTGGCTCTTGTAATGACTGCAAAAATAGCTGAACCATCTCTACACCAAGTCTTGGGCACATTCACTGGCTCAAACTCCTCCAACATGAGAATCTTCACTAAAACTAGCTGTAGATTCACTGTTTGCCGGATCTGTTCTTCTTCTGACTTCAAATCTTCAATGATAGATGAAAATAGCTGATAATGGTCTTCCGTACATGATCTAGACCTGCATAACACTTCTCTGGAAACTAAAAGACCTTGGGGCACATCACCCAAGAGAAACAGTTGAGGCACATCACTCAACTTGAGAAGCTCAGAGCTCTCAAACCAAAATTCAAAATGACAAAAGTTCCGAGATGAAGTTGGAAACATGAATAAATAGATGAAGTAGCTAGTTACTCAAGCCATCCACACATGTGGATGAGGAAGGGCGCCCTCCTTGTGGAAAATAGAAACTTCTTACTTGAAAAACTTTCCTTTCTTTGTCCTCCTTCATTGTTTTTAGCAAGTGCGCCCTTGTGAGCTTGCTTGGAAGTTGCTAAACTTTTTCTAACTGCTTTTCTTGTTTTTCTCTGCTTTAATTACTTTCCATCTTTTCTGCTTTTCCTGATTTTTCTTGCTTTTGATAGTTTCCTTTTATTTGACTTGCTTCTATTTTTCCTCCAATGTGTTCCTTGATTTTCTGAGTTTGCCACTTAGGCAAGATTGGCCCTACTTGCACAAATTTGACCTCCAAGCCTTATCATCACCAGTTGCCAATATTATTAGCCACAATTATTAATAAAAATATTACAAACTCATATTCACTCCAAAATTCAGAGTTTAATTAATTAATTAATAATTAATCAACCCCTATGGTATAATTGCCTCAAACTTACCCCATTAATTAAATTCTCATTTAATTAATCACTTAGACTTAGTCAAGGGGTTAATAACCACATGGGGGCCCACCTTGTCCATTTAACTACCAAATACAACCTTAGGCATCTTCCATAAGATAGTTTCCATACATGCTCATTAATTAAATAATTATTGCCTAGGTGTCTTAGGCCAAAATTACCCCATGGATCATAGCAAAATTTGGGGACATGACAGATGTATCCCCCTTCATCGACACGAAACACGATCAAAGATTTTTTGGAGCAAATTAGGTAGTAAAGAAATGTTTGAGACTGACTTAGGGAAAACCGACATGGTTGAAGGTAGTATAACTGCAGGTAATGATTCGATGGATAGAGATCTCTTGAACATGGGCATGGCATGACCTGGAAGTATTGACAAAAAAAGAATAATACAAACCCCTAATACAATGGATGAGGGAATCATTCTATGGATGGCCCAAAGGAGCGGAAAGACTCACGGGATCAGTGACTTGGAGACAAACAGATTACCCAAGCATGTGAAAGCAAATGCATACGAGTACCATGTTCAAGAGAGACTAAGTACTGCCATGATTACAATGAAATATAAACCCTTTCCTTATTCCCATCATGATTGATGAGTACCTCTTATTTTTTTAAACGAGCTTGAGGAGGGTAACATATACTCGGTATAGGTCATCCTTTGGACGAGTCCAATCCCAAATGTTTTACGAACCTAGGATAGGAGGTATTCTTCCCAAAACGGGCCCTTCGATGTTATATTTTAACGAGCCCAAAGAAGGTAAACTCGACGTCATTTCATGTTTAGAGAGTCTGAAAAGAACTAAAGAAGAATCCAAAGGTTCTTTTTCGTAAAAGTTAGTCTCTTCACCCGAAAAAGGATAAAACAACATGAAAGAGAAATATTCTAGTCATGATTGGCTGGAGTGCTAATTTTTCATAAATAGTGCCTCCTGGTCTGAAAAAAGGGGTAAACTATCACCAGAAAGACGATCATTCAAATACTTTTACAATCGTGAAAACATCAAGTTCACTTGGCGATCTTTTCACATTTTGGGAGTCTGAAAAGAGCTTAAAGAATAACTGGGGCTGCTTTTTCGTGGGAGTTTTACGAGCCCGAAAAATTGATAAAATATTACTCGGTAACACATTCTCATCATTTTACGAGCATGAGAAAGGACAAGAGTGAACTTGGTGTCATTAATGTTCAATTTTAACGAGCAAAATAATAACACAAAAACACTCGAAGAGTTGTTCACAGGCGCGAGATGACCATGATCGCAACCGAATGTTCTAATACAACACTTTACTTCACCTGTAGACTCCAAAAAATAGGTCAAAATGATCAATTAGGCATTTAGACATAGAAATATTCCAAACTATAGTAAAAATGACCCAAAAAGAATAAATTTAAAAGAGAATATTCCATTTTTCAACATAAAAAGGGAAAATAGTAAAAATTATTTACTATTGCTTTTTACCAAATTGGGAGGGTGAAAAAATACCATTTGGAGTCGATTTTCAAGTGCTCATTGCGGGAGTTATGGTCAGTCGATTCTGTCGTCATTAGTGTCAGGTAGGCCTAAACCTGTCCTCTTCAATTTTAGTGGAGTAGATTTGCTTTTTGTTTCCATTTTTTTAGTTTTTTGGCTTGTGTAATGAGGGGATTGTGCGACTTTAGTCTGGCGTACTTTCCTCTTACGGGAAGTGCGTCTAGGGCTCAATGGCGCTCTTCCTGTAAGGGTGGAGTGCACTAGCACCGCCCTGTATGTACTGACGGGGTGTGCGGCACAACTCGACCTCATGAACTTAATGATTTACCAAAATTTGTCAAATTGGAAAGTAGAGCAAGCTTCTAATGGATGTTTAAATGCTATCTGGATATGTTTGGGTAGAGAAAATGGTCCAGTGGAGGGAAAGGGAGCATGGAATGGAGGATTCCCATGCGGCCAATGATCATCAATGCATGAATGCACTTCGGAACTGTGGGTTGCTCAAATACTTTCACGTCTAGGGAATGAGGGCACAAGTACCACTGCTAGAGTATCTAATCATATGTTGGGATCCCGAGTAGCAACACTTGCAGGTTGATTTTCACATACTGACCATAGATGTGGAAGACATCTATTTTTTGATGGGATTATCTCAACGGGGGGCCCTAATATCTTTGTCGGGGATGTGAGGGATCGTGCACTATAGATAGTCCGTTTTACCATTGAGAGGGTGGCGGGGAGCAGAGCTCTTCACCAGGACATCAAGGCCTACATGTTTTACATCGTAGACTGTATGGCTCCTACTATATTCAACTGGTGCGAGGGAATCCTCGTAAACCTTCGAGAGCAGCTCACCAAATGCCGACGTGGTGAGCTGAAGAAGTTTGGTTACAGATCAATGGTGGTCTCATTCTTCTTGGAGCGGGTTCCTCATATACGACCACAGGTAGAGATCGATGACTTGGATCCTAGGGATCAACACATGGTTCGTTGGTCCCAGGTGATGGACCGCCACGAAGGTGGGGGGGCTATCATCAGTTATGGTCATCCTTTTTTTAGGTGGTTGAGGGGACAACTCCTCATGGTAGAGGATTACCCCTATGCGGGTACTGATTTTAGAGGAGACCTGGACTTGGTTCTTCCCGAGGGTATGTAGTGGGGAGATCTAGGTAAGAAAGACAACTCTGTTATGTTTTTTTTATTTATGGTTTTTTGATGTTTTTGGAGTAGTACTGATAGTTGATACATGTTTGGTGTAGACGTTGGTCCATCTTGTCCAGTTGGTGCTTCTACGATTGAGTGAAGAGGGGTGGTGCGAGAGATGGATGCTGTGGATCGAGATGCGAGAGAGGAGCTAGATGAGCTGGAGGAGAATCTCTATAGTTGACCCTGGATATCCCCATCCACCCGTACACGAGCTACCTTGCTGCTATCAGCGACATACTGTGGGGGTGTCCGCACGCTTTGGTTCGCTGATTCGAAAAGTAGCTAGGGCCATTGTTTGTTATCATGAGCGTTCTAGGGACTAGGCTCATGTATATATGTATGTAATGAAAGCCACGAGCTTCAGAATTTTGTAGAGGAGACTCTTACTGAAAGCTCATGTGCTTCAGATTTTGTACCAATACCACATTTTGTACTTATACCGACATGATATATATACAAAACTCTATTTGTGGCTCTATATACTATGTTTTATTGATGATTATGGGATCTTATAGATGTTTTGCTTATACATTATGGATAATTTACATGTTGTGTTGTTTTTACATCTTTGTAATAATTTTTTTTATGAATGTGCAATGTAACAATACAATATAAAATTGGCCAATGAATCAACAACAATGTTCATCTCTCTAGGGATATGCAGGTATTGAATAGAGAGAAAAGACCTCTCCAAGAGACGTACTTGTCGAAACAGACAGAGCAGCGTAGGATCGCGGATAGCATAGACACGGTTAATATGAGAGACCACTAGTTGTGAGTCAAGATGGACGATAACGTGGTCCATACCCAGGGAAAGAGAATCGATTAACAATCCAATCACTGCATGATACTCAACGGAATTTTTAGTCGCGTATGCTAGGAAAATTCCTCTTGAACTGATAAGGTCATCGGTAGGGGAATAAAGTACCCAATATGCTGAGGCGAGATTACGTGTATGCTAGTTGGCGCCATCCGCAAATCCAACACATGTTGTCATCTTCACATTCAGGAAGAACATGGTATAAGCGTAGATACAAGATCCTAACACACTCAAACAAAGCGTCACACCACACAAAACACACATCATGTACAATATATACATAGCACTAATGTATAAAAACTTAAGCATATTACTATTTCAGGTAGATCCCATTGCGAGGATCCCCCAAAGATATCCCATTGTAGTCTTCGAGCTCATATGATCCTTTCTCCAACACACGTTTGACCACATATGGACCATGCCACATGGACTCAAGCTTGCCTGCCCCTATTTTATCGTGTTTTTGGTCGTAATTGAGGACCAAATCTCTCTCGTTGAAGACATGAGGTTTGACAGATTTGTCATACTGGGCCTTGATGCGCTTCTTATGAGCTTCATTAGATAGAGCAACATCAAAGTGGGTTTTGTCGGGTTTCTCCAGGTAGAGAAAACGTTCTTCCTCAAGTGGTGGTATTGGGTAGGAGTTCAACAATGAGTTTTAACGATGGAATCTTGCACTCTATCGGTAGTACTACCTCTAGTCCATAGACCAATTGAAAAGGCGTGAATCTAGTGGCAGTTTTGAAGGAAGTCCGGTATGCCCAAAGGGTTGAAAAAATCATATTGTTCCAGTTGGACTTGTGTGTCCCTACCATCCGTTGGATCATGGTTTTCAATACCTTGTTGATGGCCTCTACTTGTCCATTCGATTGAGGGTAGTAAGGAGTTGGGTTCTCATGTCGAAATCCCAATCTAGTGCTAAGTTCATCCACCATCTTGTTCTAAAATGAGATCCATGATCAGTGACAATGGCTGGTGGGACTCTGAATCGTGCAATGATGTGGTTAAACATGAATAGTGTGGCAATTTTTCTGTCTTCATTGTATGTAGGCATGGCCTTGGCCCACTTGGTAAAATAGTCAACGAAAATGGTGACGTAACCATGCTCCCCGACCGAGGTAGGATTAAAATGCATGAAATCTATGCCCCATTTTGCAAAGGGTCCTACGGAAATAACGGGATGTAGTGGGTATGGATGAGACCGCTTCTTATGATGAAAAAGATGACAGGGAGGACACTTATTGACGGCTTCAATACAATCTTTAAAGATGGAAGGCCAATAGTATCCAGCGTGTAATATTTTCTGGTGTATCCATCTCAGAAAGATGACCGCCACATGCCCCTAAGTGACAATATTTCAGAACATGTTCAGCCTCCTCGTGGGTTAGACATCGTCGAAGGATAGAATCAACACCACAATGGTATAAGGTATCACCGACGATTAGGTAGTACTTGGCATGGTGCCGCACATGACGATGGTCGTCGGGAGATAACTAAGGACTGAAACGTTGGGTTTGGAGATACAAAGTGATGTATGCATACCATGGGTCAGAAGTACTAATAAGAAACAAGGACTCAATGGGGAGATATTCCATGGGATCGGTTTCCGTATCAGTACGGGGAAGATCGCATATAAGCTCCACAAAAACCAAATACTTTTTAGACTTAGCCTTCTCAAACTAGAGGTCGAATTCTTGAAGAATGACGATCCAATGCGATTACTTGCCCCCTAGCACCTGACGTGTGAGGATGTGGTACATAGGGTTAGAGTCGAAAATAATGGTGGTAGTGCAGAGAAGGATGTAATGGAAGAACTTTTGGACAACAATGACTGCTGCGAGAGCTAGTTTCTCAACATGTGAATACCGCATTTTGGAGTCAACGAGACCCTTAATAAGGTAGTAAATCACATGATCCTGAGCATTTCTATCCTCCTAAACCAAAAAAATAGCAATAGTGGTAGTGGAAGCAGCAAGATAGATAATATAATCCTTGGTTTAATCGGGCAGTTGGGCGGTTGAAGCACAGGTGCATGGGTGATGGCATGCTTTAGGTTTTTGAAGGACTACTGAGCATAGTCATCCCAATTGAACGGGATGTCCTTCTTTAAAAATCTCATGTATCCAATTACACACAAAACACCTTGAGTAGTTTTCCTTCCCCTGCAAACTCTATAGTTCTAGTATATCGGCCAGGGGTAGAAGAGAAACGATGGCTTCCACCTTCATGGTATCAATACAGATCCCATCTTTGGAAATGTTGAAGCCTAGGAGGTGTCCAGACTTGACACAAAATATGCACTTGTGAGGGTTTAGACGGATGTTATACCGCCTACATATGAGGAATACTACCATCAAATGGTCAACGTGGAACTCATGATGATTCGAATGAGCAAGGAGATCGTCGAGATACGATTCAAAAAAGTCCTTCACGTCGTGGAAATCGTACGACAAAGCCTGTTGGAATGTGGCAGTAGCATTTTTAAGGCCAAAAGGTAGTTTGCAATATGAAAAGGTACCCCATGGGCATATGAAAGCAGTTTTATGTTGATTGTCCGGGTGGATCTCAATATGATTATAAACGGAAAATCCATCCATGAATGAAAAGATGACACTTCCAGTACAGTTGTCGATGATTTGGGTGATAAACGAGGTAGGGTAGTTGTCCTTGGGACAAGCCTTATTAAGGTCCTTGTAATCAACACAAACCCTAATGGTGCCCTATTTTTTGGCAACAGGGATGACATTAGAGACCTAGTCTGTCAAGGGGACAGGGTAAATGAAACCGTCCTTCAACAGCTTTTCAATTTCAGCCTTGATAGCTCCAGTTTTCCTAGGGTGCACTAGACGTAATTTTTTCCGGACAGGTTTAGCATCAGGATATGTTTGGATATCATGTACAACAATGGTAGGATCAATCCGCGGAATTTCCTCGTAGCTCCATGAAAATATGTCACAAAACTACTTGAATAAGGCTGTATATGAGGTAAGTTCTTCCGAAGAGCAGTTGTGGCCTATAAGAATATGTTCCATGACACCTGGTGTGGCTGAGATGTCAATCAGTATGGTAGGTGTAATGTTTTCCAAGTTACCCTTGGTTACCATATCACAAGTGAGGATAGGAGATTGGGGGTAGGGAAAGACATCTGGTGAAATAAGTGTTTCAATGTGGTTCTCCATGGAATCTAGTAGTGCTAGGAAAGACGATCGATGGTGGAGGTATTCCCATGGGGGTTCATCCACGCTCATGATATCCATAATGGACTCGTCCAAATGGAAAGTCCAGAGGAGAGGATCAGGTTGGGATGAAGTCCACTGTAAGAGTGGAGAATGGGATGTAGATTCCATTGAGGAGTGGTCATTAGATGCCGATTTGATATCCTCATATGTAGATTGCGTTGGTGTAAGAGGCATGACATCTCCAATCAAGTCCAACTTGTCAAGCTCGGGCACGAGCCATTATTCATTGGAGTCAGCTGGTGATGGGATCATAGAAGAAATCATGTTCACTGTGGCAACATGGGAAGGGGTATCAGGTGATGGAAAGACTCCCATAAGAGATGAGTCCTTGAGGAGACCTACCCCCACACTCTCATATATCTGGGATGAATGAGGAGTCCTACATTGTTGGTAGGGTGAGTAGTGGTGTCCAGTGTACAGAAATCCAGTTGGTCGATAGTAACAATTTTCCCTTGGTGGGGAAATTGTACAATGTGAAATACAGAAGATGTGACCGCAGTCATGGCATAAAACCAATTACGACCAAGGAGTAGATTATAATCCAATGGGGCTGCCACTACTTCCACATTGATGGAAACGATCTTTCCCCCCAAATCTATAGGAAAATATTGTTACAGGCCGTGTGGTTGGAATCCATGACCATCAAATGCTTTAAAAGTGGTAGGGGAACGGTTCAACTCGAGAGAGTCAATGGCTCTCCAACAGGATAATGACATTACCGAGGTGGATGCTCCTTCGTCTAATACAGTATGATGGATGCTATTCCCAGCAACATTGGTAACAATTTGGAATGCAAGTTGGTGGGAAAGTATCGGTTTGAAGTACTTGAGTCAGAACATAATGGTGTTTGAGAAATCAAGGTCTACAATGATGATAGTAGCCAAGATATTCTTACGTTGATTAGGACATTTTTGCAAGATTTCCAACGTCGACATAGCACAAGGGGCTCGCGCTAAATTCTCAACAATATTGTAGTTTTGAGTAGCCTAAGCGTTGGGATTGAGAACAACTTTTTGAATCATGCTCTTTGGCAAACGTAGCATTGAATCAAAGGACAATTTCTCAATAGTGAGGGAACCTTGCGAGAGGGGGAATATTCAATGTAGAGGAGGAAGGTTTTTCAGTATTACTTCCATTAGATTCCTTATTTTGGAATGATTCATAAGAATGTGATCGAGTGTTCAAGTTAACAGTTTCTCTACACATCATGAGAACATGAGCGATAGAGGATGATTCTCCTTGAGAAGCAGAGGGTTGCTGTGCGATCATCTGTTGTTGTTGCATGGATAAGGGATTGGTTAAAAATGCGGGTGTCAGGTTCCATTTTAGGAACTTTTGGACCTCGTCCCGATGTGGGAACTCTTTGGTAAAGTGGTCATCATCGAAGATTAAACAAGGATACTTAACCTTCTGCTTGGGTTTGGTGGCATCAAGATTGTTCTGTTTGGGTTTCTGGTGATTAGAAGACATTTTGTTTTTTCCCTTGTTCTTCTTTTTACCACCAAATTTCTAAGGTGAAGCAGATTGGACTGAATTCACTTCTTCAGTGGCAGTAGGGCTGGGTGATCTGTTGGTGCTATTCCTAGCCTATGATGGAGTGGAGCTAGAATGGCTATGTGGTCCACTGGATTGGGAAGCAGACAAGTTTTGAACGGAACTGATGATGCTGTCAGCATGAGGTCCCGAGGGTGCTTTTGTTGGGTTGTAGGTAGGGTGGGGTGCATCGGGGACAATGTCATATAGAGTTCCAGATTGAGCATAGATAAGGTCTAAGTACTAGGCTCATGCTATATCATGTTCTTCTGTGACGGCCCCACCCATGGCGACATCTTTGGCCACAACGGGTAGTAGTGACTTAGTAAACCAATCTACGAGGAGTTGGTCCGGAATGGGAGCTTTAATGAGACGTCGTCTTCGCCTCCACTCGTGAATATGATCAGAAATATGAGTGGCGGTAGTTTGCTAGAGAGAGGTCAAAAGATCTGTACCATTCTCGTAACGGATTGGTAGCTGAATATGTGTCAAAAATGACATGGCCAAGGATCGAAAATCAGGAAAAGAGTGTGGTGGTAATTCGATGTACCACTTGGAAACAATGCCGGTGAGGGTTCACTGGAATAACCTCAAACAGATGGAATCATCCATTAAGGAGTTAGACGAACACCAAAAATGATAGGTCATTACATGGTTTTTGGGATCCTCACCCAGTTTTCCGTCAAATTTCAGGATGTCAGATGGTAACTTCACCGAAATAGTTGGCCAATTAGTGCCATGATAGATGGGATCGTTGGTCAACTGTGATAAATCTGGCAAATCGAGTGTATCGAGAAAGGGTAATTGTTTGTTGGAATGTGGATATTGGTAGTATTGATATGGCATCGGTGTACCAGTAGGACCATGGATTGATTGGTCATAGGGTCCTCCCATAGTAAATTGGCCATATGGGGGTCGATCTCCAGTGTTAGGAGGGGTACCAGAAGGAGGCCCACCTCTTCCAGAATGAGGTGTCCCTCCACCAAAAGGTGGGGGCCCTCCTCCTCCAGGGTAAGGTGGTCCTCCACCGTAAGGTGGGGTTCTTCCTCCTCTAGAATGGGGTGGTCCTCCGCCAGAAGGTGGGGGTCCTACTCCATAATAATGGGGAGGCCCTCCACCGGAAGGCAGGGGTCCTCCCCTCCAGAATGGGATGTCCTCCGCCGTAAGGTGGGGTTCCACCTCATCGAGAGTAGGGTGGTACTCCACCGTAAGGCGAGGGTACTTCTCCAGAATGGGGCGGTCCTCCACCGGTGTGGGTCCTCTTCCTCCAAAATAGGGTGGTGGTGGTGGAGGTGGTGAGACAGCTAGTGGAGGTGGTGGGGGTGATCCACCAATCGAAGGTCTGGTCAGTGGGACATTATGGTGCCCCCATGGGGTATTCATGTTTCCAGGGTAGGGTAATCCAGGAAAAAGGGTTCCTGGATAGTTTTATCCAATAGTGGGGTTATGATGTCCTATAAAGATGTGTCCCTATGGGGGTTGGGTCCAAATGCATGCCCCCCCCGTATGATGTGTCCATGTGGGTTGTCCCATGGTTGTTAAAGGACTACCAACCATACTATAAATTGGATGTTAAGTATATCCTCCACTCATGGTATGACTGTCGACTGGGTGATGTCCCCTAGTCAGGTTAGGTCCACTAGCTAGGGGTTTCCCCCCATCCGAAAGTTGTCCACATATCGGAATTTTCCCATTGACCAAATGTTGACCACTAATTCTAGGTTGACCCTTGACCAAGGGTTGACTGCTAACGAAAGGATTACTTCTTCCTGACAGTAGACTAACAGGCAGATTATATCCTCCCCTCGAGTTTTGAGGTGGGGGAGGTGAAGGCAATGTCTCATAGTTAACATAGGTTGAAGGTTTCCCTTCAGAGGTTGGGGTCATAGTAGGTATAGAACTGGTCTCCTGACTTAGAGGTGTACTCATAGGAAATGAGGGTTGACCTGGTTCATAATAGGTCAAGTTAGGTATGGATGTTTCCGGTGAAGTGAACGATAAAGAGCGTACAGGGGAATATTGAAAAATGGGTGTGTCGAGGATGTTTTCTCATCAGGAGAGACTCTGGCATCTAAGTTCTTCACCAACCATGTGAAGATAGTTCATGTGTTCATAAAGTGGTGCAAGAAATTCATCGATAGGAATCCAATGACGAGGTATGGTTTCTTCCATGGGAATTGACCCAAAATCAACGACATGTCGGTTTAGAGACGTGTCCTAAAAAGATGCAGACGGACCAAATGTTGTTGATATAGGGTCATCTTGGAACTGACTGAAAACCCAATCTGTAGCTCCAAGATGTCCCTCCGTCGAATGATGGAAGGATGTGTCATATGAGGTAGGTTGTTCCACTATCAAAGGTCCTTTGGGATTAATGATAGTGGATTGACAAGAGACGAGTAGTTCGTTCCCAATTCTAGGGTAGAAGCATCTTCCTCGCGTGACCCAATCATCCATTCTTGCTCCTGAGTTCTCCTCCGGTTAAGGGGATATTCAGGCGGCAAATTCAAAATTCTTCGGGATCCTCTCAAAGGTTGATCAGCTAGTGTGACCAAACCAAATTTTCTCCTAGGTGTTTTCTACAAAAAAGAAGAATGCAATCCAAAATATACACAAGATAAGCCACAAGAAAAATTATGTGATGGATGTGGATTCATTGGTCTGTAACCTTGTGGGATTGTCAAGGCGATGCAACTCGTGATATACAACAGGGTCCAACAGTTATACTCAGCCCAATATTTCATAGCACTAACCAAGGAGTATTATGACCATAACCCTGATTGTATAAACCTGACTACTTGAAGCACGTGTGTAGTAGCTCCCCGCGTGCTGTTCTCGTGTGTATTGCCACGCCCAAGATGGCCAATAGGTTAGCTTGGATGGTTACATGAATCCTAAAAGGGTCTCCCGATACAATCAAAGTACGTGGGAGCTCAAATCCATAGTGGTGTTGTCTAATGCACAACTGTACGATAGGAGCCTTCCGATATACTACCGAGTATGTGAAGTAACTTTCGATATACCCAATGGTACGTGAAAGGCCATTCGATATACTGGTTGTTATGTGAAGAACTACAAAACCCCAAGATGTAGTGCAGGCAAAGAACGACAACTTCCACGTTTAACAACGCCGAAGCATTCTCTAACCTAACACACAAGTTTCTATACAGTTTTAACCTAACACTACCAGTAAATGTTATGTTTCGCGGTTAGGTGAATGCATGAGGTGTAGACAGGAATTTAAACAGAATGTAGACCTAAGCTATATGCAAAATGAAAATATTTTCTTTTTCTTTTTCGGTGAAATCTATCTAAGGTACGGAGAAATTCCTTTGTTTCCGATGGTAAAAAATAAACAAGTACCCCTATACTCCAAAATCAATAAAAAAGACAAATGAAGCACTCTCTTCACTAAGCCAAAAAAATCATACAATAACAACACCAAAATGTAAAATTTGCTTTTCTTTTTTCTCTTTTCAAGTTAAACGAATTGACAAAGCATGGAAAGAAGAATTTTGTTTTTAAATGGAATAATCTCTAGTTTTTTAAACAATGATCTAAAAAGTGAAGGAACACCAAAAGCAAGAATTTTTCAGTCTTTAGAAATGCTTTGTAAAAACTCAAATGGTCTTATAACTTTCCAAGGAATGACGAGCAAGTTATCATAACCAAGAAACTACAAGATACCCCTTTAAGCTTTCCAAAGATTTTTCAATGTTTATCCCAAAGCATGAAAACTCTTTTCCAACAATTTCAAGAATCAAACTCGAAATGAAGATAATAAAAAGTTTGTTTTCCTACTCAAGTACTCACGATGGATCTGAGAATTGCAATGTTCTTTAGATCTATCGTTTAGAAAAATAAAGACTATGTCACGACTAGCTAAAGTAAGTTGGAAATTCCCAAAGAAAGGTGATCACCCAAAGCTCAAAAAGCACTCAAACACACACAAAATCGAGACAACAAATCGCAATAAACAACATAAAAGGGCTCAGAAGTTGGATCAGGTAGATCCGGTGTGAGGATCAGGAGCTACAAGACTGAGCAGATCGACGTGGGATTGAAATTTCCCACAACAATAAAAAAGACTCACTTGAATGGCAAAGGCTCCAATCAACACTTAAACTTCAAAATCAAGCCAAGAAACAGAAAATGCAGTATCCAGGGTGTCTTTGACTACAAGGGAGAGACCACAGAACTTAGAAAACCATATACAAAATAAACTTGAAGAATTCTTTAGACCAAGTGCAAGGTAGCCTAGGTTGGCACACCCTGCAGGTATGTATCAGGGCGTCAGATAGTCCAGAGACATAGTCTGAAAACAATGAATGGGCGTCAGAGACGCAGGTTGAAAACATACATAAGGTGTCAGTGGCACAGGTTGTTAACCAGGGATGCACATTAGACGTAGGCAGTACATAATCTAGGTGCGTCAGGTGAGATCCAAGGCACAAAAATAAACAATGCTTCAAGAATAAAAGACAATTGAAGTGATCTTTACCCTAAGTAGAGTCTGATTAAACCTAGAGACTCATTGGTGGGGGAATCTAACAGAAGGAATGGAAATGAGAGGCCAAATCAATGAAAGTGTAACACAATGAAATACATAAGTCAAAAATCAAGAAACAATAAAAAACATAAGCTATTCTTCCCCAGTGTGGTCGCCATTTTTGTGTGTAGACAATCTGTTAACGTAGACGGAAACGAATCTCTCTAGACCTAAATGGTATAGATCTAGCACAAAAGGATACACAACATAAAATCCTTCCTAGCTATATTAGATTGCAGGATATATGAATTACCTCGTTATCGCAATCCCTTTCTCTTTGCTTGATTTGCTTTCAGTCCTTCGATCTCCGACTGCAAAACAAGATAGAAGAGATGGAAACAAGAAAACTACGTGAAAGCATATATCTATGAATCTAACTAGATAAGCGGTCAAAGAAGCAAATCATAAATGATATCACAATACACAACACATTTATGGAAAGATGTTTATATTAATGTAAATTGCAGCAGATACAAAGTGATGGGAGTTACAACCAAAGCTTTTACGTCACGACTCCAACATGGACGATCTTGCCTCAAATATCCAAAGCCTCCTAACTGCTTATGGATGAAGAAGAATGTTTTGAATGAATTCCACCACCACGAGGGTGCCATAATCCTTCCTCCTTCTCAATGGAGAGAGAGGTCATATTTATAGGGTTGGATGGATAGAGTAGGTTGAATATTTAGGGGAGAGATCTAAGGGATCATCCCAATATGTTAGGGAACCGAAGGACACCTCACCACATGTTTAGGGATGAGCCTCCACATCACCAAGCTTCGAGAAGTCGCTCAAAGCTCCCATTTATCCATTTAAACCAAATCCAAAGCACCTTGCTCAAAGACAAGCTGCACCAGAGATAGATCACCACACAATGTACACATACACACTACGCCATTGGCACCCTCTACTAAGTTGCACAGTGCGGCATCTTAGGTTTGATGCTTCTGGCTAGTGAACAGAGGGCGCCAAGGTTATTAGAAAAGGCCAAATGGTATGGAAATCAACCTCTCTTCTGACATCCAAGTTAAGGTACTTCGGGAATCAAGGAATGGGGATGACACCTGACTCATGGTAGCGAGATTTTGGTGTAACAACGACTTCTTGCAGAATGCTTCATTGCTTTTCTATTACATAAAATTTAATGAGGAAATGAAAGAAATTTGATTATGCATTGTTATTTCCATTGTTTTTTTATATTTGGTATATGATTCAAAATTGTATTATTGTTAGAGGTTAATTTTGAGCTCATAAATTGGTTATGAGGCAAAATAACCATGTGGTAGTGTTGGACGGCCAAGGAATGAATACTACGAATACTACATAATGATAACATAGCAATTTGGAGTTACTATGTAATATCCCATCACCTCAAAAAGGGGAAAGAGGGACCTTGGGTGTGCCACACATTCTTAGAATAACCATATGATCTCTGAATATTATAGTTTTGATCGAGAGAAGTACTACAATAAACACAGATGATTAACCTCCAATCGATCATTAAATCAAGAAATTACACTATTGAAATGCATGCAATAATGCAATAGCAAGGAACATTAATTTAATTCAAAATTTGGAGAGTTAAAGATATACCTAGAGCTAGAGACACTTCCTATTGTCATCTTGTGATCTCTACATATAACAAAGATTTATGATCACTAACAATACGTGGTTTGTGATCCCATGCTTGTATCATGAGGCATCCACTAGGCTCTAGTGTTTGGTTCTTTTGAGTCTCTCGTGAGTGCAAAGTCGTTTAACAAAGGTTGAGTAGAAAATGCCTCAACCTAGCCGATGCGTCAACCATTCTCGAAAAAAACAAAATAGTGCAGATTTATGAGACAAATTTCTTTTTTTCTCCCACATCCATTGTATCCATCATCGATTTCCTTCGGTATTCGATGCCCCATTTTGGAAATATGTTCATAATTTTAATTTTAAAATGGAAAAAATATGAAACATAAAATCCATTATATCTTTGTATAACACTTGTCAATGTCATTGGTGGAAACTTGTCTCATTTATTGAGAAATTTTATTTTCAAAACCATGGACCCATTAAAGTAAATGGTATGGCAAAAGCATGACATGAGAGATGTGAATGCACTAAATTGAAAGGTATGGAGAGAAACCATGAAAGCATATGAAACATCCGTATAAAATATGCCTTGCTATAAGACATGTCAATGTCGTTTGCATAAACTTGTTAGCATTCAATGTATTTTCAAAACCACATTACCCACTAAATTAAAAGGAATGGAGAGAAACGATATGAGAGATGTGAGTCTATCTCTATCACACCATTTGTTAATTTTGTTGGTTCAAGTGCATTGTCCAATTTTAATTTTCAACATCAAAGGTTTTATTACAAGTATTATAAAATTTTCTTAACATTTATTATAATCAAGTATATTATTATATTATTTCGTTTCATATATATATATATATAATTTTTAATTTTTAATTTTTAATAGAGGTTTATCACAAGGACAGTTCTAATTAGTTAATAGCTAGCTTTCTTTAATAGATTTATTAAATCATACTATAAAAGCTAATGATGAGAGTTCCAAAAATACAACTATGTAATAAATTTATTAAATCATATTATATCTATAAATGATGAGTGTTTCATTAAAATGATGTAAGCAAAATCTAAAATCATACATTATGTATTTATTATTAAAGTTAAAATTACATAATTCACTCAATCATTACATAGTCAATACATAAAGGCTCAACAAAAGCATCAAATCACTTACAAAAATTGAACCTTGATAAAAAAAATAACAATCATTCCTCCCAACCACTCAAAACTATATCCACTGAATTAGTATCATTTTAGTTAAATCAAATTAATATATAAAAACCTAATATAAAATAAATAATACAAAATTTAAATTTCTTTATTTAAAAATATCAATATGTAATATAAAAAATAAAGAATGACACACACACATATCCACTATTAAATTTAAAAATATGAATATGTAATATAAAAAATGAAGATATATATAGATATATATGTAATTTGGGTGAGGACAAATGGGATAGGGAGGAGCCCTAGTCTAGATATGACAGCTCCTCCCCAGCCTCGAACGTGCTACATCAACAATGAAGTAGTCGACATGTCCTTAAGATAGTCAACATGTGGTAAGTGATTAATTTTGAACTCTTCGTGTGAACTCATTCCTCCCATGCATGGATATTATTTCTAGTTTCAATAATCTGCCATTGTAGGACACTCCGACCATTATAGATGAAATTGGGTATCATATGCGTTGGAATAGACTATTCTTTGCTTTTATTCCGACTCCAACTGTGACTCTAATATACTGGTTTAGAGGTAACATCACGATAATTTGCTATGTTTATTGTTTCAGCTAAATGAACCTTGTTTAGCTGCTATGATTTGGGCTCGTACAATAGCTTAGAAGAGGTTTGTAGCAGCTCCCCTGCCAGCATGGTAGCTCGCACCAAGAGTGATCAACAATCTAGTATCCAGGGTCGTCAATACTCCCACTGCCCACACATCATGCAGGAGGCAAAGGCTTCGACCTCAACCACAACAAAATTCACGTTAGCATCAAATAGGAGATTGTAGAGGATGAAAACTGGTTCAAAATGAGAAAGAAGTTATTTCAGACAGTGAGATCTATAGGGATGTTAAGTTCTGGGTTCCAAATGTGGGTACGAGTCCAACACCCACGACTCCAAATATGTCTAGACAATCAATTCTTTATTGGCATACCAAATTGATGTTGGAAAAGGTCTTAATGAATCACCAAGAAGGAAAAAACGAAAATCTTGCTACAAATGGATGAAATGCACTTATATAGATGATGAAAAATCCATGATAAACTATATACAATTGCCAAATCTATAGTTAGGTTCAAGTTCATGAGGCTCAACCTCTACTTATCATATGCATAACATAAGTATCCTAGATTAGATTCAAAGTATAGTCACAAATAATGACAATTTTTGTTGGTGTACAGTCTAAATATTCTACATTTTCAATATTTTCTGAGTAGTCTTATTTTGTTCTAGTCTTGGTTGGAAATCTTTAAAAAAAATTAAAATCACATATCTTAGTTATAGAAATTGCATAATTTGAGTGCCAAGGAGGTATTCAAGGGTGCTGTTTATGAACTCAAAAACACAATTTAAACACTTCCAAATTTAGATTTTATTCCAACCAAAATCCATCATATACTCTAAAACCTAGAATAGATAGATTACTCCAATTTTGTTATCTTTAATTTAAAAAACTTTTAAATAGTGGCTAATAAAATTTTCCAAACAATTAACCAACTAAAGTTCATGTAATTTACCAATTTTAATTTTAATTTTAGCATATATATAGATATATATAAAATTGATAAACTTATTCTACAAGTTCCCCAGGTCATTTGGACTTAATCTACAAGGCCATTGAATAGGCCATAAAATAATATATCGATCAAGAGTTGAGAATGCTGTTAGAACTTTGATTCCATTCAATAATGCTTCACAAGATTGTATTCACGTGTATGGTTTACTTTGAAATCCATGGAATTCTGCAAACAGTCCCAAATCCAAAAGCCATCGTATTGAAACAGTCCCACTCCAAAGTCAAACGTCATCGTATTGAAACAGTCAGCGGCGGGGCAGCAAACAGATTTCCCTTTCTCATTACAAGAAATTTATGATAGGCACGCCAAACGCGTTACAGCTTCGTGCACGCCACTCCTCCCTTTGTTGACTCCACGCTGAGTCTTCTCCTCCACAAACTATAAAAACTCATACACACCACAACTGATCCATGGATTCACCGCTGGCTTCGGTATTTCTCAACCACGATTCGCATTCAGCCTTCGTTTCTTCCGATTTATCGATCTGATATTACATTAATCCATTTCGGCCACCAGTCTTGCGGAGAGTTTTTGATCTGTAACTATACGGTCCAGCCTAAACAACTGATCGTTTTGATCTGAAATCTTTGGAGCTACATGTGTTAGGTGTGCAGTTCCATTCATTCAACTTTTGGCTCAAATCCAACTCCATTTGATTGATACAAAGAAACTCTAATAATATATCAAAGAATTCCGGAAATGGGATTGCTGGTTTCCTGTGCGACGGGAGGTCCTGATCACGAGACTGCTAGACGCAGCATCCGAGTAGTGCAATTGAACGGGCTTGCCTATGAATTTGTGGTGCAGGTGAGAGTAAAAGACCTCCTGCTCCGCCATCCCAATCATTTTATTTGTAGCTCCCGCGGTCTCCAGGCCTGTGACCCCCGCCCGCTTCCACCAGAAGAGGAGCTTAAGAAGGGCGATCTTTACTTCCTTCTGCCTTTCTCGGCAGTGCAAACCCAAGATTTGGCATCTCTGGCTTCGCAACTGATCTCCCTTTCAAAGAAATTGAAACATGCGCATGGTGGGTCGGTATATCCTTTGGAAACTGAAAGGGATGACAGTAATCAGATGATGAATTCGAGGGAGTGTATGGAGAGACTGCTGGCTGAAACCCGGCAATCCGGGGATAGTGGTGAGCTGAAGCGGAGAGTAATGGGGATTTGTGATACTCCTGAGTTGCAAATGGCTTACAGGCAGTATGTTCTACCTGATGGCAGCTCATGGAGACCAGGCCTATGTACAATCGATGAGAGTTGCTTCGTTTGTTGAGCCGATGTTGTTGTAATATATGACGATTCAAATTATTATCAAATTTTAGAATATTTGATTTGAACGATGTAATATAGGATGCTTTTCAAATTCTTTTTAATGGTAAAAATTCTTTTCAAATTCTTTTTAATGATAAAAATTCCTTTGAATTTTGTTGCATTAGGGTTGAATTATCAAATGCATTAATATACTTGTTGAATTATCAAATGCATTAATACAGTTGGTTGAATTATCTTGTTGATCCTATTTCCATTTTAGCTTTGTTTCTTTCACCCAATTATGTTACAAAATGGAAATAGCACAAAAATGCGTCCTTCGTGTCATCTTCTTTCTTTGAAAATGCATTTCCCAAATTTCAAATTTAGAACCTAACATCTTTGTAATTCATTTTTTGCATTTTTAAATATAATTTTTTGTTCCAAAAGGTATTTAAGATTTTTATGATTTTCTTTTTATTTGACTTGTCTCACTTTTTAATTTTTTAATTGCATGTAGCATGGCCAATATTTCATTTTCATAAATTGGTTTAATTTTTTTTTAAAAATTGGTAACTTTTAAATGTAGGGGGGACTTCATTCTTGCATTAAAACTACAACAATGCCATGGCGTGAGGTATCCATTCCACAATAAAGATTTGTGTTAATTAAGATGTGATTAATATTGAGTTGTACACATAGCCTATTTCTAAGTTTTTGAAAATATTTGTTTGCTTCTTGAGTCCACATCACATTATACAACTTGACAACAATTACTCTTAATACTCCTATTTTTTGGAGAGCTAAAATTATATATTGTTTGAAATTTCTATGTTAACAACCAACGTCACTGCAATCAAAACCATAAATTAACCCCTTAATCTATGAGGTGTTGCAATGAAAATGCCAAAATTAATCTTAAATACTAATAAGACCCTTTTATTCCAAATATTCTGAAATCATAACTTAAAAATAATATTTAAATAACTTAAAATAAAAATATTAACCAAAAAATATTTTTTAAATAAAAAAAAATAAAATAAAAAAATACATTAAAAATAAACCAAATAAAATATAAAAACTCAAAATAAATAAAATTTTTTTATATAAATTTAAATAAAAAATAAAATACTATAAAGAAAACAAAATAAGAGAGATCCCCTTTTGCCCCTTTACATGTAGTGTTAATATAGATCTCTTAAACCAAATAAAATACAAAAACTCAAAATAAATATTTTTTTTTTATAAATTTAAAGAAAAAATAAAATGCTATAAAGAAAACAAAATAAGAGAGATCCCCTTTTGCCCCGTTACATGTAGTGTTAATATAGATCTCTTATTAATTTTTCTAATATTTTTAGTCTTTTAAATATATTTTTAAAAAATTTTCATTAAAAAATATTAATATTTATTTTATTATTTAAATAAAATTTTCAACTTTTTTCGAACTTTTAATTTTTCAATTTTGTTTATTTTAATGTATTCATTTTTAATTATTTTATTTTAATTTTTTTAGTTTAATTTTCTAATCATTTTTTTAATATTATTTTAGCGTTAACTTAGGGTGTTGATTTGATTGCGATGCATCGCTCAAACTTTTGAAAAAATTGTAATTTTAATTCTAAAAAAATTGCTATCCCTAAAACCACTTTTTGATTCGATCTAAAAATAGTTATTATATGTAGCCTAGAAAATGCCTCATTTTTCAATAAGATTGTTAGATGTGTTGTTATTTCACCATAACTTTTGATGAACTTGTAGTAATAGCCTATCAATACTAAGAATCCTCTAAGATTCTTCAAGGTTTGGGAATTGGCCATTCCATCATAGTTTTAATTTTGTTATCGTAAACTTTGACGCCTTCATGAGATATGCAATATGACTCAAATATTCACTTCAAGAACCCCAAAGGAACGCTTAAAAGGTTTGGAATATAGTTATTGCTTCTCTAATAGTTTTAAGACCATGTTAACATGTGCATTTTCTTCCCAAGATTTGTTATAGATTAACATATCATCAAAAAAATAATAAAAAAATCCTTAAGAAGGGTGTAGAAATAGAATTCATCAAGCTCTGGAATGTGGAGAGTGCATTAGTAAGGCCAAATGAGATCACCATAAGTCATATTGACTGTCATGTGTTCTAAAGGATATTTTTGGAATATCTTTTTTCCTAATTCTAATTTGATGATATCCAAAATGGAGATTCAACTTGGTAAAGAATGTTCTCTTTGTAATTCATCTAATAATTCATCAATGACATGAATAGGAAATGTATCTTTAATGGTCATCATGTTGAGCTCTCTATAATCTCAACAAATATGCCATTAACCTTCCTTTTTATAAACCATCAAAACTGGTGGAACTAAAACATTTTGGCTAGGCTGAATGATGCCAGTGTCTATTATTTCATGAACATTGTTTTCAATCACACTCTTTTATGTATATGGATACCTATAAGGTATGATGTTAGGTGGTACACTTCCTAGTTACAAGTGCATATCATGGTTATGATCTCCAATAGATCGAAGATGTTCAAGCATATCTCCAAATACCTTGTAATGATTGTCCATAACTCTTTGTAGATCCAACAGAATGGAGGGTGTAGATTCTTGAACATCTAGTGAGCATTATTGTGCAATTACACCATGGTATCCATTTTTTTATTATCAATTTTATCATGTTGTTAGAGATTATCAATTTAAAATACTCTCATAGAATACCTCTGAGTTCAATTTCCGTACCTTATGAGGAGAATCTCATGAAAATTTCTTTAAAATTAAGAGTCACTATTTTCGACAAATTATTGTAACCGTTGGACCCCTAATACAACTTCTACACCACCCATTTAGATTGCATTAATTGGTCTATCCAATAATAACCCCCCCATAGTAAGCTTAATACTATGGCACGTCCTTGCAAAATTTATGGTTTCTCCATTTACAAACATTACTTGAAACCCCAGTGCTAGATATATAAACAATTGAGAAATTTGGCTAATTTGTAATTAATGAAGTTATGGGTAGTGACAAAATCAATCAACACTATTATCTTTTTATTTTTTATATATCCTTTTATAATGATAGTTTGATTAGTGGTATTTCCAACCAATGCATGGAAACATATGGTTGAAGTAGTATGGGTGCGTGCAAGAAGATGAGGGACCTTTTAGATGCAATCCTAGTTTTTGAAAACACAATCACGTTACATAAAAATATAACGCGTTTATGCTACATAGCACTTGGTATGGTAAACCCGATCCTGACATGTCATTAGACATGTAGGATAGGTAAACATAATGCGTATGCATTATATAACTACAAAATGCATACATGATATGTAGTTATATAAAACGTACGCGTTTTGTAAATCTAAAATCAATTTAAATACACAGTCCCGATAACCCGCAGCGCATTTCAACCATCAGGAACACGAATTTGAGCTTGGACGATAGCGGATTTGTGCCCTAGAGTATTGGAGGAGCCTGATTTCGTTGGAGGGGAGGCAAATTGACCGGTGAATGGTCATCTAATTAGGTAATTCATTCACCCATACCATTTTTTGTCAATTATAAACCTAAATTACCGTTTTTTTATAGTTTAAAACAACCTAATTTTGTAATATTTAGCAAATTGGAAATAACCCAATCTCTAATTAAATTCACATTTCCCTCAACCAAGATGAGTGAATAATTACAGTGAATCCATTTTCAAGAACTAAAAAATTCCTAATGCAACCAAAAATTGAAAAAAATAGAACTCCTCCCTTTCTACAATGTATCCATCCACATGAAACCCAAATTTCCAATCCTCAAAGTCCATTTCCCCATGATACTAATTGAATAAGTTTCCTCGGAAATGGCCATAACAAAATGAAATGCATGCACAAGCGTGAATAGAAAAAATGCATAAAAAATTAGTAACTTGGTTTCTCAAAATTTCATCATAATCATTTGTCCATGAACATAATCAAAATTTCATAACAAGTGTATGTAGCTATACATTGCCTCTTAGTTAAGCACCCTTAACTAAATGCCAAAACAAATTAACAAAGTGCCTCTCGGGCTTGCCCTTTTAAACATAAAACAATGTAGTATATATAAATCAACAATATATATATAAACACATAGTTAAAAGTAGTAACTATGACTAGTTTTATTTCTTCCTCCAGTTTTAACAGCCACCACCATTTTTCCACTAAAATATTTGCACTTCTTGGTTATAGCTCCCACCTCATTTTTGTTTTAACTCTACCTTCCTCAACACTTGGCTCTTGTTCTGCACATATGACTTAGCCTTCGTGTCCCTGGCCTTATCGCAATGGCAAACAAAAGTTGAAATATACGAACCTTCTCACTGTGATATCGAATTACAAGTCAACAAGTCTTGAAACCACCATACAACCCCGATATTTCTACATTTCAAGTCTCTAAGATCATCTACAACCAATTGTATTCTAGTCCACAATTTACCCATTTTCCATGTCACTTTTGGTTGGTTTCCATGTTTATAGAACAATGGAAATGGTGAACACCTGTGAACTACCTAGAGTGTGTCATGAGAGTGTTCCCAACCATGATCAAGTCAATGATATTTAGAGGATTGGTGGCAGCCCTGTATCACCCTTTTTCTTGCCTCACATATCCTAATAGTCCCTCGCCCCTGTCGTTTACATATCCAACAATCCTAATATACACTCAAGAAAGACCTGCGGCCCTGACCTAGTAACTACTCCTAGAAATCTATCCTAAAACCCTTCTAATATTCTTACCTATCTAGGCCCTTCTTCCCTTGGATGTTTTCCTAACCCTACATCTATCCTAAACTTCCATCCCTCTTAAAGATTGTGTTTAAGACACGGGTCTGAGTTTTAGCACCTGACATGCCCCTGAGCATGTTACCTTAACAATATTTCTAAGCCTAACAAGTCATATCCTATTCTTACTTATTCATTAACTGAATGTAGTCACAATCCTAGGACTGTGACATTTAAATTTAGTTGTTCTATCTCAACTTAATCTTCATCCTCTTAATCAACCATCTTGTCATATCAATCACATATCATAATACTTGGATCATTAATAAATATATGTGATAATTATGAGATAACAATGTCATATTCCACTTGTGATATCTTATTAAGTTCACATTGTTGTTATTGTGATTCTAGTCACAATCTCTAGTTGATTATTCAACATCTTAATTATTGATAGTCATCTCAAGTATATGTAATCATATTGGCAAGACACACTCATACATATCCATTTCATTCCATGCCACTTTGTCCTCCCCTCCAACCACAAGGCGTAATATGTTGAAATCAATAAATTTAATGTTAGCTTATGAAGTTGATAGAAGTATTGTTTTCTGCAAGGGACGTAAAGGCCAAAACATGTTAAAATAACACTCATAAATTCTAAGAAGTTTAAACTCAAGTGTGCATGGAAAAGTCACCAATAAGGGTTAAGAAGTGCCTTAACTTCTAGAAAGAAGTCAAACGAAACTTACTTTTTAATTGTTAAATGTTTAATTGTAAGTTAAATGTATGTAAGTGAATTCCATTAAATTGCTTACTTGAGTTTGATTTAATACATTTTCAATTTTGAAGAGACGTCATTATATACCATGTATATGTTTCTAATGATTTTTGTATTGATGTTTTTATTGCAGTTGCGGATATGGACACAAATGCTGAGATACTGATTGAGCTTGCCTGCTTGAGGGGCATTAGTGCGGCTTTTACTGGTGGTGACAGGATTCGCCGCTCACTTGCATCAACTTTGGATGCAATTGTTGACACTATTTCATAGTCAAGCAATTTACTATATGATATTACATCATATAGAGAAAGAAAAAGAAAATAATATGCTGATGGGCTAGACTACACTTCAATAAAAAAGTTGAAAATATCCAAAGAGCTCATATTTCCATTGTTTAGGGACCCTCAGTCGAGGGAAATACCAAATGCAAACAGGCCTCATATCTCTATTAAGTGGTGCACATTTCAACCATTTTTTGATAACTGGATGGACAAATGGTATATGGTTTTTGATATGCCACCACATAACAATAGGGAAATGCCCCTATATTTCCTTCGAAAGATGTATGCAGAGTTCGTGTTACATAAACACGTAAACTATTTTGATATCTTACAGTTTCAGGGGATCGGTGGGGGGATACCCCAAACCGACCCAATGTGAGGCTTCAAGACCCTGATCTCCCTATCCCTGCACCTCGCAAGCAGTTTCCTGGGCCAGATGTTCCACCTGCACATTGTGTTATTCCATAGACATGTGATGCATTTTTGAGTTTGGCATGGGCGGTTGTTCACCATGGCACTATGGTTCAGCATATGGGTGAGGGAGGGACATCTGTCCTTGGTGTGGTACATACACCAGGTCGTCACAATGCAAGACCATTGTCTAGTGCAGGACCATCCACTAGTGCAGGACCATCGACACATTCCCAGCCTAGTTTTGAGCCTCATGAGTGCACATCGTGTGGTCGTCCTTGCTATGGTCTTGCCTCAGATGTTGCCTTCCATGGGTTTTTGAGTGATGTATGTAGATGGTTAATTGCAATAAATTCTTCATTTATTTTCCTCTTTGTACACATATATATAGTTTGAGCTAATATATTAATTTTGTGAACTTGCAGTTGATGCTTTATGCCAGCAGCGACGCCCTAGAGTCAAATGTTCTAGACTCTATAGGGGGCATGACATTACATCCATTGATCCCTTTGTTGGTGGAGGGATTCATGATGCTACCCAGTTGGCAGGCCCCTCTTATATAACACCCATTTCCATATCTCACACCGAGGTAAACATTTTAAAATTTCAGTTTTTTAATACTTGTTAATTTGTTAATTTTCACATACTTTACATGTTAGTTCACTAATCCTATCTACGGTCTAATATTTACAATTATTAAACATGCAGATGGAAGATCCTTCACTGGGACAAGCTAATATGGAGGTAGCATCCATGGTTGTATCGTCTGAGGAAACATGTGGGCTCCAGGTAAACAATTAAAAATGTCACTTTTTAAATACATGTATGTTCGTTGAATCATGCATGTCTAACTACATGAACACTTGCTGACTGTAGGAACCAACCAAAACATCTGTACCATTTCCTAGGTTTGTATCTCCTCCTAGGCCATCTGTGAACAAGGGTCATGTGCATGTGAGGCGGCCTACTCCTAGAAAGACTCTAGCTACCCATGACCATGGACTTACTGATACCATGGTAATGTATATCCTTCGATGATATTTGTTGGTTAACTTGAAATCCAGGTTATAAATCATTTTTGTTAATGTTTGAATTGCATGTTTACTGCATCAGGAACTAGAGTTTTCTATTGGAAACCTCTCATCGATGGTTGATGCAGTAGTCAATGCTGCATCTGCAATGGCAACAAGTCACATAGAGGTATGTAACTATTTCAACATGATCTTTACATAGTTTATTATTATTGTCTATTGTTTATTCATGCATGTCTAACTATTTCAACATTTGGTGATTGTAGCCACTACCAGCAGGAGCAGTTCCTGGCCCCCATGGTTCGACCATGGTTGCGACCATCCTAGATGTTGAACCAACAACTCCATCTGATACCATGGTAATATATATCCTTTGATGATATTTGTTGGTTAACTTGAAATCCAGTGCATAAATTGTTTTGGTTAATATCTGATTTGCATGTTTACTACATCAGGATCCGAAGTTGTCTATTGCAAACCCCCCCAGGGGTCATAGATGCAGCTGTCAATGTTGCATTTGCAATAACAACAAGCCACACAGAGGTACAACTAGTTCAACATGATTTAGACATAGTTTATTATTGTTGTCTATTGTTTATTCATTCATGTATGACTATTTCAACATTTGGTGATTGTAGCCACCAGCGGCAGGAGCAATTCCTGCCCCCCCTGGTTCGACCATGGTTGCGACCATCCTGGATGTTCAACCAACATCTCCATCTTCTACACAAGGAACGCAATACCCTTTGTCACAGTCTCTCATTGAGGTGAGATGTCCATTAGTGACCAAGTGTTTCATGCAATTTCCATGCACATGCTGATAATTGTTGAGTTAATTTAGATATGGTCTTTTATTTGCAGAGATCGATTCCGAAGAGGAGGAGATTGGTGATCGGACCATTAGAGCTGCCAATTCTTCCACTGAGTGGGTGAGTGTTTTTTATAAATCAATGAGCCACAAATTAATTTTTTTAATTTCTATTTTGAGCTAATGTATTAGTACATAGTTAGTTGAATTTAACAATTGATATTTAATTTGCAGGATCCAGAGACGGACAATGATCCTAGAGATGTGCCTAGAGGATCACCGCTGGGAAAGAACAAGAGGAATATTGAGTTTTGATGTGTCTTATGGGATATATGTACATTTGGATACATGTACATGTGGCTTGAATAGTTTTGGATACATATACTTTTGGATATATATATGTACTTTTGGATACATATGTACTTTTGGATAGTTTTGGATACATGTACTTTTGCATATATATGTACTTTTGGATACTTTTGGATATATATGTACTTTTGGAGACATGTACATTGACATTTCACTTATAAATGAATGATACATTTCCCTTTGTATTTGTTTTTCGGTTTCCACATGTTCTTGTGTCAATCTATTGTGTTGATTTGTGTGGATTATCTATTACTTATGAATGCACTATGTCAAAAGAAAAAACTATTATATTTAAAGGTTTCAACGAACTCACTACATGCACACTAATTGGATATCTAATTAAAAATTGTGATTTTGGATGATCATTACAAGTTAAGTCAAAGTTCTTTCTCGTGTAATTTAATAAAACTAAGTGCAATACAATGTATTTCAAGGTTTCAATGAACTCACTAATGCACACTAATTGGATATGTCTAATTAAAATCTGTGAGTTTGGATGATTAAATTACAAGTTAAGTCAATGTTCAAGTGTAATTTAATAAAACTAAGTGCAATACATGCTACACATTTCATCAACGCCCAATATTTGATTGTATAATTAGATTCAACACTACATATGAGTAACTACATGCAAGTTCTCAAAGCAACATTGGTGAAAGGAACAAACGTTACCTCGGGATTCGAGAAATAAAGTGCAATCGATAAATACAGTGCAACCTTACTCAATCAACATGAACAATAAATGCTCATGTTCTTCATTTGTAAGACACTTCATGTCTTGTATTTTTCCTCTTGGAGTTGCACATGAAGGAGAAGGAAACTCTTATTTTAGGATTTCCTCATGAGCTTGTGTATTAGGGTTTTCTCATGAGCAGGTGCCTTCTATTGTTGGTTGGGAAGGATATGCTTGGATATCCTTATGGTTTTTTCATGTGGTAAAACCCTTGAGGGTTACGGTTTGTTCATGGTTTCATTGTACTTGTTTTCTAAACATAATTATTCTAAGAAAGGTTGCTAGGTTTTCTTCCCCATGAGGGTTTCCCAGGATAAAATGTTGTGTCTCTTGTGCATTATTATTCTTAACTAGATACTATATGTTAAATTCTTTATGTAAATGTTTTATGGTTAAATTTATGCATTGAACTAATGGTTATAATTGGTATAAAGCATTTATCTAGATCAAGTATAAAAAATTTAACATGGTATAAGAGGTGAGCTGTCAAGAACGAAATTATACAAGCCTTAAAAAATAGAAACCCTAGGAGGACCGAAAGTCACCAAGTGTCTTGGACTGAAAGTCACCAAGTGTCCCTGAACGACATTTTCATGCGACTTGCAACTCGACATAACTCAGCAACCGAAGGTTGTATCGTCGAACTGTCAACTCCATTGGTCTCCTAGCATGTGATTACCTCTAGGGGGGCCTCTTCCTCATGTTCTCATGGCCCAGTGACTTCATTGTGTATTCATTTTGTAAACTAGGGTTTTTCTCAGTTTCCTTCAATGCAACTCTCGCATTGGTGGGTCAACTTTGCAAAACCCTCCACCGAGATAGTGTTGGTAGTGTTACCACATCGGCATTTCCCATACATACTTGCAAGAGCCAATGACGTGCAATCTTGCTGCTCTGTTTGCTTTTTCGCTCCCAGACCGAAAGTCACCAAGTGTCCTTGAATGACATTTTCATACGACTTGCAACTCGACATAACTCGACAACCGGAGGTCAGATCGATGAACCGTCGACTCCGTTGGTATCCTGGTGTGCAATTACCTCTAGGGGGCCCTCTCCCTCATGTTCTCATGGCCTAGTGACTTCATTGTGCATTCATTTCGTAAACTAGGGTTTGCTCAGTTTCCTTCAATGCAACTCTCGTATTGGTGGGTCAACTTTGCAAAACCATCCACCGAGCCAGTGTTGGTAGTGTTCCCACATCGACATTACCCATACACACTTGCAAGAGCCAATGAAATGCAATCTTGCTGCTTCATTTGCTTTTTCGTTCCCGGACCGAAAGTCACCAATTGTACCTGAATGACATTTTCATGCGACTTGCAACTCAACATAAATCGGCAACCGGAGGTCAGATCGATGAACCGTCGACTCCATTGGTCTCTTGGCGTGTGATTACCTCTAAGGGGCCCTCTCCCTCGTGTTCTCATGGCCCAGTGACTTCATTGTGCATTCATTTCGTAAACTAGGGTTTTGCTCAGTTTCCTTCAATGCAACTCTCGCATTGGAGGGTTAACTCTGCAAAAACCTCCACCAATCTAGTGTTGGTAGTGTTCCCACGTCGTCATTTCCCATACACACTTACAGGAGCTAGCAGCACGCAATCTTGCTGCTCTGTTTGCTTTTTCACTCCCAGACCAAAAGTCACTAAGTGTCCTTGAACGACATTTTTATGCGACTTGCAACTCGGCAACCGAAGGTCGGATCAATGAACCATCAAATCCATTGGTATCCTGGAGTGCGATTACCTCTAGGGGGGCCTCTTCCTCATGTTCTCATGGCCCAATGACTTCATTGTGCATTCATTTCGTAAACTAGGGTTTTGCTCAGTTTCCTTCAATGGAACTCTCGCATTGGTGGGTTAACTCTACAAAACCCTCCATCGAGGTAGTGTTGGTAGTGTTCCCACATCGGCATTTCCCATACACACTTGCAGCAGCCAACGGTACACAATCTTGCTGCTCCGTTTGTTTTTTTGCTCCTGGATCGAAAGTCACCAAGTGTCCCTGAACGACATTTTCATGCGACTTCCAACCCGACATAACTCGACAACCGGAGGTCGGATCGATGAACCGTCGACTCCATTGATCTCCTGTCGTGTGATTACCTCTAGGGGGCCCTCTCCCTTGTGTTCTCATGGCCCAGTGACTTCATTGTGAATTCGTTTCATAAACTAGGGTTTTGCTCAGTTTCCTTCAATGGAACTCTCACATTGGTGGTTTAACTCTGCAAAACCCTCCACCAAGGCAGTGTTGGTAGTGTTCCCACATCGAAATTTCCCATACACACTTGCAGCAGCCAACGGTACACAATCTTGCTGCTCTGTTTGTTTTTTCGCTCCCGGATCGAAAGTCACCAAGTGTCCCTGAACGACATTTTCATGCGACTTGCAACCCAACATAACTCGACAACCGGAGGTTGGATCGATGAACCATTGAATCCATTGGTCTCCTGTCGTGTGATTACCTCTAGGGGGCCCTCTCCCTTGTGTTCTCATGGTCCAGTGACTTCATTGTGAATTCGTTTCATAAACTAGGGTTTTGCTCAGTTTCCTTCAATGCAACTCTCGCATTGGTGGGTCAACTCTGCAAAACCCTCCACCAAGCCAGTCTTGGTAGTGTTCCCATGTCTACATTTCCCTTACACACTTGCAAGATCCAATGGCATTCAATCTTGCTGCTCTATTTTCTTTTTTGCTCCCAGATCGAAAGTCACCAAGTGTCCCTGAACGACATTTTCATGCAACTTGCAACTCGACATAACTCGGCAACCGGAGGTCGGATCAACGAACCGTCGACTCAGTTGGTCTCCTAGCATGCGATTACCTCTAGGGTGCCCTCTCCCTTGTGTTCTCATGGCCCAGTGACTTCATTGTGCATTCATTTCGTAAACTAGGGTTTTGCTCAGTTTCCTTCAATCCAACTCTCTCATTGGTGGTTCAAATCTGTAAAACTCTCCACCGAGCTAGTGTTGGTAGTGTTCCCACGTTCAAATTTCCCATACACACTTGCAGGAGCCAACAACACACAATCTTGCTGCTCCGTTTTCTTTTTCGCTCTTGGGTTGAAAGTCACCAAGTGTCCCTGATGGACATTTTCATGCGACTTGCAACTCGACATAACTCGGCAACCGGAGGTCGGATCGACGAACCGTCAACTCTGTTGGTATCCTAGCATGCGATTACCTTTAGGGGTCCCTCTCCCTCATGTTCTCATGGCCTAGTGACTTCATTGTGCATTCATTTCGTAAACTAGCGTTTTCCTTAGTTTCCTTCAATGCAACTCTCACATTGGTGGGTCAACTCTACAAAAGCCTCCACCAAGCTAGTGTTAGTAGTGTTCCCACGTTGGTATTTCCCATACACACTTGCAGGATCCAACGACACACAATCTTACTGCTCCATTTTCTTTTTCGCTCCCGGACCGAAAGTCACCAAGTGTCCCTGAATGACATTTTAATGCGACTTGCAACTCGACATAACTCAGAAACCGAAGGTCGGATCGATGAACCATCGAATTCGTTGGTCTCCTAGCATGTGATTACCTCTAGGGGTCCCTCTCCCTCGTGTTCTCATGGCCCAGTGACTTCATTGTGCATTCATTTCGTAAACTAGGGTTTTTCTCAGTTTCCTTCAATGCAACTCTCGCATTGGTGGGTCAACTCTGCAAAAACCTCCACCAAGCCAGTGTTGGTAGTGTTACCATGTTGAAATTTCCCATACACACTTGCAGGATCCAATGACACGCAATTGTGTTGCTATGTTTTCTTTTTCGCTCCCGGACCAAAAGTCACCAAGTGTCCCTGATCAACATTTTCATGCGACTTGCAACACGACATAACTCGGCAACTAGAGGTCGGATCAATGAACCGTTGAATCTGTTGGTCTCCTGGTGTGCAATTACCTCTAGGGGGCCCTCTCCCTCATGTTCTCATGGCCCAGTGACTTCATTGTTCATTCATTTTGTAAACTAGGGTTTTAATCAGTTTCTTTCAATGCAAATCTCGTATTGGTGGGTCAACTCTACAAAACCCTACACCAAGCCAGTGTTGGTAGTGTTCCCATGTCAGAATTTCCCACACATACTTGGAGGAGCCAATGAAATGCAATCTTGTTGCTCTGTTTGCTTTTTCGCTCCCGGACCGAAAGTCACCAAGTGTCCCTGGACGATATTTTCATGTGACTTGCAACTCGACATAACTCGGCAACTGAAGGTCGGATCGACGAACCATCGACTCTATTGGTCTCCTGGCGTGCGATTACCTCTAGGGGGGCCTCTCCCTCATGTTCTCATGGCCCAGTGACTTCATTATGCATTCATTTTGTAAACTAGGGTTTTGCTTAGTTTCCTTCAATGCAACTCTCACATTGGTTGTTTCAACAACTGCACATGGGTCTACTTCAAGTGACTTAATCATTCATTGTATATCAAACTCTACATATGCTACATTTGAAGATGTTGCAGCATTAAGAAAACACTATGTGTCTAGAGATCTCGAGCTATATTATTCTTGTACTAAAGTATAAGCCAACAACCATATGCCTAAGCTACACTCACAAATTACAAACCAACTAGGGTTTCATGAACTCTTTAGGTTTAGATCATTAGATTGGTTAGGATCATTTATGTAGAAACCAAAAGGCCATACCTAGGCTATGCACATACATGAAACAAAATGAATATGGTTGAACATGCATCACAAGTGGAAGTTCACATGCATGCATGACTTAGAAGTAGAAACAGATGTACATGAATTACAAGCAAAACCAACTAAGGTTTCATGAATTATAAGAAATCCATGAGTATAGAGATTAAAGGCTATGTTATTTTCATTAAAGTAGAAGCCAATAGCCCATATACCTAGGCTACACTTAGAAGTAGAAACACATGTACATGAATTACAAGAAAAACTAACTAGGGATTCATGAATTGCAAAAATACATGATTCTAGAGATTAGGGGTTATGATTCTAGAGATATGAAATATACACTTCCAAAAATTACACCTTAAGGGAATGTAATACCTAAGAAGTGGTACAAGACCAAACTTGTTGTAAAGGGGTTTGCACAAAATAAAGGTATAGATTTTGATGAAATATTTTCTCTCATTGTTAAAATGACTTCAATTAGAACTATTTTAAGTCTAGTGGTGATAGAAGATTTGCATCTTGAATAGTTAGATGTAAAATACTCCTTTCTTCATGGGGATTTGGAGGAAGAGATTCATATGCAGCAACCACATGGGTATGAGTTCAAAGGGAAGGAGAATTTGGTTTGCAGGTTGAAGAAGAGATTGTATGGCTTGAAGCAAGCTCCAAGACAGTGGTATTTAAAATTTGACAGGTTTATGACAGAACAAGGTTATACTAGATGCCATTCTGACCACTCTGTTTATTTCAAGAGGCTAGATAATTGAAGATATATTATCTTTTTATTATATGTGGATGACATGTTTGTTGTAGGGTCTAACATGCATGCTATAAATGTGTTAAAAAAGAAGTTAGCTAATTCATTTGCGATGAAGTATTTGGGTGTTGCAAAGCAAATCCTTGGTATGAGAATAACAAGAGACGAGAAAAATCACAAATTGACATTGTCTCGGGTGAGTACATACAAAAGGTGTTGGAGAAGTTTAGAATGCAGAATGCAAAAATAATTAATACAACTTTGGCCAGCCATTTCAAACTAAGTAAGGAGATGTGTCCCAAGACACAGGAAGAGATACATTACATGTTTAGGGTTCCCTATTCATCAATAGTTGGAAGCTTGATGTATGCCATGATGTGCACAAGACCAGATATTGCACACACAATATTATATTGTAGTGGTTACATAGGAAATGGAAATGCGACATTTGGATTTGGGTAGAGCATATAGTGATATACAATAAAATCATGTGAAAGAGTTTGTTGAACACTATTCGTTGATAGTTAGAGTTGAATATTTATATTTTATTGTTGCACCAAGAAGGGAATGAAGATGTTGTTTAGACTACTATTGAAGGAAATGTGATGATAAAGACATTGATTCAGGTTTTACAAGTGCAAAACATAGTATTGAAGGATCATATATCTAAAGTAGAAACACCAAAACAATTAGAGTTAAAGAATCAAATAGTTAAAGCTGATGAAGCATTCAAAAAAGCTAAAATTTAGGTGGAAGGTCTATTAAAGTTGGTAGATACTAGTTTTCTGTTGTTGAATCATTTGTAGGAGGTGCCGAAAGTTCGTGAAAAGGAGAATGAAATTAAGTTGTGGGAAGAGAAATTAAAGATCAAAAACAATCTCTAACTACTTTATCTATGTTTACTCATATGGACACTATGATAGAGATTTCAAGTCTTACTAAGAACATTGTTTCCACTAGAGTGGAGCTGCAACAAGTCTGTCAATTAGGTCATGCAATTTCAGGAAAAGTAAGAGGAGCAATATTTAAATGTCACTTGAGTTTATTATAAGTCTAATCAAGCTATTGATTTAGGAGAGGTCGTGCTACTGCAACTTCCATTTGATACATTGGAATAGTTTGTTAAATTTCAGAAGGATTTCGATTTTCTATTACAAGCAATGGAAAAGTTGAATATCTAGTTGTCAGAATTTATAGAGCAATTGAAGCAAGCTCTTCCTTCAGTCCATCATGTTATTCCTAAAGAGTGAATATTGGCTTGAGGGTGAGCCAAACATAGCGTTGGGGACCTGTTGGTGCTATGTTGATCACATTATCCTAAGTTTTGTAAATGAAAGCTATATTTTGTAGTAGGTTGCATAATATACTATATTGTGTCTTCCATAACAAAAGTACAAGATAGTTAGGTCATGATTAACTATTTTTAGTTACAAGATAGTTACTAATAGTGATAATTATATGTCATGTTGTATAAAGACTAAAATGATGGGACTATTTTGGGTTCTTTGTACTAGTATTTTGAATTATACAATTTTGATGTACCACTAAAAGCAATCTAAGATGTAATGTTTTCGGTATTAATAGAATGGACCAACTATCTTCCTTGAATCATTTGTGTATGATTGTAAAACTGCGAATGAACCTGAATCTGTGTATGCTATTATGTTAAGTTATTACTGAATGATAGAGAATCTAATAATGGAAAATGCTTATCAAATATTAACCTTATTTCAGTCTCTACAATACCTATGAGATTCTTGAGTCTTGTTGATGGGCGTTTAAGACCTTCTCATCAACTACAAGGAAAAAAACCGATCCAAGGTCCTTAGAGCAAGAACCAAGCAGTTTGGTATGGTTATTCCTTACGTGTTTAATGGCTCCATTATCCAATAAGGAGATCTTCCCAACTAAAGTTAATATATGAAATAATAACTAACCTAAAGAATGTTAGTTTATAGAAACCTAGAAACTAACTAATATCTACAAAAAACTATAATATGACTAATTTATACAAATCTATAGGGTTCTTGGAGAGTTCCAAGAGAAACAATGTTTTAATGAAAAATAGTAAAACTTCCTAAAATTAAAACAAAGGCTTACTTAGATTCTAATAGACATGCATAAAATATAATAAGATTGTTTACTTTCAGGAGATAATGATCAAATACCAACCTATAGGTTAAATTGCAATAAGAGTGAACAAAACAACCAAATTAAACTTTAAATACCAAGCATCTCAGTACCTGATATTTGATTATTGATTCATACTCAAGCCATAAGAAAACTAATTACTTAACAGAAAACTATTTCTATTTCTATCTTGGCCAAGAACTAACTAAGTTTGGTAATTAATTTGTCTTTACATTAAATGTTAAACTCTACTATCTTCTGTCACTTAGAATCATCCAAAGAAGATAGATAAATTTTATAAATTGAAACTTTCTAGAAATGATATCAAAACACAGTCATATTACAATCCCAAGTTTCATTTCATGTAAAAGACAAACCAATTACAACATTAAATCTAGTTTGCATTTAATATAAATATATAATCATTTTAGATTGATGAAAAACATTTCAACATCTAAAAAGTATACATTAGGAAGAAAAAGAATTCATTGACAACTCAACAGATCACAGTCATAATAAGTTAGCAACATGTTCCTTTATATAATGAAAAAGAGAATTAGGAAGAAAAAGAACCCATTGACAACTCAACATATCACAATCATAACAATTAGCAACATGTTCCTTTATATGACAAAAAACAGAATTAATGAAAGTCGAAAACTTATACATTAGGAAGAAAGAGAATCCATTGACAACTCAACAGATCACAATCATAACAAGTTAGCAACATGTTCCTTTATATAATGAAAAACATAATTAATGAAAATCGAAATGGTGAATTTAATAACATAACTACTGATCTTTAAATGAGAATTCAAAGACACGGTAATAGTATAAATTTCAATCGAAATATGAACACAATCAATATCTCTTTTAAAAATCCTGACAATGCAATGAACAAGTAATGTAAAAGACAACTGTAAATTATATACTGAAGACATTCAAATACAAACTTGCAACAATCTTTGATATATCTAGCTTGCGGGCTGTTGGATATACCCTTGGGAGGTTGGTCTTCCCATGGTTAAAACAAATAATGATAACAACCCCCCATGAGCTACCAAAGATTAATAAACACAAAAATATAATCTCATAGTAAATCATAAACTGAAAATGATATGCTCATGACTAAATAACATAATCTAGTAGTGGCATTGAAAACTAAGCAATCTAGGTTTTAATTCATATTGTCAAATCTATAAACATGTAAATGCAATCAAATAATCACCACTTCCATGGCGGGATGCTGCAAGGTAATGATACCCAATTATGACACGTTAGTTGCAATGACATTCTGGAAAAACAGAAATATTATCATTAAAATCAATTATTAGAGGTACCTACAAAATTTTTTCCGATTAGGTGTAAAAAGATGAAATGTAGAAAAACGGATGACCTTCCGGAATATATAATTTTTATTTATGGAAAAGTGGTATAACCACCCCAAAATGTCATTATTCGAAGATTGGTATGTTATTTTTTTTGTAAAACATAATGCACATGTTTTTTTTGAGCCACCTGTTTGCTATGTAAATTTTCAATTTACGAGAAAAAAAATATGTAGAGGTGTAGGCAACAGAAAAATCTTGTGCGGGGCTATTTTTTCCAAAATTTTAAAAGTCAATTTTATATATTTTTTAAATTACCGAAGTTAGTGAAGCCCTAAAATGACATTGTCAAGTTTTAATCCACCATATCATGGTCTAAAAACCAACATAGATCCAAATCCTACGCTCTATCAAGCGCCGAGAGGGATCAAATCTCTCGAGGTGCAAGCCTCTCCTTGAATAGCTCATTGAGTGCAATACCCGAGCCACCTAATCCTAAGCTCTAAAGTCTCTAGTTTAAGTCTCATATTTACTTTTTACTTAGTGTTATTCATTTTTGTTTATGGCCGACATAATATTTATTACTTTTTACTTTGTATTATTCCTTTTTGTTTACTTTGTATTATTTTGTTACTCGACAAACACTCTAAAATCTCATATTTACTTTTTACTTTGTATTAAAAGTAAAAAGTAAAGTATCTAGTTTAAGTCTCATATTTACTTTTTACTTTGTATTATTCTTTTTTGTTTATGACCGACATAATATTTATCGCCTAATCCTAAGCTCTAAAGTCTCTAGTTTAAGTCTCACATTTACTTGTTACTTTGTATAATTCTTTTTTGTTTATGGCGGACATAATATTTATTACTTTTTACATTGTATTATATTTTTTATGTTGTTTTGATTTCCATTATATATCCATTGATTTCGAAACGAAAATACACGTAATTAATGGCCGACATAATATATCTTATTACATTTTATTACTTTCGAAAACATTACATGTGACATCCGTTACAAGATCTCCCCCTTATTATTACTTTTTACATTTTATTACTTTCGAAAACATTACATGTGACATCAGTTACAAGATCTCCCCCATATTATTACTTTTTACATTTTATTACTTACGAAAACGTTACATGTGACATCCGTTACAAGATCTCCCCCATATTATTACTTTTTACATTTTATTACTACGTTATTTTACATTTTATTACTTTCGAAAACGTAACATGTGACATCCGTCACAAGATCCCCCCCATACTATTACTTTTTACATTTTATTATGTTCGACAAACGTTACATGTGACATCCGTTACAAGATCTCCCCCATACTGGGCTATAGAGCGCCTCTCGGCGCAATAATCAAAATGCATTTTTTTAGGTTGTAGGTATTTTCGTGCTCTTACATGGGTTCTTTTCCGTTTTCGAAATAGGTAAGCCAATCAAAAGTTATAGGCCAAATAAACGACCTATGTTTTTTATGAATTTGACATGAGTGTAGTTTAAAATGAATTAAAAATAGAGAACAACAACAGATCTATTAAAAAATTATATATTTGGAATCTGCAGACAGAGCTCGACAAGTGTGTGCAATTTCATCTGCAGTGCACTCGTGGAGCTTATGCAGAACTAGCTGTGAAAAACAGGAAGTTGCAGCATTTGATGTTTTCTGCTATAAATCAGGGATAAATCAGACCGAGCCTAAAGGTGCAATCCAAAGCTAATTCCAAGCCTGCAAGGAAGCCAAAAAAAAATTGAATTCAAACACGCACGCATGCAACTACGCGCACGCGCAAACACGTGCACGCATGATTGAAAGCACGCACGCATTAAGAACAACGCACACGCGTCCTTGCATGTACGCACTATTGTATGCCTTTGTATGGTTTATTTAATTTCCTTTGTCAAGGGGATACATGAAGTTGATGAAGATGTGATGATGAAGAAGATGACGATGACGAAGATGTTGATGAGGAAGGGGGAGATGACAATGATGTTGAAGATGTTCATGATGATGCTGACGATGATGAGATGATGGTGACAGTGATGATGATGATGATGATAATGGTGATGAAGATGATGATGAGGATGATGGTGATGATGATGAGATGATGGTGATGGTGATGATTATGATGGAAATGGTGATGAATATGACGATGAGGATGATGGTGATGATGATGATGATGGTGACGAGGATGGTGATCATGATGGTGATGAAGATGATCATGATCGTGATGGTGATGATGATGATGATTATCATCATCATCATCATCACCATCACCATCATCATCAACATCTTCATCATCATTGTCATCTCCTCCTTCCTCATCAACATCTCCACCATCGTCATCTTCGTCATCATCATCATCTTCATCACCATCCTCATCAACATCAACATCATCTCCATCATCATCATCTTCTTCATCCTCATCACCATCATCATCATCATCTTCGTCATCATCATCATTGTCATCATCAACACCATCATCACCACCGTCCTTCTTCCTCATCTTCATCAACATCTAGGTCGTCATCTTCATCGTCAACGTCATCATCATCATCATCCTCATCATCAACTTTGATGGCGATGATGATGAAGATGATGATGACGATGTTGATGATGAGTATGATGATCATCAACATCATCATCATGTTCATCATTGTACTCATATTCATCACCATCCACCATCATCATCTTTGTCATCACCCTCTTCCTCATCATCATCATCAACAACATCTTCGTCGTCATCATCATCATCATCTTCAAATGATGACGATACGAAGATGATGATGATGATGACGAATAAGATGACGATGACGAGTATGATGAGGATGATGAAGATGATGATTATGATGACGAAGACAATGATCATTGTGACCATGATCATATGATGATGATGATGATGGTGAGGATGATGAAGATGGTGATGATGATGATGACGAATATGATGATTTTGATGATGATGATCGATGATTTTGATGATGATGATCATATTCGTCATCATCATCATCATCTTCATAATCATACTCATATTCATCATCATCCACCACCATCATCATCATCATCATATCATCATCATCATCGTCATCCTCGTCCTCACAATGATGAAGATGATGATGATGATGATGGTGATGATGATGATCATGTTGTTGATGATGATGGAGATGATGATGATGATGAGAATGATGTGCTGCATATTCGTCATCATCATCATCATCATCATCATCATCTCCATTAGTCATCATCATCATCATCATCATCATCATCATCATCATAAGGATGATGGTGATGACGAGTATGATGAGGATGATGAAGACGTCTGTTATGATGACTATCATCATCATCATCATATGATCATCATCTTCATCATCCTCATCATCATCCGCATCCTCACAATGATGATGATGAGGAAGTTGATGATGATGATCATGTTGATGATGATGATGTGCTGCATATTCCTTGTCATCTTCATCATCATCATCATCACCATCATCATCATCATCTCCAAATTAGTCATCATCATCATCGTACTCATATTCATCATCATCCACCATCATCATCATCATCATCATATCATCACAACGAAGACGATGATGATGTGTTGCATATTCGTCATCATCTCCAGCAACATCTTCGTCATCTTCATCATCATCATCGTCATCGTCGTCGTCATCATCATCATCCTCATGCTCATCCTCACAATTATGATGATGATGATGATGATGACAACGACGATGATGATCATGTTGTGGATCATGTTGTGGATGATGATGATGTGTTGCATATTCGCCATCATCTTCATCATCAACATCATAATCATCATCATCGTCATCACCATCATCTCCATTAGTCATCATCGTCATCATCATCATCATCAACATCATCATCATCATCATCTTCATCATCATCATCATCTTCATCGTCATCATCATCATCATCATCATGAAGATGATGATGATGATGATGACGATGAAGATGGTGATGATGTTGATGATGAAGATGATGACGATTATGCTGCACATCATCCTCATCCTCATCATCATCTTCTTGATTATGATGATGATGATGAAGATGGCTATGACGAGTATGATGAGGATGATGAAGATGCCGATTATGATGACGAAGACACTGATCATCGTGACCATGATCATACGATGATGATGGCGATGGGGAGGATGATGAAGATGGCGATGATGATGACTAATGAAGATGATGATGATGGTGATGTGTTGCATATCTGCCATCATCTTCATAATCAACATCATAATCATCATCATCATCATCATCTCCATTAGTCATCATTGTCATCATCAACATCATCATCATCATCATCATCATGACGAAGATGATGATGATGATGATGATGACGACGATGAAGATGGTGATGATGATGATGATGATGAAGATGGTGATGATGATGATGATGACTACTGGAGATGATGATGATGTTGATGATGAAGATGATGGCGAATATGCTGCACATCATCCTCATCCTCATCATCATCTTCATGATGATGATGATGATGATGATGAAGATGGCTATGACGAGTATGATGAGGATGATGAAGATGTCGATTATGATGACGAAGACAATGATCATATGATGATGATGGTGATGGTTAGGATGATGAAGATGGTGATGATGATGACTAATGAAGATGATGACGACAAATATGATGATTTGATGATGATGATCATATTCGTCATCATCATCATCATCTTCATCATCGTACTCATATTCATCATCATCCACCACCACCATCATCATCATCATATCATCATCATCATCACCATCCTCGTCCTCACAATGATGATGATGATGAAGATGATGACGATGATGATGGTGATGATGATGATCATGTTGTTGATGATCATGAAGATGATGATGAGGATGATGTGCTGCATATTCGTCATCATCTTCATCATCAACATCATCATCATCATCATCATCTCCATTAGTCATCATCTTCATCATCGTCGTTGTCATCATCATCATCTTCATCATCATCATCATCATCCGCATGCTCTTCCTCACAATGATGATGATGACAACGATGATGAAGATGATGATGATGATCATGCGATGGATCATGTTGTGGATGATGATGAAGAGGATGGTGATGTGCTACATATTCGTCATCATCTTCATCATCAACATCATGATCATCATCAATCATCATCATCATCATCATCATTATCACCATCTTCATCGTCATCATCATCATCATCACCATCTTCATCATCATCATGATCTTCATCACCATCGTCATCATCACCACCATCATCATCATCATCATCGTACTCATATTCATCACCATCCACCACCATCATCATCATCATCATATCATCATCATTATCATCATCCTCGTCCTCACAATGATTTTGATGATGAAGATGATGACGATGATGATGGTGATGATGATGATCATGTTGTTGACGATGATGAAGATGATGATGATGATGAGGATGAGGATGATGTGCTGCATATTCGTCATCATCTTCATCATCAACATCATCTTCAACATCATCATCATAATCATCATCATCATCATCATCATATCCATTAGTCATCATCATCATCACCATATTCATCATCATCATCATCATCTTCGTCATGATCTTCATCATCATCATCCTCAGATCATCATGACGAAAAACCTTATTTTATTGCAATTGTGATTCCACTTACAGTAGATGAACACTATTCGTAAAATCTTCCACGATGAGGAGGCCCTCCATGACTACTTGATTAGATCCTTTACATCTCATCATCTTCATCCTACACTGAGACTAGGGATAACAGGTGCCTTAGATTTTGATCAATACAACAATGTAAAGAAGAGTGCTCTGCATATTACATGAAGCCAAGCTTATACCTTCTATGCTATGATTTTCCAGCCTTCCATAGGGGTGGGAGTATCAAGACTTTTATCCTTCCCCATAAATTAACCAGGAAAATATTTCTCAGCAAATAAAACTAACCATCAAAGTGCATTTTGTCACATCTGCATCGCCCTAAGAGAATAAAATCTAATGGTAATTATGAACAAATCTGACATACTGTGATCTCACAATAATCGCACCTCCGAGCAGTATTTATACAACATTAATATATATCTACTATGTATTTAATTATTCTTGATGTAATACATATGTTTCTAACTGAAAATTAAATTAATGTTTTGAAATCAAAATACACAAATTTGTAAATATACCCTTAAACCCCCAAACATCTAGAAGCACTTAAATGCACTTAGGGATTATGGGTTAGAAGAGGTCCTAAAGGCCTTTATGGGGGAGGGGCTCTTTATGGGGAGGGGCTCTAGGCATAACCCGACACATTTATATCTATTGGGCAATAAATACAATTAACGTTACCCACCAACCATTGCAACGTTCAGCAAGGACGCGCACGCGCCAGAGGTGCGTGCGCATCCCTGTTGAACATAAAATTTAGAAAATCACCCGTGTTCTTTCTCCCGCATTTTTTTCCTCATTCATCGCGTTCTGTTTGCTAGTTTCACGCATAGTCCAACAAGCATTTTTATGGTGGATTGAATTCATACACCATTTAGATAAAATACACAATATTTGGGGCTCTATTTGGCTCTTTGTATTGAATACACACCTATTGGGCTCTATTTGGATCAATTGAGTGAATACACAACAGTTGGACTCTATTTGGAACCTTGGATTGAATTCTCATGCTACTTGGATACACATGAAGTCTTCTTACATATAGTGGACACATCAAAAGAGCATTTGACATTTGAAGCAAAGAGCAATCATAATCCTCAAGGTATGGTGAAAATTTGATCTTGTTAAATGTAATTTAGTCTTCATTCACTTGTTTGAATGGCATCTATTTTGGTTTTTCCTCATGAATTGTATGATAGATCTATTTTAGTCTTCTTAATCGTCAACATAGACAATAAAAAGATCCTACCAAAAAAAACTACAACATGCACCAAGCAATGCTTTCAACCTTTCATGAAGATAATAAAAACAAATTACATGCATCACCACCAATAACATTTCATAATCACATTCCTCCATCTAGTAGACAAACATTTGTTGAATTCCTCATGGTTTCACTACAACAACTCACACAAACACCTAAACAATTGAAAAGTCTTAGTCTTTTGGGGCTATTTTCCCTCATCCATACCATGAAAATGAAATCAATATGAGCTTCTCCCTTGTAGGGAATTTGCTGGACTACTAACATCCCATACCACCATCCACTACCATCCTACTGAGTTCCTATATGTGATGTTGTAACTTTATATGTAGGGCATTCCCAATAGCTTTTAAGAGTATATGAAAACATTATCACTAGATGTTGTACATAATCAATTGCTACATCGAGCTTTAATAATCATGCACATCGAGTTTTAATATCTTGTTTGTTATTCATTCTTGCAAGGGTCATATGTTTGTTTTTCCAAAAGCACATTGAATATGGGAAATAGACGTAATAATCAAAGAAAGTCTAGAAGGAGGCCGTTGCCCCCTGAAAAGGCCCATGAGATAAGAGAAAATCCCAGGTTGTACATGCAAAACCGTAAAAATCAAAATGTTAGTGCCTTAGATCCATCAACAAGCAATGACAAAGTGGTTGAAGTCAATAAAATCTTTCCTGATGTCGAGTATGAAGGGATGGATGTTGAACAAGTTCTTAACTGGCAACCACCCCAAGAAGAGCACCCACCTGGCGAACACACTCCATTGCAGGACCAATTACTGAACGAAGGGCCACAACAAACCGTTGACAAGACTCGTACTTCCTTTCTGACTCCCTTGCCTCAACTATCAACCGGACAATGAAGAACTCCCGGACATATTCATGTGGATGAAAGTTCATTTTCAGGACTTGAAGGTAAGATGTCCAAATGCACTATTGATTTCCATTGTAACAAGATAATCAAAGATTTTTTTTGAATCCAAAACCGATGCATCAAAATGTCAATTGTTTCTTACTTTGTTAAAATCACATTGTCTAGCTCATGTTAGGAGAATTTTGTGCATAAAGGTAGTTAGAAGTTTAGAGGCCAACAATCATGTTGTTAGAAATCTACAATCTGCATTTAATTTGATTGGAAAAGCTTCTCGCACAAAATATTTTAATGCGACCCGTCGTGTACTATCGGAATCGATTGTAGACAAATCCACAAGGCAACGTCGCCTACTATCACACACATGTAAAATCTTTAAAGTAGATAGAAAGACTCTTCAAAAGTATTCTGCCATTAGAGAAAAACTTGAGACCCCAAGCCAAAAATATTGTTGGGCCTTTGTTGGTAGGTTACCTCGTTCAGACATGAAGCTCATTGATGCTGTTAAAGAACTAGTGCAAAATTTTTGGAATGATAACACTAGACCGTCATCAAATCAAAGAGATGTTTTAAAGTTGAGAAAAGGTGTTAGGGGGGGTGAACCCCATGTCAAGCACTTCCTTGACACCACACAAACAGAACTCTATGAGAGGTTCAAGAATGAGCACACACAATTGAACTTGGGCCAAAGGTCCTTCGAAAAATGCAAACCCTGGTGTGTTAGAATTTGCATTGATCGCAGTACATGTTGTTGTAGATACCATGTAGAATTTGAGTACTATTATGATACATATAGACATATATTTTGTGGTTTTCATACTAACATTGTGCAGGATTACCCTTCATTACAACCACCGAATGCATCCAGAGAATTTATACATACCATAATGTGTGGAAGGCCTGAAGGACAAAAATATTATAAAAGATCATGTTTATATGGGACGTGTTCCAGTTGCAGTGGATTTGCATTATTGAGCCATTGCATCCACGCAACCGTGGAGCACGAATTTGGGAGGATGTCAGTAGAAATACAGAACTTCCAGTACATGACATATCAAGTAGATAGTTCGAAGGAAAGCAAAAAAATTGCATTGGTGAAGTCACAAGTAATCTAAGTTTGCATGCTTTCATACTGTACATGTTGAATTTGTACATATATATTTAGATTGAAAATTTCATGTTGTATTAATGCCCTTGGTTTTGTGGCACCAAGTACAAATTTCTGATTTCATGAAGGAATTCTACCAAAATATCGAGCATTATGTACAGCATGTCCATGTAGCATGATGGTAGGATGAACAGTACAGACAGTGCAGGGTCACCTTTCCCAAGGGCACAATATTGTCGGTTGTGGACTTTGCGGAAAACTATACCCTACATCCAAAGAATGAGATTCAAAGTTAATACTACCATTCAGACCAAGTTAGCATAATGGTCCATATCACGTACAGGCACGCGCTAGAGAGCAACAATGACATGAGGATGATATTGAAAGAGACCAACTTCTACATTAGTGACGACAGGTGCCACGACCTGCATTATGTGTAGCATTGCTTCAAAATTTTCTATGATCAGCTAAAGGAGAGAGGGATACATATGGACCAGCATTGGATATGGTCAGATGGTTGTGCAGGCTAGTTCAAAAATGCACGTGTTTTCCAGTGGTTGATTATGTTGCACAAGACTTATGATGTGCTGCATGTATGGAACTATTTTAAGACCGGGCATGGAAAGGGAGAGCATGATGGGGCTGGAGCATGTCTCAAAACTACCCTACGAAGGGAGGAGATGAGGTGCATGGGAGGCCCTCATATTTGGAATGTCGAATCCACAGTTCGATGGTGCAAAGAAAAAATGTCAGATCGAACCACGAAGTAACTCATACCAACAGGTAGAGGACATGTTGTCAAAAATTTATGGAATGTAGTTGATATAGATCGATTGCGTTCTTATAGTTGTAGTACTGTGCAAGGCACTCATGGATTTCATTTGGTTTGAAGCTCAAACAATCCTTTATTTGAAATATGGACGCGAAAACTTGCTTGATTTTGTGGGTCTTGCAGCAGTTGTGAGTGGGATGAGTGTGAATCAATGGATTGGGTTGATGAATGGGATCATGTATCACTTGCAGTGGACCCACGTGCAGTTTCTGAAACAATCCAGTTAGAGGAAGGACAATCCTCTATTTCGAATGAATATGATCATATATCTGATCTTGTACAACCAGGTAAACATTTCTGCATGCATATCCCGGTTCCCTCCTTGTTTTTGTAATTATCGAAGTTATCAAACCACTGCTTGTTGGAATATGACCTTAAAATGCATTTTTGCAGGACACATCTACGCAGTTGTCGCCCCGACAGATAGTGCAGTTGGTATGAATTATTGGTTGGCACGATGCATCCAGGGGAAGCAAACCCTCCTCGCATCATTAACGGATAGTGAAGGCATTACCTTTCCGACTGGCTCGATGGTTGTTCAGGGGGAATATCTTACAGTGGATGGAAAGTGACCAAAGAGCAATGGCTACACATACACGGATTATAGACCAGGGTCGCGGGTGTATCACTTTACGCACTTGATCGTGGGTACAAACATCCAACTACAGACAATGTAACCGAAGTCATCAAACAAGGTATGCTACTTACTACCTCATGCGGAGCATGAGAGGTTGTTCGAGACAATAAAAAACCGAGAGGATCCAGAAGGCCTAATTGACTAAGGTGCATAGTATAGCCATGTGATTGTTTATTCATGCACGGTCAATGTTATTCATGTTAGATGGTTTATTTGATATCGCTATCTTATATCATTTATTTGATGTCTGAGTTATGATTAAGTTATGATTTATAGCCATGCGATTGTTTGTTCATGTATGATTAACCCTAGAAGCACTAATATAACCCTACAAACATAATCTAGCCCTAGAAATGCTAGAAAGATACACTAACCCTAGAAACACTAATCTAACCCTCAGAAACTAATCTAGAATCCTAGAAACATAATCTAGCCCTAGAAATCCTAGAAAGCTAAACTAACCCTCGAAACACTAATCTAACCCTCAGAAACTAATCTAGAATCCTAGAAACATAATCTAGCCCTAGAAATCCTAGAAAGCTAAACCAACCCTCGAAACACTAATCTAACCCTCAGAAACTAATCTAGAATCCTAGAAACATAATCTAGCCCTAGAAATCCTAGAAAGCTAAACTAACCCTAGAAACACTAATCTAACCCTTAGAAACTAATATAGAATCCTAGAAACATAATCTAGCCCTAGAAATCCTAGAAAGCTAAACTAACCGTAGAAACACTAATCTAACCCTCAAAAACTAATCTAGAATCCTAGAAACCTAATGTAGCCCTATTAACCTAATCTAGCCTAGAATCTATGACCCACCACATGTACCCTAAATAGGGGGTATTTGGACTCCAAGTGGGATAGGATCACTATTAGAAGGGTTTGTTACCCAATCTATTAAGGGCCCAAGTCACGTTGAGTCATTTCCAGTCTTATATAGCCTATATGCCGTTAATCAAATGCCAAAAAATCCAACTGGGAAAACACTTGTTATCTTACACACTCTAATTAACCTCTAGGCAAAGCAACAGCCATTGCTTTGCAACCTGTGAAGGTTGCACAAGAAAAAAACTAAGTGCTACTAATCAGAGGAGGGTAGTTGTCACTGGATTGGGAGTAGTCACTTCCTTTGGTCATGATCTAGGTGCTTTATAGGGAAATCTTCTTCAGGGACAGAGTGGTATCGGTGATATTGAGAGCTTTGATTGCTCTGATTTTGCAAGTGTAATTGGCATCAATGCGATTCATTTGCCTCCTCTCATTTACACCTCTTTTGAATTTTTCTACTTGACTTGTAAATGTGGAATAGTCCACCAAGTCAAAGGGTTTTTCCTCATCATGATCTCACCAAGAGACACATACACAAAAACCATGCATCATGTACAAAATAAACATGCAAAATCCTTCGGGTCAATGCTTAATCAGTGATCTCCACCATGCATGATTCACTCAAGCATGATTCTCCTTACAATACATGCAAGAGCTAGAAACAACATTCAACATTGCCTTCACGCAACCTGTATGACCTCTATTCCTTATGTAGCTCAGTCTCCATGCTTTATGCACTACGGTCATAATAATCATAGTAATTGTCTAATAATTCATAAACACATATGATCAATCATGACTACTCAATCCATCGTGATGTCGCATAAGTAAAAAAAAAATGAGACCAAGACTTCCTTGGGACAAAATATTGTTGATTCATATCTTCAACCCCCCCATCTATTACAATTATTCTTCACAGCTAGATACCTCCCGGGGGCATAGAACTCCAATTGTGCAACAAAATCGGGTTTCGGGGAGTCCTGCAGGTGTGTATAGGCAGGTTCCAGCTGGAAACACTAGCCACAAGTGCCCGATGGAAGATTTTCCAGAGTTGACCCCCATGTGCAAAAATTGCACACTCCCTCATTGAGAAAAACCCTAGTTTCCAAGATGGACGTACAAGATGAGGGCGAGGCCACTGCACCAGAGGGGAGGGGCACCCCTAGCACTATCCCGGTGTGCAGAATCCAATGGAGTCGACGATTCATCGATCCGAGCCACAGTCTTCATTCTATGGCTCGTCCCATCTCGCATCCAGAAGGCCTTCAGGGACACCTGCTGGATACCTGCCGAGGGCGTAGAACTCCAACCGTGCAACAAAACCAGGTTTCGAGGAGTTCTGCAGGTGTGTCTAGGCAGGTTCCAGCGAAGAACGCTAGCCACAAGTGCCCGGTGGATGATTTTCTAGATTTTACCCCCGTGTGCAAAAATTGCACACTCCCTCACTGAGCAAAACCCTAGTTTCCAAGATGGACGTACAAGATGAGGGCGGGGCCACCGACCTGAAGGGGAGGGGCACCCCTAGCACTATCTCAACGTGCTGAATCCAACGGAGTCGACGGTTCATCGATCCGAGCCACGGTCTTCATTCTATGGCTCGTCCCATCTCACTGCCAGAAGGCCTTCAAGGACACCTGCTAGATACCTGCCGGGGGCGTAGAACTCCAACCGTGCAACAAAACCGGGTTCCAGGGAGTCCTGCAGGTGTGTCTAGGTAGGTTCTGGCTGGGAACGCTAGCCACAAGTGCCCGGTGGATGATTTTACAAAGATGACCCCCGTGTGCAAAAATTGCACACTTAGTCCATCCTTATCTTGATAAACAAGAGTTTTATAATAGCTTGAATGTTTTGGGCGTGGTTATCTCCCTGTATTCGGTTTTCTGATTGGTTGACAAGCTTGCTTGAAAACATGTACGTTGAACTTCTTTGTTTTATTGCTGAAAAATGGAAGGGATTTTCAAGTCACCTACAAAACGCTCCTTTGTTGAAATATATAAGTTCTTCCAACAACATAGATTTGGCTAGTATATGAAATGTTGTCGTCCACACCAGAAATTATCTTTCATCAAAGGAGTTGCACATATTATGGCTAACGAAATGGTTTTGAGAGCTTGGAAGTGCCGGCAAATATTATTCCATGCCTGAATCTACCCAGAACGCAATTATAAATTTAGATCCTCGAGAATGCCTGAATCTACCCAGAAGGAAATTATAAATTTAGATCCTCAAGAAGGTAAGAAAATGTATGAGTGGTTGAATCAGTATCCTAAAATTACAGAGCTTTCTATCTCAAAGTTTGTTGAGAGGCTCCTGGATGTGTATCAGACTCAACAGATAGTAAACTTGTTATCACCACTAGAATGGCCCCAGGGTGCCCGACTAGAATTCTTGTAGCACCCGAACCGTGGCTCAGTTCGCGAATCCGTCGACTTCGGTGGGTCGGGGACACTGGGTTTTAGCTAGGGGACCCCCCACAGCGTGCCTTGAAGACCCGGAAGCGGTGCCAATGGGCCATCCCCAGAGCTAGGGTTTTGCTCAGTGAGGGCCATTCCATATTCGCTCAATGGGGCCATTTCTTATCTGGAGGGCCCCAGGCATGAGTGGCCACTGTGGACAGGTCCACTATGGCCACATGGACCTGTAGGAGGTGACGTAATCCAAGTCCTCTCGTCGGTTTGGGTTCCGTGGCCCCGGAGCAAATGCCCAAAGTGTCCCTGAATAGCCTCGGGGTGCCCAACTAGAATGCTCGTGGCACTGGAACTGTGGCTCCGTTCACGAATCTGTCGACTCTGGTGGGTCCGGGACAATGGTTTTTAGCTAGGGGACCCCCCACAGCGTTCCCCGAAGACCCGAAAATGGTTCCAACGAGCCATCTCCGGAGCTAGGGTTTTGCTCAGTGATGGCCATTCCAAATTTGCTCAAGGGGGCCATTTCTCGTCCGGATGCCCCCGGGCATGCATGGCCACTATGGACAAGTCCACAATGGCTAGGTGGACCTGTGGGAGGTGAAGAAATCCAAGTCCTCTCACTGGGTTGGGTTCCGTGGCTCGGGGGAAAATCCTCTAGGTGTCCCTGAACGACCCCGGGGTGCCTGACTAGAATGCCCGTGGCACCAAAACCATGGCTCAGTTCATGAATCCGTCAACTCCGGTGGGTCCAGGATGCCAGGTTTCAGCTAGAGGACCCCCCATAGCGTTCCTTGAAGACTCAGAAGTGGTGCCAATGGGCCATCCCCAGAGCTAGGGTTTTTCTCAGTGAGGGCCATTCCATATTCGCTCAATGGGGCCATTTCTTGTCCGGAGGCCCTCAGGTGTGCGTGGACACTTTGTACAGGTCCACTATGGCCACATGGACCTGTGGGAGCCAACGGAATCCAAGTCCTCTCACTGGTTTGGGTTTCGTGGCCCCGGAGCAAATGCCCAAAGTGTCCCTGAACGACCCCCGGGTGCCCGACTAGAGTGCCTGTGGCACTGGAACCGTGGCTCGGTTTGTGAATCCATCAACTCCGATGGGTCCAGGATGGCGAGTTTCAGCTAGGGGACCCCCCACAGCATTCCCCGAAGACCCGAAAGCGGTGCCAACGAGCCATCTCCGGAACTAGGGTTTTGCTCAGTGATGGCCATTCCAAATTTGCTCAAGGGGGCCATTTCTCGTCCGGATTCCTTTGAGCATGCATGGCCATTGTGGATAGGTCCACAATGGCCAGGTGGACCTATGGGAGGCAACGGAATCCATGTCCTCTTGCCGGGTTGGGTTCCGTGGCCCCATGGCAAATCCTCCAGGTGTCCTTGAACGACCCCGAGGTGCTCGATTAGAATTCCCGTGGCACCGGAACCGTGGCTCAGTTCGTGAATCAGTCGACTCCAGTGGGTCCGGGACGCTGGGTTTCAGCTAGGGGACCCCCCACAGTGTGCCTCGAAGCCCTGGAAGCAGTGCCAATGGGACATCCCCGGAGCTAGGGTTTTGCTCAGTGAGGGCCATTCCATATTCGCTCGAGGGGGCCATTTCTAGTCCGAAGGTAGAAGAAGATCAATTTTCGACAAAACAATGTAGTTAGCAGAAGAAGATTAATTTTCAACAAAACAATGTAGTTATTACATGTGGAGGCAACGATTTCCCGTGGAAAATGAGTGTAGGGTTGAGCAGAGGAAAGATGTTGGGAAATGGTCTATTACATTAGCTTTTCCGATGGGCAAGTGGTTTACAGAAGGAAATATGGCGGCTGTAGGTATCTATGCTTTTCTTCTGACGGAAATAAGATTTCCCTTGGAAGAAAAGCGTAGATACCTATAGCCGCCAAAGCATAGATACCTATAGTCGCCGATCGGAAAAGCTAATGTAATAGCCCATTTCCCAACATCTTTCCTCTGCTCAACCCTACACTCGTTTTCCATGGGAAACTGCTGCCTCCACATGTAATAACTACATTGTTTTGTCGAAAATTGATCTTCTTCTAATTGGGAAATGGTCTATTACATTAGCTTTTCCGATGGGCAAGTGGTTTACAGAAGGAAATATGGCGGCTGTAGGTATCTATGCTTTTCTTCTGACGGAAATAAGATTTCCCTTGGAAGAAAAGCGTAGATACCTATAGCCGCCAAAGCATAGATACCTATAGTCGCCGATCGGAAAAGCTAATGTAATAGCCCATTTCCCAACATCTTTCCTCTGCTCAACCCTACCGTCGTTTTCCATGGGAAACTGCTGCCTCCACATGTAATAACTACATTGTTTTGTCGAAAATTGATCTTCTTCTTCTAACTACATTGTTTTGTTGAAAATTGATCTTCTTCTGCCTCCGGACGAGAAATGGCCCCCTTGAGTGAATCTGGAATGGCCTTCGGGTGCTACGTGCATTCTAGTTGGGTACCACGGTGGCCACGCATGCCCGAGGGCCTCCAGACGAGAAATGCACCCCTTGAGAGAATTTGGAATGGTCATCACTGAGCAAAACCCTAGCTCTGGAGATGGCTCGTTGGCACCACTTCCGGGTCTTCGGGGGACGCTGTGGGGGGTCCCCTAGCTGAAACCTGCCATCTCAGACCCATCGGAGTCGACGGATTCGCAAATCGAGCCACGGTTCAGGTGCGACGGGCATTCTAGTCAGGCACCACGGGGCCATTCAAGGACACCTGAAGGATTTGCCCCGGGGCGACGGAACCCAACCCGGCGAGAGGACTTGGATTCCATCGCCTCCCACAGGTCCACTTGGCCATTGTGGACTTTTCCATAGTGGCCACACACGCCCAGGGCATCCGGACGAGAAATGGCCCCCTTGAGCAAATTTGGAGTGGCCATCACTAAGAAAAACCCTAGCTCCAGAGATGACTTGTTGGAACCACTTCTGGGTCTTCGGGGAACGCTGTGGGGGGTCCCCCAGCTAAAACCCATCATCCCAGACCCACCGTAGTTGACGAATTCACGAACCGAGGCACGGTTCGGGTGCTACGGGCATTCTAGTCGGGCACCCCGGGGCCGTTCAGGGACACTTGGAGGATTTGACCCGGGGCCACGGAACCCAAACCGACGAGAGGACTTGGATTACATTGCCTCCCACAGGTCCACCTGGCCATTGCGGACCTGTCCATGGTGGCCATGTAAGCCCAGGGGCCTCCGCTCGAGAAATGGCCCCCTTTAGCAAATTTGGCATGGCTTTCACACGGGGGTCAACTCTGGAAAATCATCCACTGGGCACTTGTGGCTAGTGTTCCTGACCAGAACCTGCCTAGACACACCTGCAGGACTCCCTGGAACCCGGTTTGTTGCACAGTTGGAGTTCTACGCCCCCGGCAGGTATCCAGTAGGTGTCCCTAAAGGCCTTTTAGATGCGATACGGGACAAGCCATAGAATGAAGACTATGGCTCGGATCGACGAACCGTTGACTCCGTTGGATTCAGCACACCGGGATAGTGCTAGGGGTGCCCCTCCCCTCCGACCTGGTGGCCCCACCCTCATCTTGTACGTCCATCTTGGAAACTAGGGTTTTGCTCAGTGAGGGAGTGTGCAATTTTTGCACACAGGGGTCAACTCTAGAAAATATTCCACTGGGCACTTGTGGCTAGCGTTCCCGACTGGAACTTGCCTAGACACACCTGCAAGACTCTCCGGAACCCAATTTTGTTGCACGGTTGGAGTTCTACACCCCCGACAGGTATCCAGCAGGTGTCCCTGAAGGCCTTCTGGCAGCGAGACGGGACGAGCCATAGAATGAAGACCGTGGCTCAGATCGATGAACCGTTGACTCTGTTGGATTCAGCATGCCGGGATTGTGCTAGGGGTGCCTCTCCCCTTCATCTTGGTGGCCCTTCCCTCATCTTGTACATCCATCTTGGAAACTAGGGTTTTGCTCAGTGAGGGAGTGTGCAATTTTTGTACACGGGGGTCAACTTTGGAAAATCACCAACCGGGCACTTGTGGCTAGCATTCCCAGCTGGAACCTACCTAGGAACACCTGCATGACTCCCCGGAACCCATTTTTGTTGCACGGTAGGAGTTCTACGCCCTCGGCAGGTATTCAGTAGGTGTCCCTGAAGGCCTTCTAGATGTGAGACGGGACGAGCTGTAGAATGAAGACCGTGGCTCGGATCGATGAACCGTCGACTCCGTTGGATTCAGCATGCCGGGATAGTGCTAGGGGTGCCCTTCCCCTCTAGCCCGGTGGCCCCACCCTCATCTTGTACGTCCATCTTGGAAACTAGGGTTTTGCTCAGTGAGGGAGTGTGCATTTTTTGCACACGGGGGTCAACTCTGGAAAATATTCCACCGGGCACTTAGGGCTAGCATTCCTGGATGGAACTTGCCTAGACACACCTGCAGGACTCCCCGGAACCCGATTTTGTTGCACGGTTGGAGTTCTACGCCCCCGACAGGTATCCAGTAGGTGTCCCTGAAGGCCTTCTGGCAGCGAGACGGGACGAGCCATAGAATGAAGACCGTGGCTCGGATCGACGAATCGTCGACTCCGTTGGATTCAACACGTCGGGATAGTGCTAGGGGTGCCCCTCTCCTGTGGCCCAGTGGCCCCGCCCTCATCTTGTACGTCCATCTTGGAAACTAGGGTTTTGCTCAATGAGAGAGTGTGCAATTTTTGCACACGGGGGTCAACTCTGGAAAATCTTCCATCGGGCATGTATGATGATGATGATGAAGAGGTTGATGGTGATGGCAATGGAAATGGTCATGAAGATGATGATGATGATGATGGAGGCTTTGATGAGGAACCTGGAGTTAGAGTTAGAGTTGGAGTTAGAGTTAGGGTTAAGGGTAGAGTCAATGATGATGATGGAGATGGTGGTGATGATGAAGACGTTGATGGTGATAGTGATGGTGATGGTGAGGATGGAGAAGATGGCTTAGTGCTAGGGTTTGGGTGAGGGTTAGGGCTAGGGTTATAGAAGGAAATTGAATTAGGGTTATAGGTAGATTCAATGATGATGATGGAGATGGTGGTGATGATGAAGACGTTGATGGTGACGGTGATGGTGATGGTGAGGATGGAGAAGATGGATTAGTGCTAGGGTTTGGGTGAGGGTTAGGGCTAGGGTTATAGAAGGAAATTGAGTTAGGGTTAGAGGTAGAGTCAATGATGATGATGGATATGGTGGTGATGATGAAGACGTTGATGGTGACGGTGATGGTGATGGTGAGGATGGAGAAGAGGGCTTAGTGCTAGGGTTTGGGTGAGGGATAGGGCTAGGGTTATAGAAGGAAATTGAATTAGGGTTAGAGTTAGAGTCATTGATGATGATGGAGATGGTGGTGATGATGAAGACGTTGATAGTGACGGTGATGGTGATGGTGAGGATGGAGAAGATGGTTTAGTGCTAGGGTTATAGAAGGAATTGAATTAGGGTTAGTGTTAGATTCAATGATGATGATGGAGATGGTGGCGATGATGAAGATGTTGATGGTGATGGTGATGGTGATGGTGAGGATGGAGAATATGGCTTAGTGCTAGGGTTTGGGTGAGGGTCTGCTAAGGATTATCTAGACATGGATCAAAGATAAATTATTGAATATTTCTCAAGTTCATGTGAGACATCTACTGATGGATGTCATTCTTTCTATGTTGGTGACATGGATATCTACATTGGAGATCCTACTGCAAGCTTACATTCTCATGTTCTTGAAGACCTTGTAGCAATGGAAGAAGAAGTAAGACCAATCTCATCCTCACCACTTGTACTTCATGAGGTTGATCACATGATCGAGGAATAGGTTGTATCTCATGAGCCTACTTGCATTGAAGGGCCACACAAGATGAGCAACAAAAAGATTCAAGATGCCATACACATTCTCCATGACACTCATGCATTGGTGTCAAATTCTTGTTGGAGAATCTCTCCATTGGAGGATCCATCCTTCCTTGAAGACATGGAGAAGATTTAGAGAGTGATGAGAATCATCAATGGTAACTTTTTGTATTTTCTTTATAAAAGGAATGATTTATTTGAGTTTGTTAATGTACTACATGGGGACTACTTGAATATTAATGAAGATAATGACAAGTTAAACAAAACTTAATTTCCACCTAGGATTCTTTGGAAGAATCCAAGATCCATATTAAGCAACTTAATGTAATGTTTCAAGGTTCATATTTGCACTCCTATTATTTTGATTGTACACATTGTTCTATGGAGGATTCTCATGACATGATGGATCATGTGAAAAATATTGGTTTTCATGTGCTTGATGAATGTGATGACATGGTAGAGGATTGCCAAGCACTTGTTTTGGAGCATGAGTTTCCTATGGAGGGAACAAGTTTTGCACTTTTTGAGGCACATAGTCCTACTACCTTGGTTCCATCCCTTGAAGACACTTTCACACTTTTGGAGAAATTGCATAATCCCATGATAAGTGAACCAACCAAGGATGAGACTTTTGCACTTCTCAGCTTGGAGGATGAGTTGGTTCATGTTCCTTCATCCTACCCTTCCTTATCTTGCATCATACATCCAAAATAAATTTGGGTGAAGGGTTTCTTTTTATTGGTTCCATATGAGGAGTGTGAGACTCCTACACCACATGATGATTCTATGATGAGTACACCACATTCTCTTTTGCATAATAAGTATCCATTGCTCTCATTTGATGACTCTAACATACATGGATGCACCTATGATGTTCACTTGATTCACTTGAAGACTCATGATTTTCCTTGCTCTTTGCTTTGTTCATTTGATGTTGGATTCCAACTTCATCCAATACTTGGGTGAAGAGATACATGATTGGAGAAAATTCAGCAACATCCTTTGTTATTTCTTGATGATACACTATGTATTGATCGGGTGCACAAGTGTTGGTACCCTGGCATCCCATACTTGCTAGATTGGTTCTTGATGACAATGCGCACTAGGAGAGTGCGCAAGTAGTGGGACCAAGGAATTGTTGATCATTGGCAGCTCATTGGGAGCACATTTTGGTTGGTTGGATTGAGTCCAAGCAAGCCTCTTCTCTTCCCCATGGGTTCATATTTGCATCAGATGGTGATGGTTTCCTACATGGGAAACATATTTTTGGATGGACGTATGTTTTTCTTGCAGGGTGTTATGATGAATTCCATGTGACTCTTATGCATTGCATAGGAGAATATATATTGCACTTTGTATTCTTGAGGATCACTTGCGATCCTAGCATATTTATTTAGTCTTCACTATATGCATGGTATGATGGTGGAACAGATGGGGTGATGCTTTGAGAGGATGATTCTCAAGGTGTAGTTGGGTAAATTTCAGAGATACAGTTGATGCACACTTCAATGTTCACTTGTGATTTCCCATACGTCGGATCTTATGGAGTTCATGTGTGGTCCACATAGTGCTGACTTCGTTCATCACAAAGGTTGGAGGAAATTAGTGATGTGATGGTACTCCCTCATTTTTGTTATGGTTTCTTGAGGACAAGAAAATTAGGAGGGGAGGAATTTTCATGTCCCCAAATTTTGTATTGGATCACAATGGCCTTTTAGAACCACTTGGCCGTGTTCATGATAGTTTGTCAAATTGGTGCTAAGGGTCAAATAATTTCTAAAGCATGACGTCCCAGTTAGTAATAATGCAAAATTAGATCCAAATGGACAAGGTAGGTCACATGAAGAGTAAATTCCCAATCCAAAGTTCAAATGAATATAAGTAAATTTATTTGGGAATTTAGATTTATCATAAGTTTTCCTTTGTATTAAAATGGGGTAAAATTTTCTAAGGAAAATTATTTAAATTGATGTAAAAGTTGGTCCAAGGTGTGAATGGGACCAAATGATGATTAAGGGAGGTGCATTAATGTTTTACCAAGTATAAGGGACGTTTTGGGGGCAAGTAGAAGTGTTCTCCCATGTAAAAGAGTGTTTCCTTAAGATAGTGGAAGCTAGTGGAGATCACTAATGAAGGAATAATGAAGGTTGGACCAAATTCAAATTTGAAGGGAGAGAAATGATCAAAAGTGGTTAGGACGACACCTTGGGTTGTGGAAATGATCGATGTTGGTTAGAAAAGGTCCAAGAGGTTTTTGTAGGGTGAATTACATGAGGAAGTGGTCAAATGGTACATTGAATGTGGCCATTGTGGAATAAATCAAGGGTTATGTTACTCCCCATGGTTTTTCTACATGGTTTTTAGGTCCCATGGTATTTGCAAGTGGTTTTGGGGTTTCTTTGAAGCTATATAAATAGAAACAAGTGCACTTCATGAGGTTGGATAGTATTTTGTTTGAATCTTATTGAGATTTTTCTTGAGCGAATTCTGGTACTTGAGAGATGTACCCCTTGCTAGCAGTAGGGAGATGTGACCCTCTGTTCAATTATTGAGTGAAGCATCCAAATTACGTCTCGCATCCAAAAGATGGAGATGGTGATGATGACAAGGTCAATGATGATGATGAAGATGGTGACGTTGATGATGATGGTGATGGTGGTGAGGTTGATGGTGATGGTGATGGTGATGATGAAGATGGTGGTGAGGTTGATGGTGATGGTGATGGTGATGATGAAGATGGTGATGGTTCTGTCTTGCATCCAAAAGATGGATATGGTGATGGTGATGAAGATGGTGATGATGATGAAGATGGTGACGTTGATGATGATGGTGATGGTGGTGAGGTTGATGGTGATGGTGATGGTGATGATGAAGATGGTGATGGTTCCGTCTTGCATCCAAAAGATGGATATGGTGATGGTGATGAAGATGCTGATGATGTTGAAGATGGTGACGTTAATGATGATGGTGATGGTGGTGAGGTTGACGGTGATGGTGATGGTGATGATGAAGATGGTGATGGTTCCATCTTGCATCCAAAAGATGGAGATGGTGATGGCGACGAAGATGGTGATGATGATGAAGATGGTGAAGTTGATGATGATGGTGATGGTGGTGAGGTTGATGGTCATGGTGATGGTGATGATGATGAAGATGGTGATGATGATGAAGGCATTGATGATGATGGTGATGGTGATGAAGATGATGATGAAGATGATGAAGGCATTGGGGAATTTATTTATATCCAATGTATTTGACTCTAAGAACCTCTCATGTGTGATTATAAAAAAATCAAGATTCCCTCAACCCCCAAACATGCCCTTTCAAAGAATTTTTTTATCTTTGAGTGTGGTATGGGTGCCAACATGAGGTTTTGTCTACTAAGGATGGATCTTGTCATCTTGACCATGGTTGGGGTGATGACAATGAGGTTCATATGATTCCAATGAATCTTCCATGGATCATGGGGTAAAATGATCTCTCAAGTATTATTGCATGTGAACTTGCACATACCAAGCTATAACAAATCTTTCACAGGAGTGGATTTGTCTATGTGAATAGATAAGTGAAAAGATTTTAGCAACAAGACCTATCAATTTCAACTTGGAAGTATGGGAAATGTTCAAAGTGGGATTGAGAGGCTTGATGGTGATTGTAGTAGTGGGCATGGTATTGGTGAGAATGATGACATGATAGTGGAATTAAACATTAATATGGTGACCCTGGAGCTTGGATCCTAGCCTAGAAACACGAGAGCCTAGCCTAAAAACCCTAGTTGGTAGCATAAACCCTAGTTTGTATTCTAATCACAATGAAACCCTATTATGTATCCTAAGATCTAGCCCTAAATTATAATACATGTAAAGATCAAATCATTTTCATTGTACATATATATTCATCTACATACATTTGAATCCAAACCACTATACACATATATGCATACATAAAATTGGATCGCTATTACATAATGATAAATTAAGGAAGTCCTAATTGTAAATGGTAGTGGATGTGATGGTCATCAAATCAAAGGTGGCTATATCTGTGAGTGAGAATTAATGAGCTAGCTATACATCGTGCTCAAGGTTGTCCTATTTGTATGGTGACAATTGGTTAAGAAATGATTACATAACTTGGTTATTAATTTGTTGCATGATCTTAAGTGGACAAAATGGTCAAAATAAATACTAGTGATGACATTTCATTATGTAGAGTATGGCCTTTTTGGATCTCATTATGTAGAGATATTAAAAATCATGTTGGATCTCATTTTAACCTTTTGACGACAATGGACATTTTCTATTTTTAAGTGTTCTTTTCCTAATACTCAAGTTCCCAATATATCTCTTATGTGCCATGAGGTGTGATTTGTCCATCCATTTATTCCGTTTGTTTTTAGATTAATTCTCACACATGATTTTGTTTGAGTTAGCCTATGTTTACAATGTTCTCTTAACATAGATACCATTAGAAGATTTTACATGTGGAAAGATAAACCAAGCTGAACTACGATATCCAACTTCTCTTCTAAGATCTAGGTAAAACCCAAATTTACACAACATCACATCATGATACACACAACATGAGACAACCACATTAGACAACGAGATATATAAATCACATAACTGAAAATCCATGTACATCGAGGCTACAAAACTCATCCAAACATATACAATTTCTGGCGAATAGTGGAGCATGGTTCCCAATGTACGTACAATGGCAACTCGTGCCCTACACAAAATGCAACAACAATTGTCGTAGATACAAAATACATGGCAACTCGTGCCGTAGATACAAAGTACATCAAAACTGGTGCACAAAAGTGCCACATTGTAGCTAATGTACATAACACGTGGCATGTCAAGCATTATGACCACCGCCGTCACTCCCAGGTGCAGATCCAAAGTAGATCTTCCTACTCTTCGAGCTACCGGTGCCTCGGGTCTTGGTCCATCTAGGAGTAGACCATCTCTCCGGGCTCTGGAACAAATGATATAAGATACCATCATTTTCAAGCATTTGCAACATTTACCACATTTATAAAACAAATGTAGAATTCAAATATTAAATAGATCACCTCTAACATGAGTGGGAAATGTTGGGCAGGTGTCCTGGATCTGCAGAGCCTCTCAGCAATTCCAACCTACAACATTTAAAACAATCATTTCATTGAAAAGTCATAATTGCTTAAATTAATTTTTGTTAATGCATCAAAATATTTTCATAAATTAACTTGATTCTCACCGTGAACACCTCCAGCGATGGACATGGCTGGCCTTCTGGGATAGCAGGTGGAGCAGATGGCCGGACAACCAACTCCGATGCAGTGATGGGGGGGGGGGGCGCAGATGTAGTGGCAGCCACTACAGGTGCAACCACTGGAGATACTGATGAGGATATTGGAAGAGTAGATGCCACAATAGTGGTGGGAAGTGGGGATGATATGGTGGGAGAAGACAAGGTGGTATGGGGTGGAGGAGGACCATGTGGACTATGAACCCCTGCCAGCTGAAGGATAGAGGGCACCGAACGGAAAGGGCTACGGACGGTGTTGAGGGATGGTGCATGGGAGGGCAGTCCTACATGGAGGGAGGAGGATGGAAAAATGGGAGGTTGTGGATGAAGAGGGGAAGGTGGAAGGAAGGCATGGACGAATGGGGGAGGATGGATAGACATGGGGGCATGGATAAATTGGGGGGGGATGTATGGACATAGGGGGGTGGGTGAGTGGGGGAGGATGGATGGAGGGGGGAGTATGGTCGGAGAGGGGGGGATGAACGGAAGGGAGGGAGTGGATGTAGGGAGGGGTCTAGATGAAAGCAAGGGGGGGGGACTCATGGGAGAGGGTGGATACACAGGACTAAAATGCGGAGACATAGCTGCTGGTGGAACCTACATATACATTTGTAATATCACAATTTAGTAAACAAACAATAAATTAAACCATAGTAAGTCGTAACAAATCAAATTAAAAGCATGCTTATAACTACACATTGTACCTGTGTATATGGTGATGTACCAGTCCTTGGCGGGGGTGGCTAATCACCGTAGTCATGAAACATCTGTGGACAACAAAATGCATGCATGTTATGAACATGTTAAACAAGTCATTATCTAGGAAATCAAGATATTCAAAAACATTGTACGAACTATCAACGTGTATGTCATAAATATAAATACTTGAGTAATATAAATGACATAAGTAATAACAAATTTGTGTCAGGTACTAAAAATACCTCCATGTGGGGTGCCGCAATTTCATTTGTAGCCGCCATTGCTGCATCCATGTTGGGAGATTCTATGTTCTCCCATCTCGGTGTATCAGCTCTGAATAAGTGTACATTGAAATAATAGTTTAAGTCAAACAAAAATACTTTCAAAATACTTTACAAGTTATAAAGTGATGATTGAAAACACATTAAAAAAATTGCTGACCTGATCCATATAACAACCCTCGATTGGGCCAAGGAAAGTGTGCCCGCAATGGGGACAAAGATGTGGCATTGTCCCCATCGAAATGGAATGCCCAATATGGCTACCATCGGTCATGGGTCTATCCTAGCCCTATCGTGAAGGCCCTACACTTGGATCTCTATCAAGGTCACTCGACCTCTCCACTGTGGTCGCTGCTACAAAGGAGGTGTGTCTGAGGAGACCACGTGCAACATTCCTCATTGCCACCTTGATCTGATCAAGCTTATGGGGCAACTGAGGTGGCTGGGGAGAGGAGTTGGGGTCGTGCCTCGGAGGTGGTGGCCCTCTCAGTTGGTTCCTCCTGGCAGTAGGTCGATCTTGGGCAGAGCCACGCCCAACACCCTGGAACTCAGTTATGTCAAAATAGTTGACATGTAAACCGAGGCAAAACTCAGCCCACATTTGACGAAGTAAGTACTGTGGAACATCCCTATTATTGCAGGGAGGTTTATCGTACACCATGAACCACCTCTGCATCCAATTGTCCCTCCACGATTGGTAATGACACCAATCCATGCAGACACGTGGCTTTGTAATGTTCGGTGGTTGGCCTGTTTTTGGCTCGGTGAACATACTATATAATTGGGCTTTTGAAATGTTCAAATATTTTATTGCTTCCTTGGAGATGCCCGTGGAGTAGTACTCCCGCATCCTAGCTCTAAATTGATTCATGTCTGTCAATTTCTAGTGTGCATGTATGAGGGAGTCGATTGAGTTCTCAATTGATGTGGCAAGAGACAATCGAGATGGTTCACCCGAGTTTCTAAGTTCGCGAGTGTGCACTCGCATTTCATTTACATAGTGGTTAATGTCATCTTGTTCAAAATTAGGTTGTGGGTTTTGGTTTTTTTTGGCATTTGGATTGTGTTCACGGTTTTCTTCGGCATTGGGTCCAAGGTTTGGGTTTTCTTGTGTTCCACAGGACTCGGGGTTAACATCTTGTTCATTCATTGTCTCAGTTTACAATCTGCAATAGAAAATTGGTTCATTGTTTTCAAAATTTGAGAATTATTTACAATTAAATAAATAAAAAAAATCAAAAAATTGATACAAAGAATGAATAAAATGAAAACAAAACTTGATATTTACCTATCAATCACCCTGTTGATGAGTTAGTGGGTGTTGTGGGGTGGTTTTGAAGTTGATTTGGGAAACTTTGGTGGTTCAAGTCACGCTTACACGGAGGTGCAAGTCGTGCTCGGCCAGCCAATTGAACAATGCGGAAATTGGCCACTGTTTTTTTTTTTTTTTAATAGAGGCGTGTGCGTGCCACTGTTGCGGGCACGCGCTAGGGACGCGGACGCGCCACATACGTGCACGCGCCTTGGTTTGGTACCGAACCTAGCGGCGTGTGCGCGCTTCCTTAGGTGCGTATGCACCACTTTTTTTTTTTTTCCACTAGCGCGCCCCCATTGTAATGAAAATGGGGACCATCTTTGTGCGCCCGCCCTGGCACATAGTGATATTATTTAGTCATATTGAATATTAATCAAATAGCAAGGTTTAAATCATAATTGAAGTCATAGTAACTAAAGTATATTCAAGCTGCCATTTAGACTAATCGAAAAAGTAAGAACAAGTAAAATACAAAATGATAAAATCCTCATTCTTGTATTCAAAGAGAATAATAGTTAGGCAAACTTTAAAATGATTTTTAGGAACCTTGGTACTAAAAAATGATCACAATGACTGTATACACAAGTAATTAAAACCTTGTTATGGATCAATCATTAGTATGGTGAATGTATAGAATGTTAGATATCGTAGCCACTACTAAAAGATACTAAAAGAAGCAAGATGTTTCTCAAGATCACTTTGAATTTCATGCTTTCAGTCATGAAGTTCAAAGTTGATCATGATTATAGTTTTGATATGAATAACCAATCAATAGTGCATGAGAGAAATTCTTTATAATATTTTCAGTCAATTAATTGTTTGCAAAGTGTCATAAGAAAATCCCAATGAAATTGATCGATTTACAACCTATACAAAATCAAAACAAGCTAAAAACCAATTCAAAAATGAATAATTTTAGCATCTAACATCTATTGGATTTAATTGATAACCCTACATTTAGAAATCATTGGCTATTAAGAAAATAATATGAGAAAATAAGGCTTAGTTGAAAAATTTATTGCAAGGATCCCTTTCATTTGCTTAGAAATAAAAGGGAATTTGCTTAGAAATAAAAGGGAATTGTTGCGAGGCCAATAAGTCTCAAGTGAGACCTTGCCCTTTATGGGTAATGGAAATGTTGATTCTCAGAAGGATATTGTTGGTTCATTATTTAGAACCTAAGATTTGAGTTTACGCCAACAAATAATAGATAGATGCACTACAGATGATGCACACATACTATAATGCACCACCCAATCAAATGTTACTTAGATAATTTCTATGTGCACCCAATCAAATGTTCCTTACATAGAAAAGATAGATGCACTACGGATGATGCACACATACTATAATGCACCACCCAATCAAATGTTCCTTACATAATTTCTATGTGCACCCTATCAAATGTTCCTTACATAATTATTATTTTTTCTTGGTGCAATTGTAATATCCCTAAGCAACATTATCGATGTTACTAGATATTATTAAATGTAGCGAAATATCACATCATGTTGTAAATTTTATTTTTTTCTCATCGTGTTTATTATATCCGAAAACACTATAACCGATGCTCAAGTATATTATACTATGCACCACTAAAGACATGGGTGTGGTAAACTCTTTATGCTTTTCCAATACATTTTTAGTATTAATCAACACCATTAACGATGCTTCCTAATAATATCAAGTGCACCAAGAGAACGTGGCTCTAATGTTTAGTTTACTTTTTTTAGTTCCATATTTAGTATTTGGAATAATCGGGTTAAATGCTTATATAGATTATAAAATGCACCAATAGACAAAGGTATTATTTATAAACTCTTTTCTTTATTAATGTGTCTGTAATACCAAGGTGCATAGATATTGGTGCTTCCATATATTACGAAGTTCTTTGGTTGGATACGTGTATTTTCAGTACACTGGTTTTAATGATGCACTTGTTTGATATTAATGTATCGTTAGTGGGGGTAAATTGTGTGAAGAAAAAGCTATTCATGGTGCACCTTGTTTATTAATAGGGAAAACTGATTTGTTCACTATACAAGATGAGTGGATTAAATATATCACTGAGAATTAAAAAAATGAAAATATGGTTTAAAATTTTAATTTGCTAAAATTGTAAATGAGTATGTAAGAAACACTTTACCTACTCTCTTAGTGGATGATGAGGCATGGTTTCCTTGTATGCAAAAAATGAATATTTTGAATTGTTTTGAAAAAAATGTTCCCAATCCATTGGTGAATAGAATGAAAAGAGAAATATAACAACTAAAAAGCATCGATGATGAGATACTCATAAAATGACGCTATGCATCGATGCTTATGTGTTCTCAAGCATTGAAATGAATTGTAAAAATGAAATTATTGGTTATTAATTCCTTTTATTCTACCCTGTCCCAGTGCACTCGATTTTATGTTACACCAATTCTCTTTTTTTTTCCCATTTAGCACATCATTAAGTTATTATAAAAAAAGTTCCAGAGAAATGCATAATTGGTGAAGAAGGCTTAATGTGGTTATCCAACCATAGTGCACCAAGTAGTTTGTGAAAGTTAAAAAAAATCAGAGTAATTTTTTATCAACCAACGAACCTAATGGTGTACCATATCCATATTTTCCCTGGTGCAATTCATAATGTGAAAGACATCGGTTGATTTTTAAATAATATTGAAATAAAAAATGTGAAATGCACTAATTCATGCACTTTATTATTAAATAATGTATTGTACTTCAGTGCATCATGTTTCTATGATGCACTAGTTTTCTATAGGAATTATTGGGCACCGATGTATTTCATGTCATAATGCCCCAATGTATTATGTTAGGGTAGAAGCACCAAAAGGTCTAGGCATATATAAAAATAAACATGTCTTTTAAATTCAAGAACAAAATATTTTGACGTCAGTGCAAGTCATATTTGCATGCACTAGTGTTGCATATATAGTAGCGCATTGGTGCATGTTTTCTATTTAAGGGCATCGATTTAATAATACCTCTTATAAATCCTCCACCCAACCACCTCCACTAGAAACACCCACTATAAATAGAAAAATGAGACATTTTTTGGCAGAGACATTGAAAACCTCCACTAGAAGGTGCTTTCCTTGCAGTACCAAATAGTACTAGAAGGAAGACAACAGATTGAGCTCTTTTTGCACACATTAAAGAGCACTATGAGGGGTTGTTGAGCAGAGGAATGAGTTTTTCTTATGTTGTGTGGGGTAGTGGAAGAGAGTGCCATGGATGGTTTGAGCACTAGAAGAGGGATTGAAGAGCTTTGTAGTGAGAAAATTTGCTTATTATGAGAATATTTGATTGGGTTGAGTGATTTTAAAGTACCATAGGAGGCTCCTTCACCATAGTGGTATCATGGTCTGACTTGGGGGTGGATCCATGGGTGGTTCCTATGGCTTGGTGAAAAATTGCTCCTCAAAATCTAGTTTGGCTAATTTATTTGCAAAGAATTATTCATAAATGACTTCTTGTAGAATGCTTCATTGCTTTTCTATTACATAAAATTTAATGAGTAAATGAAAGAAATTTGAATATGCGTTGTTATTTCCATTGTATTTTTATATTTGGTATATTATGAATTCAATATTGTATTGTTGTTAAAAGTTAATTTTGAGCTCATAGATTGGTTATGAGGCAAAATAAGCATGTGGTAGTGTTGGATGGCCAAGGAATGAATCCTACGAATACTACATAATGATAACACAACAATTTGGAGTTACTATGTAATATCCCATCACCTCAAAAAGGGAAAAGAAGGGCCTTGGGTGTGCCACATATTCTTAAAATAACCATATGATCTCTGAACATTATAGTTTTGATCAAGAAAAGTGTTACAATAAACACAGATGATTAACCTCCAATCAATCATTAAATCAAGAAATTACCCTATTGAAATGCATTCAATAGCAAGGAACATTAATTCAAAATTTGGAAAGTTAAAGATATACCTAGAACTAGAGGCACTTCCTATTGTCATCTTGTGCTCTCTACATATAACAAAGATTTATGATCACTAACAATAATAACAGGTGGTTTGTGATCCCTGTGACCATGCTTGTATCATGAGGCATCCACTAGGCTCTAGTGTTTGGTTATTTTGAGTCTCTCTGAGTGCAAAGTCATTTAACAAAGGTTGAGTAGAAAATGCATCAACCAAGGTGATATAGCCGATGCACTAAATTGAAAGGTATGGAGAGAAACCATGAAAGCATATGAAACATCCGTATAAAATATGCCTTGCTATAACACATGTCAATGTCGTTTGCATAAACTTGTTAGCATTCAATGTATTTTCAAAACCACATTACCCACTAAATTAAAAGGAATGGAAAAAAATGATATGAGAGATGTGAATCTATCTTTGGTCACATCATTTGTTAATTTTGTTGGTTCAAGGATTGTCCAATTTTAATTTTCAACATCAAAGGTTTTAATACAAGTATTATAAAATTGTTTTAACTTTTATTTTATTATAATCAAGGATATTATTTGGTTAAATGTTATATATATATAATTTTTAATTTTTAATATTTAATAGAGGTTTATCACAAGGACAATTTTAATTGGTTAATAGCTTACTTTTCTTAGACTTAAAAAATAGGTCGTCATTTTATAAAAGTGAAAGTGCCTCTAACCAACTCCAATAAAACATTTTGAATATTTTTTTCTAAAATATTTTGAATAACAATAATAAGTATTGAAAAAAACACAACATTATAATAAATTTATTAAATCATACCGTAAAAGCGAATGATGAGTGTTCCAAAAATACAACTATGTAATAGATTTATTAAATCATATTATATTTATAAATGATGAGTGTTTCCCACAACACAACAATGCAATATATTTATTATTATTATTAAAATATTGTAAGTAAAATCTAAAATCATACATTATTTATTTATTATTAAAATTAAAATTATATAATCTATTCAATCATTACATAGTCAATACATAAGGCTTAACAAAAGTATCAAATTACTACAAGAATTGAATCTTGATAAAAAAATAACAATCATTTTTCGCAACCACTCAAAACTATATCAAATGAATCATTATCATTTTGGTTATCAAATTAATATATAAAAATATAATGTAAAAAAAATAATAAAAAATTTAAATTTCTTTATTTAAAAATATCAATATATAATATCAAAAATAAAGAATGACACACACACATATCCACTATTACATATCCATATCCACACACACATATATTATTCTTCATTTTTATTCCCTGCCAAAGCAAGGATATACTTTCCATTAAGAAGTCAAACTCCATTGACTATTATTATTTGCTTTTTCCAACAAGAAATTTTGCAATGTTTTATAATATTTTGTAAAATTAAAATATTAAATATAATATTTTAAAAATTAAAATAAATTTATGAATTTTTAAAATATAAAATTTTGATTTTTTTATTGGTTCAAAGCACTTCTGATGGAACATAAATCTCTGCCAGAGTACTTTTATTTATAAAAATTTAAAAATAAATAAAATTATTTTTTAAATTAAAATTATGTAAAACGTTGAACTTTTGGTACAGCTATTAGAAGTACTGACAGAAGTACTCAACAAGAGCAAGTTTTCTTTTATTATGTAATGCTCGAGCCAACTTGGAGGCTGCTTTATAATATGCAAAATGATTGTGATTTCGACTAAAATATGCAAGATAATCCAAATTCTATTCATGAAATATTTGAATTTGATCATGCATTTCATGGACGTATAAGTAATCATCTTGCTAACCTGTTTAGTACATATTGTTCTCCGTAAATGACTACTGCATATTGTTCGGTGTTTATTAGTACCACTGTGTCCTAACCTTCTTAGATGCATGATCCCAAAGGGTGTGGTGAAACTAATAAGCTCAGTTTGACAACTGATATTTGTCACGAAGTCATAACAAAAGGGAAAATACTTCACAATTTTTGTAGCAATTCAGTATTTCACCCTGGCCAAACTAATTAACATAATGGGAAAGAGAAATGCCTATGCACATTTATGTGACACTTTCTTATCTTATTCCATTTAAGTGATCCTTTGCTTCAATAATTTTATTGATCGGTGTTCCCATGCATATATTCCTTATATCCATGTCCGAAACCATAAGAATACAACAATCCCCGGCGTCTCAATTGAAGCATGTAGATTTTAATACAACACCCGAATATTTTATTATAAAAATAGAAAAATGTCATCATTCATTAAAAATTACTAACTTCCGGAAGCTATGGCTCTACACTCAAGCAGCTCACCAACATCTACAGTTAAATGAGTAACATATTAATATATCCATCTTTTCCATGATGTCTATCCTTAATCAATCATTTTGTTCCTTAACTAGATTACTCATAAGTGGTTTGAATGCATATGTCCTTTACTCATAGGAGAAGAAGAGTGATAATCAATGGCTCCGAGTGGAACAAGCGTAGAGAGTTGTTAAGGGTGTCGGATATGCAAATAAATAAATTTATTTGTTGGCATAGAAAGACAAAGAGGCACACAAATCGCAAAGATAAAACAATAAAATACAAATTACACATGCTCCAAGTGACTGCAGTTTTAGTTGGCCCATATTTTGGGTTGTTTCTGTGTTGATTGTCATGCATCCCCTTTCTCTCATTTCAATGAATAGTGTGGTGTATACAATGAAGTTAGCTAATCTTATAACAATGGAACAAGTCATTAATTGCTGAAACTGTAGAAGTACGAGGGTGTTGTGCATCTTGTACGAAGAGAATTAATATAAAATGGTGATGAGAAACAACAACCGAATATAAAATGGTAACGAAGAGAATTAATATAAAATGGTGATGAGAAACAACAACCGAATATAAAATGGTAATAAGAAATGACAACCGACTGCGAGATATTAGTGTATATCATATAAGTATACTTATATCCACCACTTATATTATATGATATACATTACTTATATCCACTAATTAACAGATATCCACACAAAATAATATTAATAAATACTTAGCAGATTTATCTACATTTCTTATGTAGATAAATTTACACAAAATATTTCATTGAAATTCTTAATTTGTAGATTCTTCACTTGGATTTTGATAAGTAATTAATTTTTTTTGTCAAAGTATTTAGGAGTTAGCATAAATATAAAACTAAAATATTTAACTATTTTGCTTTACACACACTTTAGTGTGGGGATATAACATATTAACAAGTTATTCATTGATTTTTCTCTTTATATTTGGGGAGTGAAAATATTCAACTATTTTGCTTTACACACACTTTAGTGTGGGGATATAACATATTAACAAGTTATTTATTGATTTTTCTCTTTACATTTGGGGGAGCGAAAATATTCAACTATTTTGCTTTACACACACTTTAGTGTGGGGCATATAACATATTAACAAGTTATTCATTGATTTTTCTCTCTATATTTGAGGGAGCGAAAATATTCAACTATTTTGCTTTACACACACTTTAGTGTGGGGATATAACATATTAACAAGTTATTCATTGATTTTTCTCTCTACATTTGGGGGAGCGAAGAATGAGCGATTAAGTTCATAACATTACACAAATTTGAATTTAAGTGAGCACTCTCTTATCAACATACTAATAATTACACTAACTTGGGCATTGCAACTATTAAGCCAACGATGGTCTTTCAGTGTTTTAACAATTAAACTAAGTATAATTTAGTGAATAAAGAAGTCAATAATTTATTGTTTTATTTATAAGTTCTTTTTTAAATTTAAACAATTTCTCTTATCTCCATATTTCTATTTACACTTCCTATATATTACTAAATTTTAATGTTTTATTTGGGAGGTGGGTCGTTACTAGTTTTTCCCTTCCTCGTAACTCTTATCATAGGCTCTAGTTACATTTACTTTTTAGACAATTAAAAAATCACTAAACCCTTTTGTTTTTTCCCTTCCTCGTAACTCTTATCATAAGCTTTGGCTGCATTTACTTTTTAGACAATTAAAAAATCACTAAACCCTATTGGCAAGGAATTAGTTGCATCGCAGCTTTGTCTTGTTTATATTACATATCCATATTTTTAAATTTAATAGTGGATATGTGTCTGTCATTCTTTATTTTTGATATTACATATTAATATTTTTAAATAAAGAAATTTAAAATTTTTATTATATTTTTACATTATATTTTTATATATTAATTTGATAACCAAAATGATAATGATTCATTTGATACAGTTTTGAGTGGTTGGGAGAAACGATTGTTATTCTTTTTCTCAAGGTTCAATTCTTGTAAGTGATTTGATACTTTTGTTGAACTTTTTTTTTTTTTTTGCCCAGCGAAAAAAAGCATACTATTTATATTCAAAAGAGAATTACATATATTTTGTCCCAAAAATTCTTATCTATCTTTTTCAGCAAAAAAAATTAAGCACAACTATCAACCAGTTCACAAAGTATTTATGTCTGTGGTTTAGCTATCTAATCTAAGAAATATAAAGATCCATGATCTTGAATTTCCTCCTCAAATATTCTTCCCATAAAAGATAGCCATCATCCCGTGTAAGATGTGCTAAAAAACTATGCTCCTAAACCTTTATATATTGACTATGTAATAATTGAGTGAATTATATAATTTTAATCTTAATAATAAATAAATAATGTATGATTTTAAATTTTGTTTACATCATTTTAATAATAATAAAATATATAATTCGGGTGAGAACAAATAGGATAGGGGAGAAGCCCCACTATAGAGATGTGGCGGCTCCTCCCGAGCTTCGAATGTGCTACATCAACAATGAAGTAGTCCACAAGTCCTTAAGATAGTCAACACGCTCCACTTATCGCATGTGCTAAGCGATTAATTTGGAACTCTTCGTGTGAGCTCATTCCTCCTCATGCATGGATATTATTTTTATATTATTTCTAGTTTCAATAATCTTCCATTGTAGGACACTCCGACCATTATAGATGAAATTGGGTATCATATGCATTGGAATAGACTATTCTTTGCTTTTATTCCAACTCCAACTGTGACTCTGATATACTAGGTTAGAGGTAACAACAACACAGTAATGTTTAGTTGCTATGATTTGGGATCGTACCAATTGCTTGGAAGAGGTTTGTGGCAGCTCCCCTGCCAGCATGGTAGCTCGCACCAAGAGTGATCAACAATCTAGTATCTAGGGTCGTCAATACTCCCACTTCCCACACATCATGCAGGAGGCAAAGGCTTTGACCTCAACCACAACAAAATTCATGTTAGGATCAAATAGGAGATTGTAGAGGATGAAAACTGGTTCAAAATGAGAAAGAAGTTATTTCGGACAATGAGATTTACAGGGATGTTAAGGTCTGGGCTCCAAATATGGGTACGAGTCCAACACCCACAACTCCAAATATGTCCAGACAATCAATTCTTCATTGGCGTACCAAATTGATGTTGGAAAAGGTCTTAATGAATCACCAAGCAGAAAAAAACGAAAATCTTGCTACAAATGGATGAAATGCACTTATATAGATGATGAAAAATCCATGATAAACTATATACAATTGCCAAATCTATAGTTAGGTTCAAGTTCATGAGGCTCAACCTCTACTTATCATATGCATAACATAAGTATCTTAGATTAGATTCAAAGTATAGCCACAAATAATGACAATTTTTGTTGGTGTATAATCTAAATATTCTACATTTTCAATATTTTCTGAGTATTCTTATTTTGTTCTAGTTCTTGTTGGAAATCTTTAAAAAAAATTAAAATCACATATCTTAGTTATGGAAATTGCATAATTTGGGTGCCAAGAAGGTATTGAAGGGTGCTGAATCTCTTTATGAACTCAAAAACACAATTTAAACACTTCCAAATTTAGATTTTATTCCAACCAAAATCCATCATATACTCTAAAACCTAGAATAGATAGATTACTCCAATTTTGTTATCTTAATTTAAAAAACTTTTCAATAGTGAAGAGTCCTCCGGATGACTTTTTCTTTTATGGCTGATAAAATTTTCCAAACAATTAACCAACTAAAGTTCATGTAATTTACCAATTTTAATTTTAATTTTAGCATATATATAGATATATATAAAATTGATAAACTTATTCTACAAGTTCCCCAGGTCATTTGGACTTAATCTACAAGGCCATTGAATAGGCCATAAAATAATATATCGATCAAGAGTTGAGAATGCTGTTAGAACTTTGATTCCATTCAATAATGCTTCACAAGATTGTATTCACGTGTATGGTTTACTTTGAAATCCATGGAATTCTGCAAACAGTCCCAAATCCAAAAGCCATCGTATTGAAACAGTCCCACTCCAAAGTCAAACGTCATCGTATTGAAACAGTCAGCGGCGGGGCAGCAAACAGATTTCCCTTTCTCATTACAAGAAATTTATGATAGGCACGCCAAACGCGTTACAGCTTCGTGCACGCCACTCCTCCCTTTGTTGACTCCACGCTGAGTCTTCTCCTCCACAAACTATAAAAACTCATACACACCACAACTGATCCATGGATTCACCGCTGGCTTCGGTATTTCTCAACCACGATTCGCATTCAGCCTTCGTTTCTTCCGATTTATCGATCTGATATTACATTAATCCATTTCGGCCACCAGTCTTGCGGAGAGTTTTTGATCTGTAACTATACGGTCCAGCCTAAACAACTGATCGTTTTGATCTGAAATCTTTGGAGCTACATGTGTTAGGTGTGCAGTTCCATTCATTCAACTTTTGGCTCAAATCCAACTCCATTTGATTGATACAAAGAAACTCTAATAATATATCAAAGAATTCCGGAAATGGGATTGCTGGTTTCCTGTGCGACGGGAGGTCCTGATCACGAGACTGCTAGACGCAGCATCCGAGTAGTGCAATTGAACGGGCTTGCCTATGAATTTGTGGTGCAGGTGAGAGTAAAAGACCTCCTGCTCCGCCATCCCAATCATTTTATTTGTAGCTCCCGCGATCTCCAGGCCTGTGACCCCCGCCCGCTTCCACCAGAAGAGGAGCTTAAGAAGGGCGATCTTTACTTCCTTCTGCCTTTCTCGGCAGTGCAAACCCAAGATTTGGCATCTCTGGCTTCGCAACTGATCTCCCTTTCAAAGAAATTGAAACATGCGCATGGTGGGTCGGTCTATCCTTTGGAAACTGAAAGGGATAACAGTAATCAGATGATGAATTCGAGGGAGTGTATGGAGAGACTGCTGGCTGAAACCCGGCAATCCGGGGATAATGGTGAGGTGAAGCGGAGAGTAATGGGGATTTGTGATACTCCTGAGTTGCAAATGGCTTACAGGCAGTATGTTCTACCTGATGGCAGCTCATGGAGACCAGGCCTCTGTACAATCGATGAGGGTCGCTTCGTTTGTTGAGCCGATATTGTTGTAATATATGACGATTCAAATTATTATCAAATCTTAGAATATTTGATTTGAACGATGTAATATAAGATTCTTTTCAAATTCTTTTTAATGATAAAAATTCCTTTGAATTATGTTGCATTAGGGTTGAGTTATCAAATGCATTAATATAGTTGTTGAGTTATCAAATGCATTAATTAAATTGTTGAATTATCTTGTTGATCCTATTTCCATTTTAGCTTTGTTTCTTTCACCCAATTATGTTACAAAATGGAAATAATATCTTGTTGATCCTATTTCCATTGTAGCTTTGTTTCTTTCACCCATTTATGCTACAAAATGGAAATAGCACAAAAATGTGTCCTTCGTGTCATCTTCTTTTTTTGAAAATGTATTTCCCAAATTTTAAATTCAGATTGTAATTCATTTTTGACATTTTTAAATATAATTTTGTTCCCAGAGGTACTTAAGATTATCATGAGGTGCTGGAATAGCTCAGTTGGTTAGAGCATGTGGCTGTTAACCACAAGGTCGGAGGTTCAAGTCCCAATCACTTTGTGGGGTGGCAGGTGCAGGGGGGATACTTTTTGATCCCGGAGGAAATAAAATTGCAGCCTTCTCGTGGGGTTTAGGTAGTAAAACCAATAATGAGGCAGAATGGTTAGCTCTCATTCTCTCCTTAGAAATGGCCTCCAACTACAACATAGACAATCTCAGAATCTATGGAGACTCTAGACACGTTATTCAAATCATGAGAAGAGGGTATGCCTCGCCAGGCTCAAAAGCCGACAGATACATGCAAAGAATTAAAACCAATGCAATCCTCCCAAAGGCATCCTTTTTTCACATACGTCGAGAGAATAACAGGATGGATGATATAGCGGCTAACCATGGAATTATGCTCGAAATCGACACCCCTCCCTCGGCGAGCTCGACACCCCTCCCCCTCGTCTCTTGCTGGCTCAGGCGTATAGTTTGGAAAGAATGCAGTCCGTGATGGCGGCCATAGCCGCTCTGAGCAGGACGTTGGTGGACATCAAGTTTGCACTTCGTAATACCTATGATGCGGTTTGCTCCAATGTTAACCAAAACGCAGAGATGGCGTCGGACATCACTCATGTGTGCTCGCAGCTTTCATGCCAGGACTCCAGGATTCACGACCTGGAAAGAAATTTATTTGAATTAATGGGAAAAGTTGACAGGTTGCAGGAAGACATGGTCGTTTTTACTGGAGCAACTCAGGGGAGTTGGGTGCATGAAAACCCCACGGTGAACCAGGAAATTAATCAGGTTATGGTGGATGCGTCCTCTGCTCGGCCAAAGAAGTATGGCTAGGATTCAGCACATCCTAGGTTTCAAAATTTTGTTCATTTTGGTCAATGCATTTTTGTATAATCCTCTGTAGACAGTTTGTCAAGGTTTATTCCAGCTCAATGCTGGACAATTTCAGGAAAACAAAGCTCAGAGCTTGTAATGTAATGCAGATAGAATATATAGTGATAGTAGGCCTAAACATTTCTGCACTCTTGAAACTCCTTCTGAAAGTTTGTAAAGAATAGCTGTGCTCAACTTTATAAATATAATCCTTTACCCTGTTACTGTTAAAAAAAAAAAGATTATCATGATTTTCTTTTTATTTGATTTGTCTCACTTTTTAATTGCATGTGGCATAGTAAATATTTCATTTTCATAAATTGGTTTAAATTTTTTCTTTAAAATTGACAACTTTCAAATGCAAGGGGAGACTTCATTCTTACATTAAAACTACAACAATGCCATGGTGTAAGGTATGGCATTTCATAATAAAAAATTGTGTTAATTAACGTGTGATTAATATTGAGTTGTACACATAGCCTATCTCTAAGTTTTTGAAAATATTTGTTTGCTTCTTGAGTCCACATCACATTATATAACCTGACAACAATTCCTCATAACATTCCTACTTTTTTGGGAGCTAAAATTATATATTGTTTGAAATTTTTATGTTAACATCCAACATCACTGCAATCAAAACCATAAATCAAAACCTTAATATATGAAATGTTGCAATAAAAATGTCAAAATTAACCTCAAATACTAGTAAAAACTTTTTTATTCCAGATATTATGAAATCATAATTTAAAAAAATATTTAAATAACTTAAAAAACAATGTTAACCAAAAATATATTTTTTAAATAAAAACAATTTAAAATTAAAATACAAATACATTAAAAATAAACCAAATAAAATACAAAAACTCAAGATAAATAAAAACAATTTTTTTTTAAATTTAAATAAAAATTAAAAAATAAAATGTTATAAAGAAAACAAAATAAGAGAGATCCCCTTTCGCCCCTTTACATATAGTGTTAATATAGATCTCTTATTAATTTTTCTAATATTTTTAGTCTTTTATGATATATTTTCTAAAATTTTTCATTAAAATATATTAATATTTATTTAAACTTTTCAATTTTTTTTCAACTTTTAATTTTTCAATTTTATTTATTTTAAATGTATTTTTTTTTAATTGTAATTTTAATTGCAAAAAAATTGCTATTGGTAAAATATTTTTTGATTCGACATAAAAATAGCCATTATATGTAGCCTATAAAAAAATGGAGAAGTTTGAAGGATTCTACTCAAGTTGTATAATGTGTTCCATGAAAATGCCTCATTTTTCAATAAGATTGTTGGATGTGTTATTATTTGACCATAACTTTTGATGAACTTGTAGTAATAGCCTATCAATACTAAGAATCCTCTACGATTCTTCAAGGTTTGAGAATTGGCCATTCCATCATAGTTTTAATTTTGTTATCGTAAACTTTGATGCCTTCATGAGATATGCAATATGACCCAAATATTCCACTTCAAGAACCCCAAAGGCATGCTTAGAAGGCTTAGAATATAGTTATCGCTTCTCCAATAGTTTTAATACCATGTTAACATATGCATTTTCTTCCAAAAATTTATTATAGATTAACATATCATCAAAAAAATAAAAAATAAAAATTCCTTAAGAAGGGTGTATAAATAGAATTCATCAAGCTTTGAAATGTGGAGAGTGCATCGGTGAGGCCAAATGAGATCACCAAAAGTCATATCGATTGTCATGTGTTCTAAAGGATATTTTTGGAATATCTTTTTTTCCTAATTCTAATTTAATGATATCCAAAATGGAGATTCAACTTGGTAAAGAATATTCTCTCTGTAATTCATCTAATAATTCATCAATGCCATGAATAAGAAATGTATATTTAATGGTCATCATGTTGAGCTCTCTATAATCTCAACACATATGCCATGAACCTTCCTTTTTATAAACCATCACAACTGGTGGAAATAAACACGAAATAAAACACTTTTGCTAGGTTGAATGATGCCAATATCTATTATTTCATGAACATTGTTTTCAATCGCACTCTTTTATGTATATGGATACTTATAAGGTATGATGTTAGGTGGTACACTTCCCAGTTACAAGTGCATATCATGGTTATAATCTCCAATAGATGGAATATGTTTAGGCATAACTCCAAATACCTTGTAATGATTGTCCATAACTCTTTGTAGATCCAACATAATGGAGGGTGTAGAATTTTGAACGTCTAGTGAGCATTATTGTGCAATTACACCATGGTATCCATTTTTGTTTAGTAATTTTATCATGTTGTTAGAGATTATCACTTTAATATATTCTCATAGAATACCTCTGAGTTCAACTTCCATACCTTCTGAGGAGAATCTCATGAAAATTTCCTTAAAACTAAGAGTCACTATTTTGGACAAATTATTGTAACCATTGGACCCCTAATACAACTTCAACACCACCCATTTAGATTGCAATAATTGGTCTATCCAATAATAACTCCCCCATAGTAAGCTTAATACTATGACACATCCTTGAAAAATTTATGGTTTCTCCATTTACAAACATTACTTGAAACCCCAATGTTGGATATATAAAGCAATTGAGAAATTTGGCTAATTTGCAATTAATGAAGTTATGGGTAGTACCAAAATCAATCAACACTATTATCTTTTTATCTTTTTATATATCCTTCTATAATCATAGTTTCATTAGTGGTATTTCCAACAAATGCATAGAAACATATGGTTGAAGTAGTATCTTTTAGTTCTACCTCTTGAGACTGTTCTAGTTCTAGATCTTCTTCTTCTTCACAGTGTATGCAGAATAATTTATTCTCACTACACTTACTCTTCTTCTTATGCTTTCTATAAAAATTGAAACATGGTCCTTTTGTTATCATCTCCTCTACTTGTTGATGCATCAACCTTGTAGGTTGAGTGATTTTAGGAGCAAGGGAATTTCCCTCTCTATAGGTGTTAGCAGCAGCCCTTCTAGTAGCCATATTTTTACTTTTAACTTTCATTGCCAAAATAAAAACATTTTCCAATGATTTAGGTTCAAATATATGTACTTCATGTTGAATTCACTCCTTTAGAGTTCCCATAAAGATATCCAACAAATTATCCTTTGGAATGTTCTTTGCTCTAAGACTCAAGTTTTGAAATTGTTTAATATTCTTTGTAACTATATTACCTATTTTACTGGATAAACTTGATGGTGGACAAGTTATGGAGGACAAGGGAAATGGGGATTGTTTATGCTCAATGATACCCTAATCCTCTAAAGGGTGATCAGGTGATTTTTTTCGGCAACAAGATGGAGTATATTCTCAATTACGAAGATGACATTACCTAATATTTGGCAATGTTCCACTAGCATTAGGAACTAATGGATATTTGGTAGTCCTCTAAGTTCTACAATGATGATGTCAGAAAAATATCTAGTAGGATCCTCTATCGTGGGTAGGACAAATGATTGGATACATTTTTTGGACAAGACGGAGACCACACTGATGAATTCTTTCCCTCGCGGCACACCTCTTAACACTTTTCTACCTCAAGACCCAGGCCAAGTCCACAAGGTTCAAGATCAATTTGGTTCTCCCCAAGAAGAAATTACTACATTGTTCTTTCAAAACTAGACTTCTTTCAAAACTAGACTCCTCGCCTAGATCCGATCACGAATAGAAAAGTAAAATGCACAAAGGAGAAGATAGACATGGTTAAGATGGTCCTAAGGATGGATGTTGGTCTGGATAAGGTGATATATTTAGCATATCAGGCCTTGGTAGTTAAATTCATGGGAAAAGTGGTGGCAAAAGTCTCACTCTCACAATAGCTTGAAGCTAGTTGGAAATCCATCCTTAGATATAGTGTAGCATTTTATATAGAACCCATTTCCATATGAACAAAAAATAATATGTACCTATAATTCTCCTCTTTTTTCTCTTTATCACACCTTTTGAATCACCCAAAATAAATATTCCAATCAAAAGTTATGCAAGCTTCATGTTAACATACCTTTAAAAGCCTTAGTTTGCATGTTGTCTTTCTAACTGACCTTTGAAATGAATTATCTTTGAAATTTTAGTCCCTCTCTAATCTTGAAGTTTCAATATTATCTTGATATGTATTCTCTACAATTCCACAAGTTTGATGAAATTTTTCCGTGCCAAGAGAAAGTTATTGCAACCTTCACAAAACTTGTTTTTTTTTCCTTTTCAAGAGAGCAAACTTGTCGACATGCTAGGTGTCAAATTTTTTTGAAACTTATATCAGAAACACTATGGTCTATATTATTTGAGATTAAACTTGTGGCTCTCAATTTGGATCTTTCAATATTAAAATACAATAGTTTTTGGACTAGTAAAAAACCCTAACTTCAATAGACTAAAACTCCAAACTTATAGTGAGCCAGGACCTGGTATTTTTACCAAGGCTACTTCAATATGTCTCCCAAGGATCGTAAAATATTTTATTTATAAACCATCCCAAAAAATTCTTAATAGTGAAAATGGATCTGATACCAAATGTTAAGAACCTAATTCCTATGATAGCATACAGATAGAAAAAAAGAGTAACCTAACACCTTGATAATGCAATAAAGAGATGAATCGGATTCCTCTTCAAGAGGGTAACCTCTTTTTATAATGTATCAAATGAATTAGACAATATGATATGAGATCTAAAACTTGTTGGAATCGATTTAATATTGAGAGGGGGGTGAATCAATATTAGCGCAATTATCAACAGTTTTTACCTTCTTTAACATATTAGTCTTAACTTAATATTGATGATTAATTATGCATCAAATATAAACAAAATCATTCATCCATGTATGAACCAATAAAAATAAAACATAACAAATTAATTTTGACGTGGAAACCCAATCGAGAGAAAACCATGGAATGCTTGTTTATAATGAGAAAGAATGTACATTCAAGGAAGCACCAACTTCCTGTATTTACCAGCACCATCTGGAAGGAGGCATTGACCCCTTGGTTTTATAGGCTCTGACCTGAAGGAAGCATCGACTCCTTGTGTTTCTCCAACACCAACTAAAAAGAGGGTACAACCCTTGTTCTCCTTGCCCCATCCTGCTGCCCAGAGATCCAATGTATGATTATGTCTTTCTGAACTTCAACTTTGCGCACTCTTCTGATCTTCTGAAGATAGTTCTAATATGCACCACTTTCATATGCAGTTGATTCTTTGTCACTAAGATGCATACATCACTTGACTTCTCATTCTTCTCAATTCACACTTTTGTTGATGTCTTACTTCATGTACTATGTGCTTGCTGATACTATAGTCTGCACCAAGATATGTTCTATCGATTTGCTACTGTGCAACTTCACTCAGTTGACTATGCCTTTAATTGATAGTCTGTTTCTCTAAGACATTGCACCAGTAACAGATGGATCTACGCACTTACTGATGTGTCCTTTTTGTTTAAGTGACACAATCTTTTAGACAATCTACGACATGTCGTGCATCAATAGATTCATCCTTTTGGTTTAACGCACTTGTTTTAGATCATCCTCATCATGACGCACTTACTAGATCCTATTGCTGCTCTGTTGTTGCACATCAAATGGAATTCTCAACTTCTCGTACTTTCACTTCTGCTTATATGCATCAGCTAGCATCTGCACATCATCTGATATACTTCGGTTTTGTCTATGCGCTTTTGTCTTTAAATAGAATCGCAGGGATAAAACTGAAGTAGGCATGTTGACTGTAATATTTTCAATCAAAACATCAAGCACTTGCGCATACTTCAGTGTTTCTTCCTTTCAGTACTTGTGCATCCGTCACATATCTACAACATCATTATGTGCACCATTAATACTTCATTCTGCTACATGTGCACACTCGGCTCCTTGCTAGATCATTCTATTTTGTGCTCGAGCCCTTTGATGCCCTGAATATCAAACTAAAAATTCTACTTGAATCTCTTATGCTCCCTCCATCAAGTTTACTTCATATCTCCAACTTGCATCTCTATTTATACATTTCCTACATGGATTGTATGTCCACAAATTAGTTGTGGCATCCCTTCTTTCATACTTCATGGATTGTGCATATGCCACGCATTATCTTCTTCTCTATTGATGTGTCATCCTTTGTATGTCTTGCACCTTCATGGTCTGAGAATTAGTGGGACTTCACACCTTGGTGGTGTACACTTGTACTCTTGATATACCGTTGCTTTGATGTATGTGCACTTCCGTACTCTTCAACTTGGTGAGTCTTTGACCTTTGTTGTACCATCCCTTGTGGGTATTACACACTTGATGTATTAAAGCTTTGCGGAATCTGCGCATTCACCAACTTTTGTTTGGTGGGAATTTGACCCTTGGAGCATCATCACTTGTGGGAATTGTGCCTTTGTTGTGTCTTTGGCTGTGGAATTTGCTCATAGACTAACTTCAACCATTGCACACTTCATGGAACTTGTGCGCCCTTTACAACTGAAAGAATCTTCTGATCCAACAAAAATTTTGCACTTTTAGGACTGTCCGACCATAGGCTATTAGAGCACTCCCTATCCTTAACCAAGCAATGCTTGTGCATTCGAGAGTTGTCTTTCAACATGCTTGCACAATTGTATCTTTACTTAACCAACTCCTTGGCTTGCTTGTGCACATGTACCTTTTTCCTACCAATTCTTTGGTTTTTACCTTGAGTGAGTATGACTTGGTGGACTTGACTTCTGCATAGGTACCACATGTAGTAGGATACATTACTTGATATACCTTCCTTATGTGCTTCTTGAAACTCGATCTGCATGATGTATCCTTCTGTGTACTTCTTCAAGCTCATCATGCATGATGTATCCTTGTACATACATCATTAGATTGGATGCAACATATATACGTTTTTAGACTGGTATCCATATCTGTCACCTTTCAATCTTGCATAGATACTTCTTCAAAGTGGTTTCCATATAATTCTTCACACTGCTGTAGGAATGGTGTATCCACTTTGACATCAGTTGACATCAATGACTTAGGCTAAATCAGTTGACATCCTCTTTGACATTAGTTGACATCAATGAGAACCAAAGTTCAACAAAACTAAGTCTCCTTCTTGGTGTGTGTGTGTGAGAAAGAGTGTACAATTACAATTAAAGTCCTAGATGACCATACAATTGCAATTAAATTTCTAACCAACTAATACAGAAAATACTAATATAATAATACAAATGTAATATCATAGTATGATATCATAATATATACGGATTACCACTTATATTCCCTACTAATATAAGAAGACAAGTGAAGAATATGAATGCCTACCTACAAACATTGATTGATGAATTTAATAAATTATGTGAAGGGATACCTATATGCTATGTATTAAGACCCATCCTAGTGAAGAGGTATTTTATTTTATATGGAATATGTGAATGATTGTCCAGGATTAAGTGTTTTCCTTTGTAATTATGGTTATTTATTTTCTTATATTCATACCATTATTTGCATAGTTAATGTGGTGCCACTGTCTTCCTTAACGCTTGATGGGATCTAAAAGTTATGCTTCTTCATGAATTTATTTTACTAATTTTATAGCCTATTTTCTCATAGTTTAGTACATCTATCTTTAAAAATGCTATCTTTTACATTATTTTATTAATTACAACTCATAAACATAAAATATGTCTAATTTATTACTTTAGATGTATTAAATGTAAATTTGATGATGATTAATTGATCCTCGTGTTATCAACTCTTGTGCTATGAAAATTGATCAAATATTGCGCAAATGCTAGAAATTACATTTGCCATTTGGAAACATGCTCCGACATCCAAGAATTTATGTTTGGATTTCCGCCATTCAATCCGGAACTCATTCAAGTTCTGCACTAAGATTGATTTAATGGCATGATTTACTTTCATCTCCTAGCTCTTGTTGGTCCCATAATACCTGCTTGTGCATATCAAAATCTTAAGTTAATGATCAACTTTTGGTTTAATGATGATATTGTTTTAAATTAAAACAAACAAATAACTAAGATTGATTCAATGGCATGATTTACTTTCATCTCCTAGCTCTTGTTGGTCCCGTAATACCTGCTTATGCATATCAAAATCTTAAGTTAATGATGAGTTGTTAGTTCAATGATGATATTGTTTTAAATTAAAACAAACAAATAAGTATTAAAAATGATGCATTAAAAAGTTACCATTTTTAATTATAAATAAAAAATTGTTTAAAACATTTTAAACAATTATAAAATAATTATTTAAAAACAAAACTTATTAAAGGTTTTCCACTTTACACCGGTAGAAACCTTCATTAATTAAAAGAAACCTTTATTTGTTAAATGGAAATCTTATTAAATAAAGTCTTTTGTCATTACGCCGTATGCATTTCAACAAGGAGAAGCTTCACCATCCACGTTGGCTAGATTCCTCGCTCTATATGGAATGTTGCCATGCAGATGGTGCCTTCTTTCCACTTTCGGCAAGGTTTGATTTCAAACGCCAAATGATTGCTCAATCAGAAGCTGTGAAATATTTACCCAGAGTCGTGGCAAGGTTTTATGTCAAACACCAAATGATTGCTCAATCAGAAGTTGTGAAATATTTACCCAGAGCCGTGGTTGGGATATCTGGACATAGTGCTCTATCTCCTTATGGCGAGAGCTCCGAGCTTCACATTACAATCCAAGAGTTACACCACATCCAGTGAAAGACGAAGTCGGGAACTGCCAAGCTGCTTAGCATTTCACAGGTTGTTGGAACACTAATATGTCTCTAGTTGGCAGTTCCAATCCTCTATCCTCTACATTTAGTTTAGGAAGCTCAACTTTATGCCTTGTCCCGGGTTTGAACTCCAGCCTATACACATATCCTCTTAGAAAATTCAAGTTCGAACTCCAGCTTATCTCACATATCCTCTCAGAAAATTCGTTGCAGAATCAATGTGGACACTGGAAAACAGAAGCATATGCTAAACACCCAACGAAAGCCCCCGTAAGCCAGAACTGTTCACAGGATCTGAAGCAAAGAGGCCTAGAATGCTTAAAGTTGTGTGAAAGCAAAATAAATTTTAGAAGAAGAATTATCGTTTTTAGAGCACTCGGAATTTAAAGCTGCCTTCGATGATTATATTAAACTCATGGACGATGTCAAGCGCATCCAAGAACAGAATAAAAATGAAGAAGAGCAAAAGGAATCTGCTGATGACAAGCAGATTAATTTGAAGAAGACATATAAGTAGATAAATTTGAAGGCAAATTACAGGGGAGGTGGTGAAAAGATGGAAAAGTACAACGGGGATTCGAAGAGGAAAGTGCATTTCAAAGAGTTTTATTCAAAGAGCTTTAAGGTTTCAAATGTGAAGATCAATTTTGTTACGGACAACGATTTTAGTTTGAAGCCAAATTTTACGGTGGACAGGGGCAACAGGAAGAAAATTGAGAAGGATTCTAATACAAACCTTGAACTTTGCATAAGGTGGATGACATGATCCCATACAAAATTCCGAAGTTCGTGTGCAGGATGAACTCTAAATTTGGGCAGCTTCCCAAGGCCACAGCATGGTGATCCAAAATGGGTGGAATGATAAGAGTCTTGTTGAGGATCCTTGCTATGATGAATGCATTCTTCATCTCTCCTACTTGGTTGATAAACCCGCTGTCCTACTTGGTTGCTAAACCCACTGTGTGGGCAAACCACTTGTATTTTTCTGCCTCCAATATCCAAGAAAAATAGATTTAACTTACAACCGATCATTTTGAATGAAAGGAAAATAAGGAAAAGTAGAATTTGACTTACAGGCGGCCATTTTGAATGCAAGGGGAATGAAAACATAGGCGTAGTATTTTAACTTTAAATTCCACTAATGGCCGCAAGCTTCTACTAGAAATAAGGAGCAATCCAGATCTCCATGTGAGATGATAACTCCTTGACAGAAGGCGTCCTCTAGATCCTCCACGATAGGTTATAGAGAAGAGCACCTGGAATGCAAACAGTTGTCGATGAACCATGGAAGTTTACCTCAATGATCCAAGTGGGAGTTTACTTATATGGTTTGTTTATTATGTTTGTATTTTCTGTCTTTCCTTTTTATATAAATAATAAAAAAAATCATACACACTTCACCTTTTTCAGCAACACCTCTTACATGCCATTAGATATAGAATTTTAAGGATATATTGTCAGTTTCAATAATAAAAAAAATTGTGGTTTAGAATTTCCCATTATGAAGTTTCCAAGTTGATTTCAGTTGATCATATCTGATGCTCATTACTACATCAAATGTTTTCCCGAGCACGATAATAAATTATAATTTCAGTGCAATATGTATATTTTAGAAGGAGAAGACCTCTAACATCCTGACAAAGATCCAGAAATAATGTCCAGGAAAGGCAGAAGTACATTAAAGGAGACATTAATAAACAACAATTTTACAGAGTATAAAGTATTAGAGGAATCATATGGATCTATTTCTGTGAGATTGAGCAGCATATCTTCTTCTAGGTTGCATCTTCTTAGACTTTTTGTCTTTCTAGTTTGCAACATTGTTGCTGCAACAACCCTCCATGTGATCTACCGAGGTAAATTATTAACTTCTTATGCAGAGCAATTCTTGAATAGTGATCTTGATGAATGATTATTAAATACATATCGCTGAAAATCCTGGTTAATTCTTGGGAGGTTACAAGAAATCAGTTATTAGCTTATTTTATTAGCAAGAAATCAGAAATCAGGTTCTATATTTGTGGGTGTAAAATCTTGATGCATTCACATAATTTTTGGGTGTAAAATCTTGATTAAATATGAACATCAATTGAATGTCTTCCTGAATGGCTTCTTTGTTCTTGGTTTTGTAGTTACATCATACAAGGTTAAGAGTGAGACAAGGGTAACTAGTATTCCTCTATTTGTATATGGAACCTTGCAAGAAAGTTTAATGGAGAAAGAACCCAACGATTATAAAGCAGAGGAGAAAATTGGAGAGAGTTATCCCTATTGCTAAACACAACCGTGAAGCAAATCCACAAGACTTCTTTCATCCAAGATATAGTTCTTCTTCCAGAGGAAATCGTCTTCTTTGTCTGCCTTCCTTATGCAAATTCGAGACTCATTTCCCACAAATCATACCTCAGTGATATTCCATCCAACCATGAGCTGTAGTCAAATGCTAGGCTCCCCCATCAGACACCCATTAGTCTGCAACATCGGTTTCCCTGGTGGGCACCTCTAATTATAGCCCATATTTACCAGAGATTGTCACACCAAAATTGGGTTATATTGATTACTCTAGCCCCATCAAATGGGACTATATGGTAAATGAGAGCTTTTTCGCATACAACGATATTGTTTTATTTTCCAAAGGGATTAACAATAGACAGGGACAGGGACTTAACATTGAAGCCAAATATCTACACTGCATATTCAACAATACCATTGAAACTATGGTAACCATCCCTGCACAAGAAATCTTTAGATGCAAGCATCTCGATGAACCAATTCGTTATCACCTGATTGCCTCCAAAATCAATCTTCGAATCCATGGGAAATCCATCTCTCCTGTCACTTATTATGAAATCCCACCAACTTATCATTCAAACACAAGTAGTCAAGATGATACAAAGATAATGAAACTATGTGCCTGCACCATGGTTTTTAACGTTGCAAAATACTTAAGAGAATGGGTTATCTACAATTCTCATCTAGGTGTCCAGCACTTCTTTATGTACGATAAAAATAGTGAAGACAATATGGAAGAAATTGTAGTAGGGCTATTATTAAAAAAATACAAGATTAGCAGGAATCCATGGCCATGGGCCAAGACACAGGAATCTAGATTCTCACACTGTGCTCTTATGGCTAAAGATAAGTTCCAATGGATGATGTACACCGACGTGGATGATTTTTTATTCTCTCGTTCATGGTTGAACCAACTGAAGCTCAGATCCAATCTTGAGTTCCCATTAATGAATACTACATCAAAAGCAATTTTGAGTCAATTATTTACAAATCTAAGTACAATATGTAAACCAGGGGCTGTGATGACAGGACAAATCTCTTTGAGATGTAGAAACTTTGGGCCCTCCCACCTCCATGAGCACCCTTAGAAAGGGGTTACTCAAGGGTACACTTGCAGGGAAAGATAGGGGAAGCGCTAATTGAATGTTAGGTAAAGATAGGGGAAGCGCTAATTGAATGTTTGTGCTAATTGAAGTTAATTATGATAATCAGAGGATTTTGTTAGACATAGGTCTATTTCTCATTCACTTTAGCCCAGGGCCGATGTTTTGGTGCATGATTTTTGTAGTGCACATCAGCAGGTATATTCATTTAGCTAGTCGGCTAGCCTCCCCTTATGTTTATTTGACCTTGTGCAACCACTGATGTTCCTATTTTTGCAGCTCAATGATTCTTTGTTGTTCCATGTTTATCTGCTCGTCCAAAATTTTGGCAAATTCGAAATATGTTGCATTCTTTCTTGTATACAGGCTATAATGGTGGCTTGTGTCTTATGCAAATTTACACAAACGTGTCCATAATATGCGTACCAATTATTCAAGATCAAATTCAAATTGGTAGCCACAACTTCATACTCTTGTAACTTCTTATCCCTCTCTGAGAAAATTGTGTTTTGATAATGCCATCAAAAGGCCAGTCTCGTAGTCATGTTGTTGGTCGGCAATGTGCTGAAAAATGGTTAATTATTGTACTAACAAGGCTCTAGAGATGGTCGATGTGGTGGTCCGGTTGTGGTCCCTCCTAGCAGACCAATCAACTGCTTTGCTTCTGCTTTGTATTGATTCAAAGCATCCTCCTCTATGTTCTTCAAATATTTCATTTTCTTGGTGGCATCACTTCACCATTTGTTATGTTCTTTGTTAATTACTTTGAAGATCTCTTCTATCTCTTCATCTGAATACTTTGCTGGAGTAAAAATGCATGTAGTCACTACGGTCCTTGCTGATTGCTGGATAGGTATTGTAAGTGCAATTAGACAATTAGCAATAAAGTTAACTATCATGTAAGCATTACAAGAGCTAAATGATGATATTATAAATAAGCAATCTCTAACCACCATGTTAGTTAAAGAACATCTAGAACATGCAATAAAAATGAGTAAGTCTAATAACTTTATTAGCAACTTAAATATTAAAAATGTTTAGCAGATCCAACTATAAAAGAAGGAAATATAATAAATATTATATTACCAATATATCAAATTGAAACACAAAAGTAAGAGTATAAGAGTAATAACTACGCTTATATATAGGTAGGAGTCAACATCATAGGAGCATGCTGAAACAAGATAAGTACCTACATCATAGAAGTTAGTGGCTTTTATTTACTAGGGAAAAGGATAGTGACAACAACTCCCAGGGAAGGACATGAAAGTAGGCACAAAGTAAGAGAAATGGGACTCCATGACACTAGGGGATACCTATAAAAGGCAATAGGTTATATACACTGGTACAAAGCTAATGTGAACGTTGGAGGTGACATATGTTAGCAAGCACCTAACTTGAGCACAAGGGATGCCATACACTAGTCAAGGACTTAGTGCAGGCATAAGAAGAGGTGACATACATTAGCACGGAGCTAACGAGAGCATAAAAAGAGGAAATGATAACAATAAACCAATGACAACAAAAGACAATAAAATAAATATGTTAGAGATGTAGTATAGAAAGCATTCTCATAGCTGCATTCTACATATTGTAACAACCATACTCAATTTTCCAGTGTTAAGTCCAGTTGTTGCATTCAGCGAGGAGAGGATAAAGAAGGCAGTTTTCAAGTCCAGTTGTTGTATCTTATTTCTAGCCATATGTCTAAACCTAGCTCCATTGACAATGTAAGCTATATGCTTCAGAGCCACCTTCTCTAGAGTGACCTATGGCCATCTATTTCATGGGTTTCATTGTTGTCGATAGATTTTATCCCAATCATCGTCCATCTTTCAGTGAGAAACCATGTTTCCCCATCCATCTGTCACATCTTTAGGTTGATGTCCTAAGGTTATGTGGAAATTACTCTGTTCTTAAGGGTTCATGTAAGGAGATTTCCTTGTTTTATGTCCACTATGTGTTGATTGCAACCTTTCCATGCTAACCGGTTGCCTAGGTATTATTGGGCTGCACACTAAGCTGCACATCCAAACATGATGTAAACACTTTCAAAGTAACCCTGAAAGATAACTTGGTGAGGAAACTCAAAATCAAATACAAATAGGAGATATTTAACACTAGTTCAACAAGATAGGAGATATCCATATCTGCCTAGAGGCTCTATGTCCCTCCTCAAGTCATCCTTCAAAATTCTAATAGACATATTGTAGGTTCTCAACGAATCATTTCAAGAATGAAATTGGATGACAACAAAAATCATTGAGTCTCCTGTGCCGAAGGCCATCGATGGTGTCGATTCCCATTGCCACCATGCATATCACGCATGCCACTACAATGTATACTCCTATTAGAGGCAGAGGAGCATTGAACTTGCTGTTGTCCAGACAAATCGCGCCTCCACTCATCTTCTTCTTCTTCATCGTCTTTGTGATCCATCGATTCATTCAATGCGTTTCCATGGATTTGGCTTTCATGTTTTTGTATGGTTTCTTTCTAGACTATCCCCATTTGTTTCTACATAAGGTGTCTCACCAACAACCACAATAGCCATGATAGACAATATCAACAACAAGGTCATTGATCACTGTACACCCTTGCTTCAATTCATTTCATATTGAAAGTTCCTTGATGAGATCTTGCTCTAACAGTCCATTTGCTAACAATCACTCCTAGATATGCGATCTTCTGAATATGAGCGTGCAGAAAAATATCCATATGCACATTAAAAGGAAAAGATGTCTAATCAAATATTCCTTGATGTTTTGAACTGCATACCTAACCCTTGAATTTATTGAAATACATTATATCCTTGTGCTCATTTATGAGTGAAACCATGCATTCCAACAACAGAATAGTCATTGGGAACAAATGCAACTAAAAATTCAGAATACTTTATATCCTTGTGCTCATTTATGAGTGAAACCATGCATACCAACACCAGAATATTCATCTCCATAAATCCAACCCTCTTGCACTATAATAAAGAGGCCAAATTAGTTGCGGTTCTTCTAGAAGATTGATGCGATAAAGAACTTGAAGGAAAGAATTATTACAAAAGTGAGTATGAAAAAGATTTTCAAGAAGATTAAAATCAACAAATAGTTGAGGAAGTTATTGTCCCCATATTATCATGAAGAAACCTTTATCCAAGAAGAATACCAAGAGACTCAAATTCCTTATAAGACAACACTAAATTTCTCGTCAAACTACACCATGAAATCCAATCCACGATCAAGCCAAGACTTCATCTGTGTTGTAGTGTTGGAAACAACTATGAACACCATAGCACACCGTAATGAACAGCATGCCACCCATAACAATATGAAATTGAAACAAATCACAAAGCACATGATGCTTTTGAAAGGAATGGAAATGTTTTTTTATGAATAAATAAACAAAAAGTATAGGAAAAAAAAGTTTATAACGAACACCATGTCAATCGTAACAATATGAAATTGAAACAAATCACTAAGCACAATATGCTTTTGAAAGGAATGGAAATGCTTCTCTAGGAATTTTTAAATTCAAATTCTTGGAAAAACTAAGTTCTAAGCCTTCTCTAGATATATAGGCTGAGAGCATCATTCACTTTCACTTGATTCTAGACCACTTCAATTCCCTCTATTTCATCAAAAGCTCTGTATCTGCATATGCAACAAACAATCTATCAATAGATCGCAATCAATATCACAAGACCAACTTCTCATTATTCAAAGGTCTACACAGATCCAGGAATAAAGTTTACTGAACATATTTTCTCCTTCTCCTCGTTGATCTATATGATAGGATATAGATATTTGTGATTAGACGAGTCCTCTACAAACTTCTACAAAAAATTCCTCATATTCTATATATGAAAAAATTATAACTTTAATTTATTGCTTTGATGATATCCCTTAAACCAAAATTACTCTCACCTTCATTACTTTCGAAGAAAACATCCACGGTGGTAAACTTTTTTAAGTTGTTAGGCACGATCAGCGTTGACACTTCTCAAATCTGTTTTGGGTTTTCTGGAATGCTAGGGGAGTCGTCCATTCTCTCTCTTTATTGTCCTTGTTTTGGGTTAGTAAATGTCATACCTACATGATCATTCGTGTTTTTATATGCCAACCAAAGTTTATAATAGTTCAAGTGGTTATAAATGATTAATTACAAGGAAAAGAGAAAGGGATTATACACAATGATTACCAAATTTGTCTATGTTGTATATCCTGAATTTGATTTGTCATTGAAATACCAACATTTCAACATTATAATGAACTAATCATGTTGACTATTCTTAATCAATTCCTACTTTAATAGTGCCAACCTATCTTTATTTTCTCACTATAGTATGAATTTCAATTAATAAAAAGAATTTTAGAGATGAAATAAGCTTGTATGTGTAAAAAAAAAATACTCATTTTATTGTTTTAAGTCACTTGATCACCCCAATTAGTGAGTTTTTTTTTTTTTTTAAGTTAAAAGAAATGTTTTATAAACTATCCAAAGTCATAGGAAACCATTTTCTTGTTAAAAATGAAACCCTTATTTGCTCATGTGTTCCATTCCGGTCATTCCAACAAATGATGTAATCTTGAAACTTATCAAGCTATATTTCTGACTTTTTATCTTTATTTCTTGATCTTTGCATTACTTACATGAAAAGTGACATTTAAACATTAGCCATGATGTCGAATACAGATCCCATGTTTTGTTGGATATGCTTATGCACAATGTCAACCAAGCTGGAAACTTTTTGGCAAAACTGTCCTTCAATTTTATTCTCTGCAACATTTTTATTTTTATTTTTTACCATTGTGGTCTTAATATTTTGTTTTTCTTCACATCATAGATAAGACAAATATATTGCATTGATGTCTTTTAAGTGCAGACATTGTATCATACCCATTTACAAGAGGGATGTTAATGACTGTTTTTTAGGGCGTTGTCCAAACATTAAGTAAAGTGCGCATAAATTTAATGTCCAAACTTTCTCCTCTATCCACCTTCATTCGGGTTGAATGAGTTTGACGGAATGCCATATAATCCAACAAGTTAACACGCTCGAACCCTCTATGTGCTGAATTTCAATCCCATATGTACCTTGGGCTTCCGCCACAATCGCCCTCAATGTAAATATGTTTTCAGCTGTAAATATAAATTTGTTTTTATGATTTATTATATATATATATATATATAATCAATCATTTATACTGATACACCCCTGGGTACAAAGGAACACAGATTTGAAAGAATGGTATCCCTGGTACCCACACCTGCACCCACAAACCCTGTTAACTTGGGGGATTTTGTTGAAACAAAGGCCCTAGTTTCATCTGAGTAGAAAACTAATATCATTAAACTAAGGGCATAATAACAGAAGTTAACATATGTTAAAATCATTCAAAACTATTTTAAAAACCAAAGCATAGTGCCCCTTAGTATGTGAAAACAAATTGTTTTATTCTACTTAGAGATGGTAGCATGGTGTAGCCCTTTCAGTACTTCTGCAAATCATAATTAGTTGACATATTGTTGCACAAGAGAGTAAATCGTGTTCCTTTATTTATCAACATAGTTTCCAGGTTTGCACTTTGTCCATATCCTAAGCCTTTTAGAACAGCCAAACCAATCTAGATCAAATCTTTGAAGCTTTCATCTTAAAAACACGAAAAGAACTTTAAGGCCCCATGGCTCCCACTGTCATATTCTTCACTGGTTTCATGTATGTTTATGTATTTTCCTGTGGTTATTTGAATTTCTGAGTAATATGTATGATTTGTATAATTTTAAATGTTCCCTATTTCCCAACCTTAACAAAAGAAAATGGAATCTAGAAATTTTCCAAAGGTTTCGCTGCCATCCTTACAAATATATTTTCTTGTGAGTATATGAATTTCTGAGTAATTTCTATAAATTAAAGTATAATTTTCTATGTTCCATATTTCCCAAGGCATGTTTCCCAATGGCGACCTAGAGGCCATAGGTCACAGGTTTAACCCCTGTAAAACCCCTCAGGATTACCAACTGCTATTGTAGCTGGAAAATGAGGCATCATCCATCTAGATATTCTGCTAAAAAGGTTTCTTTGAAAAATAATTTTCCATATTTACCAGCCTTTACAAAAGAATTTGGAAGCCAAAATTTTCGGAACCTTACCCTGCAAAAATTACCAAATTTTTTATACCTGGTGAGTGGTGACTATGTCCATCATACATCCGACGGGTTGTGGTCTGGCAGAAAGTTGGTGGGCTTGTTGTAATGATAGCCTAGGTTCAAATCTCAATCTTGTCAGACACACCCTAGACTGGTTTATTCAAGAACAGATGGAAGTCCAATAACAAATTGGCGATCCATGGACCTGGATAGGCTTTGTAATTTTGGATCATCCACATAACCGTAATTGTAAAAAAATATGTTTGTATACCAATGTGAGGTCATTGCTTTACTTACTATAATCTGCTAGAGAAAAAAAAAACTGAAATTTTAAATCGTAAAGAAAATTGTGTTCTTTAACATTTAGTCTGCAAATTCCTAATTGTCTCTATTGTTTTGTAACTTGAATTGGGTTCTGTAGAGGAAATGGTTCTGCATAGTGCACAGAGCTTCGAAAGCTATGTGTTAGTGGGTGTTGTGAGTTAGATGAGCTACCAAGCATGGAAACATTGGTACATTTGGTGGATTTGTGTGCAAAAGGATGTGTGAAGTTGAGGAGCATTTGAGGGTTGGCACTTCACACAATAGCATATACAGGATCACTGAAGAAACAACAAGCACAACACAAACACAAGAGACAATACAGATTTATCCTGGGAAACCCTCATGGGGTAGAAAACCCAGCAAAGCTTCCTCAATATAGATGATCAGCAAATACAAAGATGTAAACCAAAGACATGAGTTCCTCCTCCTCCATAACATACCTCTCCCACACAAGTGCGCAACTCACAAGTGAATGAAATGAGTGAGATAAGTGAGGAACATCCTCCTCTACTTATACATGTTCCCTGACTTACTTTTACACAAGCTAGGTCGGCCCCAACTTAATTACTGGGCTAAACACCCCATTACAACTGACTGGGCCAACCCCTCTAGGGTGGTCTAATAACCCTTTGACCCACATAACACATACAGGGCCAACCCCCACTAGGGAAGTCTAATAACCCAAGTTACCACATTCCGACGGAGGAATAAACATCTCCAGATATACAATAAGATCTTCACAGAGGAATGAAACATCTCCAGAATAATAAAGTACAAATATAATATTCTTAGATGTTACAATATCTCAACACTCCCCCTTAACGAGAAGGATATTATAACAACATGTGCAGGAGCAAGGAGTCATCAACATCATACATGATATATCTTTAAATCATTGGAATCTTTCTCAACATCATTAGTAACTCAACCAGTTACTGGAATATCTTCAAGATCTTCAATACTGGAACATCAACATCTTCAGTACCGAATGTTCTGCAGCACTTGAACAGCTACAGCAATATCGTCATCTGGATCCTCACGATCAACAACATCATCGTCACATGATCATCAGCATCGTCACATGATCATCAGCATCGTCATCACATCATCTCGATCTACAACATCTGGATCATCATCGATCTACATCATCTGGATCATCTCGATCTACAACATCTGGATCATCTCGATCTACAACATCTGGATCATCTCGATCTACATCATCTGGATCATCATCTTGATCTACAGTATCTGGATCATCTCGATCTACAACATCTGGATCATCATCTCGATCTACAACATCATGATAGCAGCATACCCTGCAACACACATGATCCTTCCTTTCGAAATTATGGGATCAATCTCATCACAATCATGTTTAATACTATCCTTCCTTTCGAAATTACTGGATTTACTATATAAGGATGATTAATCCAAACTCAATCACATTTAAGACTATCTTTCCTTTCGGAATTACTGGATTTACTGTCTAAGGATGATTAATCCAATATCAATCACATTTAAGACTATCCTTCCTTTCGAAATTACTGGATTTACTGTCTAAGGATGATTAGTCCAATCACAATCACATTTAAGACTATCCTTCCTTTTAGAATTACTGGATTTACTCTCTAAGGATGATTAGTCCAATCACAATCACATTTAAGACTATCCTTCCTTTCAGAATTACTAGATTTACTGTCTAAGGATGATTAGTCCAATCACAATCACATTTAAGACTATCCTTCCTTTCGGAATTATTGGATTTACTGTCTAAGGATGATTAGTCCAATCACATACATTTTGAACCAAGCGCTCAGGGACGATGTAGTCCTATCATGTACATTTTGAACCAACTGTTCAGGGACGATGCAGTCCTATCACGTCCACTAGGGACCACTTCTCGGAGACATATGTCTACGGATCTCTTTTAGGACATGTGTCTAGGAATGATACAATCCCTCTCGTCCACTAGGGACCATTTTTTCGGAGACATATGTCTACGGATCTCTTTTAGGACATGTGTCTAGGGATGATACAATCCCACCTAGTCCACTTAGACAAAGTATAAGGACCATATATCGACCTCATCATCGAAACCGGTAACCTCATTATCAGCCTCATTGTTGGAACAGGTAACCTCATCATCAACCTCATCGTTGGAACATGTATGCTCATCATCGATATAAGTATCCACATCATCGATACAGTATCCTCATCATCGATACAGTATCCTCATCATCGATACAAGTATCCACATCATTGATACAGTATCCTCATCATTGATACAGTATTCTCGTCATCGATACAAGTATCCACATCATCGATACATCACTCCCCCTTTCAAGGAGGGTCCTTCTGAACGACACCAATCTTTTCTCAGAAATACTCAACCTTTACTCGAGACAGAGGTTTGGTCAATGCATCAGCGACTTGTTCGTCAGTGCTCACATACTCGAGCTTGATAGCTCCATATCTTGTATATAAAAATGTTGGATCTCTAAGTACTTTGACTTATCATAGAACACTGGATTCTCTGCCATCTTGATACAACTCTGGTTGTCACACAGGATCACAGCAGGGTCCATCTCTAAGTCAAACAATCCTGATAACAACTTCTGAAGCCATACCGCTTCACAACTAGCAAAGCAAGCAACTATATATTCCGCTTCAGTTGTGCTGAGAGCCACACTAGACTGCTTCCTTCTAAACCACGAGATCATGGCAGATCCCAGACAATAACATCCACCCGATGTGCTCTTCCTTTCTGATACACTTCCTTCCCAATCAACATATGTGTAGCCATGCAATTTGAAGTCATGATCTCCACGATAGCATAGACCAAAATCTATCGTACCCTTTAGGTACCTCATCACATGCTTTGCAGCTATCAGGTGAACACATCTAGGTTCCACAAGATACTGACTCAAGGTGTTCATAGCAAAGCATATATCTGGATTGGTATTCATCAGATACATCAATGACCCAATAATCTGTCTGTACAAAGTCACATCCACTAATTCTGAAGAGTCATAAGCTAACAGCTTCAAGTCGGAACCCATGAGAGTGTCCATGGTTGTACATTCCAACATATCAAATCTTCTTAAGATTTCCCCAGCATACTTTCCCTAGTTGAGAAAGATTCATTCTAAGCCTTGCCATACTTCCAGACCTAGGAAGTAATGCATCAATCCAAGATCTTTCATCTCAAACTCTGAAGAGAGCTTCTTCTTGCACTCGACAATTTGTTTCTCATTTCCAGTCAAAAATAGATCAACAACAATATGATAGGTTCATCATTCATAACGGATCAGCTTTACTTTTGGTAAAGCCCAAGCTTGCCAAGAAACTGGCAATTCTCCCTCTGTGACTGAGCATCATTCACACTCTTCTGGATATCTATCTGTGCCATCTCCCGTCAGATGGGTCTACTGATATGAGCCTCAAGATCATTCTAACTCTATGGTGAGTTCCTTATTGCATCCATCTAAGAGAAGATGTATATAGAAACCATCTTAAACCTTGTAGCAAAGGTTCAAATCCGCATCACGCATGGTGATCATTAAGCTCATCAAATGACTATTGATCCTGGGTACTCGTACAGAGCTTTCTTCAATTGAATCCTGGGAGTTTTCTCGATTCATACTTCTTCTTCAATTACACCATTAAGAGAATGGTCTTATCTATCCACTTGGAGCAAACATCTTGTCATGATCCTCTTCTTTCTAAAAGAATCTTCTAGCCACGAGCCTTCTATAGAATGTTTGATTTGTAAGTCTTGTTGTTGAACATCCATCACTTGTTCGGTGTTCATCATTCTTCATGATCTTTCCTACAAATCAAATTTAATTACATGATTAGTAATACTTCATAATCATCAAATCATGTTTGACATGATAATCCATTATGCATACAGATATGATTCACATAGTCATGCAACTATCTTGACCAATACTTTGACACAACACTTTTCTATATCCTGTATGCATATAGTGGCTATCTAGATGCCTTCCATCTCTACCAGAACATACTATCGAGAGCGTGCACAGCTCTCAGCATGTCAGCAAAGAGGTTTCATTCTAGACAAGCAACAATAGAATGTTTGTCCAACTTACCAATCATATGCATATTAGTAGTATACTGTTCAATGCTATATGAATGATTACACTGTAACATGATATATTCTAGGAATACAAATATGCATACAACTATTACGAGCAATATCATTTACTATTCAGAGATTCAAGAAGTAATTCAAATGACAACTTAAATACTTATCTTTTATGTTTGTGTGGTTGCCTCCCGCTTGATCTTCTATATGTCTTTTGAAATTCTATTCAATCTGTACCACTGTGCATGCTCAAGTGTACACTAGTGTCATCCTCATGATCTCAGACACAAACATACATTCATTAGTATAATATTATAATTCTAAATAATCTTGAATATGTATGGTCATGATCATTCAATACATGGGTATACTAAGATCCTAGCACAAAGTAGGATTCTAACTTGACATAGGAGAACATACCTGGATTAGTATACATGCTTAGTTATGTCTAAACAATATCTTCTTTGTTCTCTTCAATGATTTAGAGACCTTGTGCTAGAACCTGCATATCTCATAAGTTAAGCATAGTAGAATAAAGTCATACATACCTTGTAAGTAGAGATTCTATATGGTCAAACATTATGGATGAGTCTTTGTCTTCATGTTGTCATGGTCATGGAACTTGATTTGTCTTTCGTGATGTACCTATATCTTGTTAGCAGACAACATCAATCTCATACAACACCACAGTGCATTAGTACAATCATATAACCTTAATCAATGAATGTCTTCTATCATTCACATGTTTTCATAATTTTATTAGGGTGATAAGACAATTCTAGCATTAATCGAGATTGTACTAACCTAAATAATATGAAGAAAAACAAATTATGAACTTAATCAAGAATCAGATTTCAAGACATACCTATATCACTTTAAGTCATACCTGTCGAGATTTCTTGTAGTCTTCTTATGTAAGGCCTTAGACTCAGCTCCCCTTGAAACTGGATCTGGAGCTTGATTATGGTTTTTTAGAGAAACCCTAAAAATTCAATCTTTGACTTTCACACTTCTGGATGGATGGAAAGATGTGACTTGCTAAGCTGATCAAACTTGCATACTTCAATTTTAAAATCTCTAGAATTTGACCCCTCAAAAATTGCCTTTGAAACTTCTGGATCTTCTGGACAGGATCCTGAACTAGGGTTTGATGGAGCCCACGCTTTTGCCTAATCAAAAGGTTAGATCCAAGGCTCTAAACTCTTATTTTTCTAAGGAGCTTCCAGTCATGGTCACAGACTTTAAAAATTCCAACTTTTGCTGAAGCCCTAATTTTCCATCTTTCCGATCAAAATCCCGAACTGGGGTTTGATTAAGCCCGGTCTTCTACCCAACCAAAAAATTCGATCTTGGTCTCTAAAATTTGATTTTTTCGAGTAGCATTCAGCCATGGACTCCGATTCCAAAAATTCTAACTTTCTCCGAAACCCTAAATTCCGGAAGCCATGAATGAAGGTGCTCCAAAAATAATTCTATTTTGACAGAAATATGTACCTGATTTTTTCTGCTGTAACTCCGAACTTTCGATCCACAGGGTCTAAAAAATTTTTTTGTGGTATCCTTACCTGTCATATTTCCATCCTGACAGGTCTGACCTCAATTGGATTTTCTGAGAGAGAGTTATGCTAAGTGTCGCAACGTGACCTGTTTATGGGATAAAACAGGAGAACGAACTTGTACGGTGTTCCACGTATCATTGTTTCAACTTCAGCCTCTACAAAATTTTTATGAGATAGTACAGCCTATGTAATATCTGTCACTTTTTACGAAATTTCATTTGGAGCTTCCTAGCCCAAGTTATGACCTTTTTTCCTAGGTCACCTGATTATGACTGAGATCTGGAAGAGGTAGAAACCCTAACTTGTACTGATAATAACTCACAAAGTACAACGAATCTGAGGGTGTCCTTTGGACACAAGGTACATGGGGATGTTATCTACTAACTGTAAAGGTTTCATATTCTGAACCTTCGCCAAAATGGATTTATAGCAAAAGTCCCACGATGACTGGTTTTTTCTATACAAAAACCTAACCTTCAAATTGTCGCAAGTGTCGTAAGTGCCATACATTTCCTTCCTTCAGGTTAGCTCTGATACCATGTTAAGATTCAATATGCTAAGACAGAAAATATCAGCATTACATTTCATTTCACAACAATAACATATATAGGATCACTGAAGAAACAACAAGCACAACATAAACACAAGAGACACAGATTTATCCTGGGAAACCCTCATGGGGTAGAAAACCCAGCAAAGCTTCCTCAATATAGATGATCAACAAATACAAAGATATAAACCAAAGACATGAACTCCTCCTCCTCCATAGTAGACCTCTCCCACATAAGTGTGCCACTCACAAGTGAATGAAATGAGTGAGATAAGTGAGGAACATCCTCCTCTACTTATACTTGTTCCCTGACTGACTTTTACACAAGCTAGGTCGGCCCCAACTTAATTACTGGGCTAAACACCCCATTACAACTGACTGGGCCGACCCCTCTAGGGTGGTATAATAACCCTTTGACCCACATAACACATACAGGACCAACCCCCACCAGGGAAGTCTAATAACCCAAGTTACCACAATCCGATGAAGGAATAAACATCTCCGGATATACAATAAGATCTTCACGGAGGAATGAAACATCTCCGAAATAGTAAAGTACAAATATAATATTCTTAGAAGTTACAATATCTCAACACTTTGTACAAAGCTTCGAAAGATAGCTGTTAAGCGGTGCTCCGAGTTAGAAGAGATGCCAAGCATGGAAATGTTGATATCTTTGTAGGATTTGTGGGTAAGCAGTTGTGTAGGTTGAGGAGCATACGAGGGTTGGCGCAATGTACAAAGCTTCAGACGCTAGATGTTCAGCGGTGCTCCGAGTTAGAAGAGCTGCTAAGCATGGAAACGTTGATATCTTTGGAGGAGTTGTGGGAAAGCAGTTGTGTGAAGCTGAAGAGCATACAGGGGTTGGTGCGGTGTACAAAGCTTCGGACGCTAGATGTTGAGCGGTGCTCTGAGTTAGAAAGATTCCAAGCATGGAAACATTGATATCTTTGGAGGAGTTGTGGGCAAGCAGTTGTGTAGACTGTGATTATCCCAAGCAGTAGTGATATAAATATTAATCTCAGCTGATTTGTAGACTATGTACTCTTTTTTACATTCATAAAAACAAAGCAGCCAAGCAAAGCGACCTCTCCTCATATACCTCCAGGTTGAATAAATACAAACTTTATATTGAGAGCTACGACCAGTCCCATTGTGTTGTAAGTCTGCATTTTATTGTGCTTTGTTGTGAACTATCTATATTGTCAGAAGATGTGTGAATCCTTAATGCAGTGAGAGTCATTGATAACCAGTTACTTTCCTTGGTTTATTAGTGATTTTCAAAAGATTAATTCATATAGTGACAGGTTTGTTCGCCTTTACATGGTTGAGAAGCATGTAAAGTTTTTATTGTGGACTTGAAATCCTCAATGAAAAGAAATAAACATATCTGGGTTTCCCACTGTATCTTCCATTCTTGAAGCAAGCATAACGAAGATTCACCACTCCTATTGTGTTGTAAGTCTGCATTTTTATTGTGCTTTGTTGTGAACTATCTATATTGTTAGAAGACGTGTTAATCCTTGATGTGGTGAGAGTCATTGATAACCAGTTACTTTCCTTGGTTTATTAGTAATTTTCAGAAAATTAGTTTATGCAGTGACAGGTCTGTTTGCCTTTACATGGTTGAGAAGGATGTAAAGTTTTTATTGTGGACTTGAAATCCTCTATGAGAAGAAAGAAACATATTTGGGTTTCCCACTGTATCTTCCATTCTTGAAGTAAACATAACGAAGATTTATTTACAACTTAGATTGTGGCACTATCAAGAGTTGGTCCATAAAAGAGTTCTATACCTATACTTGGATATGGAGATTCCTAAATTTATTGCTACAACACATGGCATGAAAGCAAACTTTTGTTCACAAGTAATTTGTGCAGTTTAGGAGCTATTATAATCATTGTTTTCATTGATGTTATTGCAGAAATGTCTTTTCAAATTGCTTATATATTCCAGATATAGTAGTAATATATAGTGTTGAGATTACTACTACAGAGATTGTGAGAAAAGCAATTGTAGTTGGCTCACTATCTTGATGAACTTAACATTATTTTTTGTTATGGGTTGAGTTCCTATGTCTTTGTAATTTGAGATTGTTACAAACTTTGCTCTTTTCCTACCAGTCTCCTTTGCTTCCTGTGCCTATGGTTTTGTTCCTTCTAACTTTCCTCTTTTCCTATCGGCGTTCATTTTTGCCCCTCAAGGGGTAAATGCTAGTTTTAAAACATTCATGAATATATTGAGTTTAATTAATGTTTTATGCAGATTCAATTGAGTGACATGACGTGGAATTATGGATGGATTGTCACAATGGAATTATGGATGAATCGTCGGCGAGTAAGAGAATTAGAACAGTGACATGAATACAAGGAGATCATCACGCCGAGACCGTTGTATTATCTCAGAAGACCTACACATGAATGCCAAGATTCCATAGTTTAATTGGTTTAGAGAAATCCTTTCTTCAACAAGACATGTAGAGATTTAATGGTGTTGCGTAATTGAAGGGAATGTGAAGCCTCAATAGTGGTGTAATTGAAGGACCCGAGAAGCATCTTTACATGATTGATCAAGGATATAGAGAGCATGGTAGTAGCTCTTGAATTGTTGTCACAAGGATGATCTAATCTTGATCATTGAATCAAGATTACCATCACACCAGCTCAGCGAGTCAAATTGCCAATTTATAATTCCCTTCATCTTTCCAGAATCCAATTTTGGGATCAATTTTTTAGCAAGAGCACTTGAGTGGGCTTAATGGTTAAGAACATGTGTTATCTCCGTGGAGGTCACAGGTTCAAAACCAGCGAGAGGTAGGGTTGTTGTTCCCATGGTCGATTTGTTATAGTTTTAGTTTATTTTTGTGTTCTATACCATTACAATTTGATCTTGTTTCTGTACAATTTTCCTTTGCGATGTTTTTCATCTTTGTACATTTTGATTTTCACCCAGTGTGAATGTATTTCTCGTACACCTTCATTTGTTCACCTAAATTTCATTGCATCATTCAAGTACGTTGCCTTCTACTGTAACATTCCATTGATGTACAATGTTTTCCAGGCTGCGAATTAAAACACCATCCATTTATTCTTGATTTCATCTAATGGTATCACCGGTAATTGATTTGATTATTGCATAAAGTGCACCAGTGGTAACCATGCTTTAAATCTCAATCGATAATTTCTGCAAGCATTTCATGCTTTCCTGGATTTGTTTGAAACATCGTTGATGGTTGTTAAATATATAGTCGTCGTTTCAAATCTTGTGTAAATAAGTTATTTCTTAAAATTCATTCCATGTAGATGTAAGACTTTAAATTTGGTATTTTGTTATTTTGTTATTGTGTTTTGTAATACTCTTTTTCAGCATATGTGTTTTGTAATACTTACCTTGTAGTATAGACATTTTGTATTTTAATAATAATATGTTTTGCGACTTTAATGTTGTGTTTGTATTTTGCATTTTGTAAATGTATTGTTATTTTGTTTTTATTCATAAAGTTGTGTTGTTGAATATATGTAGGGAATAGAATTTTGAGCATAGGAATTAGTTGGAGGCTTACTTTAGGAGTGTTTTCATTCATTTAAACTATTCTCCTTTTTATTTGTTTTGCATTTTATGACTTAGTTCAAATTTTTCACTTCGTATTTTTGCATTATGTTTCCTACACTTTGTATTTTTTTTTGCACTTTTATTTATAGTAAATCACCAACAACGTGATTAATGGCCTAACCCTGTGAGATATGGCCATGCTATGATGGGTTTCCTTTCAAGGTAATTAGGGCGAGGCTTACTTGTTTGTTTGGATTAAAGTGTGTTTGTCGACATTAGGTTAGGTTAGTTTAGGCTTCAATCCTATATATACAGTGCCGACACCTTAAAGCTTAAGAGTCCCGGTTGATAATTTAATGTTGTAAATATTGGCATATATTTTTATTGAAAACGCTAACGTGATATGTATACACTAACATCATAGGTCTTGTAATAAGAAGTCATCATCTGTGTAAATGTTGTAGACCTTCTATAAAATCTAAGTGGTCCAAGCACCTACAAAAGTTTATGTATGGTTGTTTGAGGGTATTCCTCCCATAATACTACCCTTAGAAAAGAAAAACATTTCATTTCTATAGTAAATTGTATAGAATCTAACAACCTAAAATGATGATACTTATTGACTAGCTTAGGGTATATAATACATAGAAGGAGAAAGAATTTCAATAATTGCTCAATCCGAGTGGGGAACCTATGTTTGATGACCTTGAAGTTTTCAACACTTATGTTGACAATATTATCATTTAGATGAAAACAAAATTTGTATTCTATGAGCTTCCATATTAGGATCATCTTAAGATTGCCCACTTACTAGATCTCTTGCAGATATTTAAAATGATTCATATTCTTTATAGATGCACATATCATGGATAAAAATAAACACACTGGATGTTATGCGAGTTCTTCTTTCTTCAAATACTAAAAAGAATGATTGGCCAAGAAAAGAAAGTAGAGCAGAGGTTGGTCCCTCTTCGTATTTTAAAGAAGGTGACATCTCATGCATTTTGAAGAAAGATTATTTTCTCCAATGAATGAAGTTCTATTGGGTGTGAAGATGCCTTATTTTTATCAATCAAATATATGGTGTTGCTTCACTATATAATAGCATTTATCGTGGTTGAAATCACATGGCCATTTGAATGTTCTAAGGGTATGTATGTCAAATACATTTTTATTTTTATTTTTTCTATAGTATAGGTTATAACATACTATCCACTCATAGTTTTATGGAAATTAATTTTGTATGTGCTTATTTCATAGTGTCATTGTTACTAAACATTGTTATTATTCTTCTAAATATTTCATGAAAGATTACAAATATTTTTTGGAAGTTTATAGCTTAGAATAATTTTAATGATTTTTTAAACCATTTTAGTTAGTATAAAACCAATTTAATGTGTAATTTATTGTTTATCTATTTAGTATTTTGTGATTTAATGAAATGTTTTGTTTGAAAAACAATTTTATTTAGTTCAAGACCACACCCTGTCATATTTATTTTGATCAAATCAAAATTTTAATAATTTTTTACTAAATTAATTACATTTGTTTACATTTGTAACAATATGACATATTCTTTTTTAATGTTTATCTTTACAACAATATGACAGTAATTGCATTATTAGGAAGAATCTTTTATTGTTGTCTTTTAATAAGCACCTTTAACAACTTTTTCACAATAAATATGGATGATGTTTTTCACGATTTCATATGCATCATTTTACAATATATAAAAGTGGAGGAATGATTATTTTGTTAAATTTAACTATAATAATTTTAAATTTATCAAAATTAATGCAAAAAATAGTAAACACATACACACACACATAATATAGATTTTGAATATTAATGAAATGAAGCAATCATTGATTGAATCATTTAACATTCAAGTTTGTAAAAATGTTTGATCAACATATTTCATTTTTTTTTTCTTCAGAAAAAACACATTTAAAATTGGTTAAGCACTATATAATGACATTAAATTATTACTACAGAAAAATGACATTAGATATTTTTACTAGACTTAAATAACATTATATCATATCTCTTCATTAAATCATTGATACACATTACATTTAATAAGTCACCCATATAGCTGCAAGATCACCCATATAGGTGTAGGATCAAGGTCTTCGATTATCTGGGAAACTCGTATAGGGCACACTCCTTATCAAACCAACAATCCAAATAACTGATCTACTAGATCTTGATGGAATATAATATTTGGATTGTGTCATAGGCCAAGTCTCTATATCTAAAGTATCTCATAAACCTCAACCATCTCCTCATTATTTTGGGGAGGAACCTCTCCAATATCTGTGTCAATATCTACAAAATAGTGGACAACGATGATTAGACAATTTGATCAATGATTAGACAATTTAAAGAAAATGTTACAATAAATTACATGTGCATTGAATAAGGTAAAAAATGAAACTACATTAATCAAAACATAACACTAATATTACATATGTCATATAGTGGCTCATTTTGGGTAAATCATATGTCTAGTCATCCTTGCCAGACCAACCCTACATATGGGTATTGGACACAAGATCCATGTTATAATCATCCTCACTAGCAAACATCTCTAGTACATATGGACTAATCATGTACAAGAGAACTATGGATATCCCCTCATGGGAATTATTTACCCCCACACGTGCATTAGTCCACATCCGATAAGGGAGGTGTCTGAATGATGGCTTCATGAACCCCCCCCCGCTAAAAAGTAAACAAAATCACTCTAAACCAAATGGAAATCACATCCTCCCATTAAATACAAAACAATAGTAATCCAAAGCTAAAAAACTATCACAAAAAATGGCGAACCACTACCTAATTAATTTGGGTCTCTACACTAAACAATCTATATAGTACAATAAAAGGAAACTAATGTGTTTCCCGACTAAGGTGTTGTGGGTCACTTTTGCGACCATAAGAGAGAAGCACCTAACCTTGTTTTCACCAAATGAAACAACATGCAACTAGCCACCAGTAGCTTGAAAGTCACTAGGGGTAGTGATCTCCTCACTAATATATTGTTGAACATATGCAAGTTGGATAGCTCCTACAATTCTAGGTGGGAGATCATGGAAATGTGGGAAATCATCCCCTCTCCATGATATAACAATAATGAAATATATGTCCCCCTAAGTGGGACAGAATCATATATTGTGGCTGGCCCTAAATGACTACCTTGCATGATCCTAGCGATAGATCAACTACATCAATATGTGTTAGTTCCCCTTAAGGGATGTAGCCTCTAATAAAACTTTAGGAGGCCAACAATCCCCAAGAGCAGATGAGTCATTTATGTAATAGGGCGAGGGTACAAATCTTACTCCCTCTTGCAGGCCTCGCACTTTGATATAAAGTTGTATGAGTTCACTTATTGCTACCGCCATCATCATTAATCTCTCTAATTCACATACATCTTACATTAGGAACACACACACACACACACACAAATAACATAAAAATTCTATTAAATGACCACTTTTATTTATTGATAATTGAAATATATTTTTTTTCCAAAAAACTATTTAACACTACCGATGCATTATTAAAACTATAAAGTACTATTTTTTTCACTTATTAACATCAAGAGCATCGTACATGCTTCAACATAAAAACTATATCACACCATTCTTGATGTGTGAAATTTTAATATTTGTTATCAGTTCTCTTGCAATTAGGTGCATTGGTACAATCAATGCTCTACAAGAAATATAATGCATCGATAGTGCTGCTTTGATAAAATAAGAGCATCATATACAGTGTGATGATGCTTATTAACATAAAGTGCACCATCAATGGTGTGAAATAAAAAAGTATACCACACCATCAATGATGTGTGGAATTTTAATATTGTTATCTGTGCTCTCACAATTAAGGAAATTAATAAAATCAGTGCTTTATAATAAATATATTGCATCGATAGTAGTGTTTCAATAAAATTAGATCATCACACACTAATCACACCATTACCATAATACAATGATTTTAAAATATAGTTGGTGCATAGATGTTAAGACACACCGGTCATTTCTAAACATTGATGGTGTGCTTAACCCATATGGATGCACTATGAAGGCGCATCTATACATTGAAAAGATCATCAACATAATCAGAATATTTTTTTAAATGAGGGACTGTGTGCTAATAGATAGATGCACTATGGACAATACACATATTATATAGTGCACCACACAACCAAATGTTCTTACAAATTTCTATTTTTTCAGTGTGCTTGTAATATCCCTAAGCACCATTATCAGTGCTTTTAGATATTATTAAATGTAGCAAAATATCATGGCATGTTGTAAATTTTAATTTTTTCTGATGTGTTTATCATACCCAAAATAATTATAGCTGATGCTCAAGTATATTATAATCTAGACCACGAAGGACATGGGTATGGTAAACTTTGTATGCTTTGCCATTGCATTTTTAGTATTAATCAACAACATTAACAATGCTTCTTGATATTATCAAGCACATCAAGAGAATATGTATCTAATGTTAATTTTTATTTTTCTCTTGTCCATATGTAGTATTTGGAGGCATTTTGGGCAATGCTTATGTAGATTATAAAGTGCATCAATAAACAAAGGAATTATTTATAAACTTTGTGTTTTATTAATTTGTTTGTAATACTATGGTGCACATATACTGGCGCTTCCATATATTATGAAGTTCTTTGGTTGAACACACATATTTTCAACACGAGTGTTAACCATGCTCATGTTTTATAATAATGTATCATTAGTGGGGGTAAATTGTGACAAAAAACAAGCCATTCATGGTGCACCTTAATTATTACTAGGGGACACCAATTTATTCACTACGAGTTGAGTGGCTTAAACACACTACTCATTTATTTCAAAAGGAAATCAAAATATGGAAAATTAAAGCTAAACTTCAAATTGTAGGTAAGAAACACTTTACCTACTCTCTTAGTGGTCTATGAGGCATGGTTTCCATGTACACAAAAAATGAATATTTTGAATTTTTTTTGCAAAAGTGTTCCCAATCCATGAGTGAATTGAATGATAAGAGAAACATAACAACTAGACAACACTGATGATGAGACAATCATACAATGATGCTATGCATTTATGCTTATGCTTTATAAAGAACTAAAATGAATTGTAAAAATGAAATTATGGGTCGGTAATTCTTTTTATCCTACCAGATCCTAGTGTGCTCAATTGTGTTCCATACCATTTCTCTTTTTTCCAATTAGCACATCGTTAAGTTATTATAAAAAAGTTCAACAATAGTGCACAATTGGTGAAGAATGCCCAATGTGGTTTTCCGACCATAGTGCACTGAGTAGTTGATCAAAGTTTAAAAAAATCAAACTAAACTTTTTTCCACCAACAAACCTAATGGTGTACCATATCCTTATTTTCCTCGGTGCATTTCATAATGTCAAATACACATGTTAACTTTTAAATAATATTAACATAAAAAAACATGAAATGCATTGAATCGCATATTTTATTATTAAATAATTTATTGTACTTTGATACTTCATGTTTTTGTGATGTTCCAGTGCTCTATAGGAATTATTAGGCACTGGTGTGTTTCATATCATGATGACTTGGTGCATTATGTTGGGGTAGATGCACTGAAAGTATAGAAATATATAAAAATTGACATATTTTATCATTCAAGAGCGGAACATTTTGATGTTAGTGCAAGTAATGGGACCTCGCACAAAGTTGAGGGACCTTTTAAATGCAATTTTAGTTTTTCAAAAACAACAATTGATTTGAAAAAAAACGTTTTTTTTCGTAGCACAAGGTTTGGAGGGGCCTAAGTCTGACAAGTCAATTACCACGCAGGATGGGAAGAAAGAAATGCGCACACAATTTGTAGTTACAAAACTTTTGTGCGATTTGTAGTTAAAAAACACATGCATGATTTGAAACTACAAATCATGCACGTGATTTGCATAACATGTTATAAACCCCAAAAATGGGCCCTCCCTCCCTCTCTCTCTCTCTCTCCCCCCTTACATATCCCTCCCTCTCTCTCCCTCCCTCACTCTTTTACCCCATCTCCCTCACTCTTTTCCCCCATCTCCCTCTCTCCTTTCGTTCCCCCCTCTCTCTATCCCTCCCTAACTCTCTCTCCCTATCCCTCCTTCCATATCCATCCATACATAACTCTCTCTCTCTCTCTCTCTCTCTCCACCCCTTTCCCTCTATCTCTCGCCATGTATTCCAATTCCCTTGGACCCCTCTTTGCTTGAACCGACCATTTATTCATTGATATGGAACTATAATGAGAGTACCCATAAACAACATGCTTTGATCTACTGGCAATCAAATCGGTATACTCAAACTCCATGTTTCTTTTGCATACCTCATATCTAGCACTTTTGTTGCTTCTCAAGCTGATCCAAAATTTCAATGGATCCGACCACACTTGTTGACACTCCACCATGAAAATATAGGTGACTAAACAACTTTCTTCAACTATTCTCATAACAACAATTCCATACACACTGAACCAAATCTTGATCAGATCTATCTCATTGGAGAGTTAGAGTCTACCAAGATTTGATACTAAATGTTTGTTCCATGATGCATCCCTCCCCCCACTCTCTCTCTCTCCCCACCTTTATCCCTCCAACCCTTCCCCATGCTCTCTCTCTCCCCACCTTTATCCATCCAACCCTCCTCCCTTCTCTCTCTCCCCACCATCTCTCTCTGTTTCTCTCTCTCTCTCTCTCTCTCTCTCTCTCTCTCTCCCCTTCCCTTCTCCTATCTCTGACCCTCTATCCCTCCTTCCATATATCCTTCTATCACTCCTACTTGCACAATTACGGATTTTGCGCCTGCCTTTACTTGTATTCTTATAGGGAATACTCCCCCTGTCTTCATGCTTCATTTCTTTTGCTGAAATTTCTACATCGATATCCTACAATCTATATATTTCTTTCATAATCATCTTTGATTGCTTTCCCTGTACAGGTGCCATATTACTCCTTTATCTTTATCTCTTGTTCCTGTCACAACACTTCATCATTCTTTGCACATTGATTCATGCAATCATTCTTTCATGTCAACTTTAGAATGCCAACATTATTTCTTTACTGGTTTTGCAAGTTGTCTTTTCTATTGAATCCATTTCTGCACCTAACTGTTTTATCTATCACATTTACTACATTGTCACAAGGCCTTGTCGCATTTAATGTCGTCGAATCCATTGCCATAGAAACCAAATTTTTGGCATGATTTTCATTCATCAGCCAGCTTGGCCTAAAAGAGGACATGCCACTCAGTTCATGTGGAAACAATGACGTGTTGCTTTTATACTCGAGCCTTTTGGGGTAACATCATTCATCACACGTAGCAGTGAATTTGATTTCCTCCTTTTATGCTAACTCCCGAGACCATTAATTCTAGCATTAAGTTTTGGAAACTCCACACCTTCTTCGAAACACGTAGTCTTGAATGCACATCTCTTCGAATTAACTCCACGCGCGCGAACAACATCACTCAATTCTATAACAACTCAACAAGTGTGACTGGCTCATCACATTTTTTTCTCCTTCTCTTATGTGTCATATTGCTTCCTGACTTCTTACCTTTCTTTCCAATGACTTCCTTTTACCAGAGAATGAATAATTCCCATAAGAGATTGTGACTAGTTATTCAGTCATAGCAGTCTGAATTTACACGTGTGAGATTTCACATGGGGGCCTGGAAAATCTGGATGGAGGAAACATAGTTCCAATGTAAATATGCTCAATCGAAGGTGAATTATGGGCATGTTGAACAACTGACTCATCTGACTCATTGGGTTGACTTTCTGGAGCGTCAACAACAACATATTCTAGACGGATTGTCCTTACTTTGGTCTTAGCATTATGAACCATTGTTGTCTACAACTATGCAACTTCTTCCTACGCGCCCATATTTTGAATGTACTATGTTGGTTCCAGTGGATTTGGAGCTTCATCTTGCACACTAGCCAGACTCAAAACTTGACCTCGAACTGCGGCTATAGAAATTTCAGCAATTCTCAATTTTGTCGTCTTCTCTCATTTTCTTGTACGTGCCTTTTTGGCCTCAACATGGAGTCCCTTATGAAATTTACATTGTAGAAGGCTCATGCAATTTTGTAAAAACACTAATTTTGCATGTAATACACATCACACCTTTTGTGTAGACTCATATCTATCTTCCAACAATGTTTGTACATTTTCTTCATTGAAGAATTTTTCTTGTGTCATAACACTTAACTCAACAATTAATCTATTCTTCACTTTATCACATGCAAGAGCTCTTTATGTAATACTCATAACTTAGTAATAGATTGAATGCGTGCATGTATATGAAAATCCCTTTCTACGACAATTCTAACTTAACACACAACTTTATGCAACATACATCCTCAAACCCTACCTTCACTAACATTGTCCTTGAGTTCTAAGATGCATCGTGTTGAATTCAAGAGTATGAGGACAAACAATTGCTTACGGATTTGGATGTACCTGGATTGTCTGCTTCTTCTACACACTTCTGAGGAGATTTCCTTACCCAAGTTTTCTTGTGCTCACTTCTATCTTGATACTGTACTTGATAATTTTCACTGTGATTCCTTGGAATGTGTTTGCCTTTGCAAAACAAGTCTTCATATAAATAGTTTACTACTCTTCGATAGTACATAGCCTTATGTCCAAAACCATCACACACATAACATCTTACGGTTTGACAATATTTTTCAACATGACCAAATCGATTGTATCTTGCGCACTTAATCCTATTTTGGTTAGTATATTGAAAAGAGTTGTAGTTGTTGAAGGAACTATCATACCTGAAAGACTTAACATGATTTGGGAAATTTTCTCTATCGTAGACCTTGTTTAATGCCTTTTCATAACCAAGACCTGATTTGGCTTCAGGTGTTCTCTAATCATTTAGGATTTTGTTCAGAATTGGTGTGTTGCCTTTGAACTTGTTCTTCATTTCATCTTCAAAACTAGTCTTGATGCTTTTTGGATGTGCGCAATTCTCGATGGGATCTTGGACTTGTTTCTTTCCCTTCATTTCAACTAGCTTGTCTTTTAGAGGAGATGTCTCTTTGTCCTTGTCCTCAAGCTAACTTGTCAACATCCTATTTATCTGCGCTAATTATTCCAAGGAATCCTTTAATGCAAGTTTCTCTTCTTCAACCACTTTGACCTTGTCTTGTGCACAACTTAGTTGTTTCTCATAGTTGATCACCTTTTCACAAACCTTTGTATCAAGAGACTCTTGAAATAGCTTGTCCCATTCTTCATACTTTGACAACTGCTCCTGCAAGAATTTACTTTTCTTTCTTGAATTCTTTAATTCATCTAGGGCACTAATCAATTCACCTTCCCATTCAATATATGCAACATATTCTTCTTCTTCAAATTGATTATCTGTCTTAACTTATGCAACTAGATTTGGATGTGTAACTGGATTTAGAGTTGTTTTGAAGGATCCACTAAATAAATATTTGTCTAGCTGTGATCCTAGTTTTCTTTGCGCAACTGGAGTATTCTTCAAACTATTCTTCTTCTTTTCATCATTGCTTTCTTCCACAAAGGCCATGAAAAGTACCTCTTTTGGTTCTTCGTCGCAGTCACTTCCTTTAGATACATTGTTGTCTTCCTAAGTGTACAAACTTTTCTTATGTTTTGGAATCCTCTTTTTATTTCCAGGTTTGTGCTGAGTGCCCACAGTTCTTCGTTCATGCGAACTAGGTTCTTCGTCGATGTCGATGTCTCCATATTCTCTGTAAGGTCACTTAGAAGAAAAATGGTATATTCCTCCACACTTGAAACATTTGAAAGAAAATTTGTTTTTGTACTTATCTTGTCCTCTTTTCAGGCTCCTTACAAAGTTTGAATCTTCATCATCTGATTCATTGCTAGAGTCTTTGCCATGATTATGCTTATCCTTTCCAATGGATTTAAAACCAGCTTCCTTTTTTATGGGAATCTCTTTCTTAGTTCTCATCTCGTATGCTATTAGAATCCCCTGAATCTCGTCCTTCATCAGGTCTTCAAGATTATCTCTATCTTCCAATACAAACACCTTTGCCTCAAATCTTGAGGGAAGATTTCTCATATCTTTTGTACTATAGATTCTTCTTCCAGAGTGACCACGAGACTCTTGATAGCATGAACTATCTCATCAACTATTAATAAGTAAGCGATAATGTTTTCTTCATCTTTCATTCTCAAGGATTCAAATAACCCAGAGTAGTTATGCAATTTTTCTTTCTTTACCTTTTCGTCACCTTCATAGACACCTCTGAGTTTCTACCATACATCCTTGGTTGAGGCACAATGCATAACCTTGAAGAATTCATTATCTGTTAAATCACACATAAGTGTGTTTCTGGCTCTTGCATTGCATTCATATATTCTCCTCTCAACTGGATTAACTGTAACAACTACTGGGACAATGTAACCATCAACAATGGACTGCCAAACATCTGCTCCCAGTGATTGCAGATATACTTCCATCCTAACCTTCCAGAAGGTGTATTTGGTGCCATCAAAACTTGGTGTTATGTTGGTAGAAAGACCTTCACGTTTGTCCATATCTGTGCACAGATCTATCTTCTATATGTTAAGTTGCTACTGAAGAGGGGGGTGAATCAATATTAATGCAGTTATGAACAATTTTAACTTCTCAACATATTATTCTAAACTTAATTTTGATCTTCAATTATGCATCCATCATAAATAAACGTTTATTCATCCACATATGCACAAAAAAAAACACAGAACACAAAGAATGCTTGACCTGGAAATGCAAATGGGAGAAAACCACAGAATGCTCTTTTGCAATGAAAATATTACATTCAAGTAAGCACCAAATTCCTGTGTTTACCAACACCAACTGGAAGGGGGCACTGACCCCCTGGTTTTACAGGAAATGACCTTAAGGAAGTACCAACTCCATGTTTTCTCCAACACCAACTAGAAGGAGGCTATGACTCCCTACTCCTTGCCCCGTCCTGCTGCCCAGAAATACAAAATAAGATGTTTCCATCCTCAACTTCCAACATGCAGACACTTTTGATCTTTTGATATTCGTTTTGTTATGTGTACCTTTTGTATGTCGTCATATTGTTGTCACTTCCTTGCATACATCACTTGAATTCTAATTCCACTTAACAAATCACTTCTATTGATGAATCACTTCATATACCATGTGCTACTTCAACTAATCTTGTAGTATGTTCCAAGGTTCACTATATCGTTCTTCTATTGCGCAAATGCACTCACCAACTGATACCGTGCTTCAATTGATAGCTTGTTGTTTTGAGATTGCACACCAATATCAGATGGAACTACACTCTTACTGAGATATGTCCGTTATGTTTAAGTGCCACGATATTTTAGACAATCTGCAACATGTTTTGTATCATATGATTCATCCTTTCGGTTTAACGCACTTTCCTCAGATCATCCTCATCATGACGCACATACTTGATTCTGCTGCAACTCGTTCTTTGCGAATCTGATGGACTTATTTACTCATCACACTTCAACTCAATCATCGTACATCAGTTAAACATTTTCACTTCGCGCAACTTTTGATATACTTCATGTATGTCTCTGTGTGGATCCACCTTAGAACATCTGTGACTGTCTACATGATGTTTGTAATATGATCATTTTGTCCTCACGCACTTGCTCATCCTTTGCATTCTACCTTTTTGTCTTTGTGCAACCATCATATATCTACAACATCATTATGTGCACCATCAACTATATCATTCCTCTGCTTGTGCATATTCGGCTCCTCGCTAGGTCATGTTGTTCTATACCTTGAGCCCTTGATGCCCTGAATATAAATATGTATCTTCCACTTATAACTCTTCATCCTTGCTATCAATCTTACTTCAAAACTCCAACTTGATTCCCTATTTATACATGTCCTGCATAGATTGTATGTCCACAAGTTGGTTGTGGCTTTCCTTCTTCCTTGCTTCATGGATTGTTCTTATGCCACATGTCATGTTCTGCACCATTGATGTGTCCTTTCTTTGTGGGTTCTACGCACACATGGTCCTCAACTTGGTGGGACTTTCACCCTTGTTGTACCATCACTTGTGGGTCTTGTGCACTTGATGTTTCAATGCTTTACGGAACTTGCACATACATGATCTTCGACTTGGTGGGACTTTGACACTTGTGGTACCATCACTTGTGGGTCTTGCATACTTGCTCTGACATCGGATGTGGAATTGTACATATGCTAACTTCAACCATTCACCCTTCTTGAAAATTTTGCGCACTTCAAAAACTTAAAGCTTCTTCTTATTGGTGATGACTTGCACACTTTCAAGACTTGCATAACTCTTCAACCATCTCTTGTTCCACGCTGCTTGTGTACTCCACTTGACTTGCTTGCGCACTCTAGAATCTTCTATGGATTTTGTTGTGCACTCTAGAGTATTCTCTGGACTTGCTTGCACACACTAGAATTTGTCCCATGTATTCTTTGGCTTTCTTGCGCACTCTTCAAACTTCTGTCCAACCAACACTTTAGCTTGTATCTTGAAGGACTATGACTGAATGGACTTATGACTAGATCAAGTACATGTTCCTTATGTACTTCTTCAAAATGGATATTCATGACATACACCTCGACACACTTCTTCAGACTGGATGAAACTGCTAGATATATTTCTTCAGACTGGAATCCATATACTTCACCATCTTTCTTGCGCATATACTTCTCCAATGTGGATTTTCCATACTTCCTCAAGATGGCATGGGAATACTGAGTCCAATTGACTTCAATTGATATCAATGAATCAAGTTGAATCACTTGACATCCTCTTTGACATTAGTTGACATCAATGAAAACCAAAGTTCAACACCCTGGGGAAACCCTCTTAGTGACTTGAGGGAGAAAACCCCATCAAAAATTTCCTTAGTATATTGATAGATGGCAGAGAATGTCTTTTACGTCAAGAACCCCTTATGCAATTACAGAGCAAGAGAAAGATAAAGAAGAGAGACTCAAAATAATATCCCGCACAAAGAGAATCATAATGCCTTCAAGAGAGAAGAGAATTCGCTTCACATTGAATTCATCAATCCTGTATAACATATTTATATATTCTTCACATGCATCAGATTCTATTTTTATCTTCTGACTTCAAGATGAACTTGTCCTCCATTTGGATGCATCAATCTTGCATGAATAAATGCGCCCCACTTCTCATGCGGTGCATTAATTCATTGAACCGATTCTTAGAATGAACTTACCCCTTAACTCAAAGCAATATTTATTGTGTAAGTATCTCAGAATATCCATGTAAGTTGAGGAATTCCTTTTTTTTGTTTCCTATCGCATCTAACATGTCAAAAGAGGCCTTCATTATCTTGCACCAACCCTAATAATTTTATGCACTAGTGCTTCATTTATAGTAGTGCATTCATGTGTTCTATTTAAGAGGATTGATATTAAAACCTCTGATAAATCCTCCACCCACCTGCCTCCACTAGAAACCTCCACTATAAACATACAAATGAGACATTTTTGGGGGAGGTTCGACAAAAACCTCCACTAGAAGGTGTTTTCCTTTAGTAGAAAGTTATTTCTAGAAGACATACAATAGATCAATTGGTCTCTTTTTGCACACGTCGAAGAGCACTATGAAGGATTGTTGAGTAGAGAAGGAGTGAGTCTTTCTTATGTTGTGTGGGGTAGTGGAAGAGAGTGCCATGGATGGTTTGAGCACTATAAGAGGGTTTGGAGAACTTTGTAGTGAGAAAATTGGCTTGTCTTGAGAATATTGGGATGGGTTGAGTGATTTTAGAGCCCCATAAGAGGCTCCTTTTCCCTAATGGTATCATGGCTTGACTTGGGGGTGGATCGATAGGTGGTTCCTATGGCTTGGTGGAAAACTCCTCCTCAAAAACTAGTTTGGTGGACATACCTTTATTTGCAAAGAATGATTCATGGATGAATTCTTGTGGAATGCTTCATTGTTTTTCTATTACATAAAATTTAATGAGGAAATGAAAGAAATTTGAATGTGAATTGTTATTTTATATTTGGTATATGAATTCAATGATGTATTGTTGTTAAAGGTTAATTTTGGGCTCACAGATTGGTTATGAGGAAAATCAACTTTGTGGTAGTGTTGGATGGCCAAGGAAGGAATCCGATGAATACTACATAATGATAACATAACAATTTGGAGTCACCATGTAGTGCCCATCACCTTAACAATGGGCAAGAAGGGCTTGGGTGTGCCACACCTTTTCAGAATAACCATATGATCTTTGAACACTATAGATTGATAGAGGTGTTACAATAAACATAGATGATTGACCTTTGATCATTAAATCAATAAAAAAAATTATTGGAATGCATTCAATGGCAAAGAACATTAATTCGAAATCTGGAGAGCTAAAGATATACCTAGATCTATAAGCACTTTCTATCGTCATCTTATGGTCTTTGCAGGTGACGAAGCTTTATGATCGCTAACAACATGTTGCTTGTGATCCAATGTGACCATGCTTAGATTACAAGGAATTCATTATGATCCAATCTTGCTTTAGAGTCCCTAGTGAGTGTAAAGTAATTTAACAAAGTTTGAGTAGAAAATGCATCCATGAGATGCAGCTTATGAGTTAAGCATTAAAAAAAACAAAACAACCATGAACCAAAATAGTGCAGATTTCCGAGACAAATTTCATTCTTTCTCCATCCAATGTATCCACCATGAATTTCCTTGGGTGTTCAATGTCCCCATTTTGAAAATGTGTTAATTATTTTAATTGCGCCGAGAGGCGCTCTACAGCCCAGTATGAGGGAAATCTTCTAACGTGGATGTACCGTTACATCTAATAAATCGTAAAATTGTAGCATTACATCTAATAAAACGTAAAAAGTTATAATATGAGGGAGATCTAATAAAACGTAAAAACTAATTAATATTTAGTCGGCCATTAAAAGGAACGTGTATTTTTGATTGAAAAACACGGTTGACATCAATGCCTATATAAACAAAAAACAACATAAAAAAATGATAAAATAACGTTTTCGAAAAAATAAAATGTAAAAATTAATAGTAGGAGGGAGATCTTGTAACGGATGTAACATGTAAGGTTTGTAACCTTTGTCGGCCATTAATAAAATTTAATATAAAGGAAAAAATTATAATATGAGTGAGATCTTTTAATGTTACGTGTAAAGTTTGTGATATTATTGTCGGCCATAAACAAAAATGAATAATACAAACTAAAAAGTAATAAATATTATGTCGGTCATAAACAAAAAAGAAGTTAAAAAGACATTATAGCCATCATAAAATAAATAAGTTAAAAAATATTATAGTGGATATAAAAAGTAGAAACATAATATTATACCCAAAATAAAATAAAGAAGTAAACAAAAATGTAAAAAAATATATTATAGCCGATATTAAAACTATAAACATAAGAAGTAAAAAAAATATTATAGCTAACATAAAAAGTAAAGAAATAAAGAAGTAAAAAAAATATTATAGTGGACATAAGAAGTAGAAACCAAAGAAGTTAAAATAATATTATAGCCAACATAAGAATAGAAAAGAAAAGCAGCCATAATAATAGATAGATTTGCTAACTAATAATTACATTTGATAACTAAACATAACTCCAAGCAAAAAGAGATTTGAATCTTGGTCTCTAGGTTAAGACAAGCCCAATCACCTCACTACTTACCAATAGATCACATAGAAATGGTGTTAAAAAAAAATGCCATAATAATAGTTAGATTTGATAACTAACTATAACTCCAGGAGGCAGGGGGCAATGGCTAGGTTTAGGGTTTGTAAGTTACTGTGTTTTTTCTACAGGAATGGTGCGATCTTGTTGGTGAAGGTTGACTAATTTCTGGAAACAAACACTTGGAATCCAGTTGGCCCTTCGGGGCCAACCTAGTACCAGCCAAGTTTAAAAAATGGGAAGTAAATTTTGATTTGTTGTCATTTTTGGTTGGTCTTTATCTGTCATCATCAACTAAGTTCTACAGTTTTCAGTCTTTTTACCTTTGCTATATTGGCTGGGTAGTTGGGCTTATACTATTTGACGGGCTCTAAGTTTGGGGATTAATTTCAGTCCATCTATCGTTGTTTCTTTTTTGGCGGTGTAGCCTGTTTTACACTTTTTGTGGGCTTCAGGTGTCGTGGTCCTCTGACGGGTAGCTACCGGTGGATTTTTGTTGGGGGTGGTGTATTGATGGGACGTCAGGGGATTCCAGCTAGTAGTCCATTTACTATTGCTGGAGATATTCCGCAGGGGGGATGGAATCATCAGTTGGGTCGGATGAGCTGAGAAGCAGGAAGGATAAACCTCATTTCTCTCATGCATGGCCTAGTAGATTTAGGGGGGAGAAGGCTCGGAGGAGACGGTCTAATAAAACCATGAAAGTGAGGGAGGGCCTGGACTGCTATACCATCCCTATTGAAACGAACCTAGATAGGATCAAAATGTTGAACTCTCGGGTGGTTGCAGGGAGACTTGAATTTACTGGGGGTGACCAGCATGAGTTGGTGGAATGGGTTCGGAAGAATTGGTCTCCACTCTGTGGGGATATTCCCAGGGTGATGCAACTTTTAAATGGGTGGGTCATGTTCATTTTTTTGAAGCCGGAGCATGTGAATTTGGTTCTTAAGAGGTTCTGGTGCTTTAAAGATGGGTCTTTTTGTCTGAAGAAGTGGCATTTGTCGTTCAATCCATTGAAGGAGAAACAAAAATTTCACCATTTATGGCTTCTTATACCTGGTTTGCTGATAGAACTCTGGACAAAGAACATTCTTATGGGTATTGCCAACTCAGTGGGTCGATTTGTTCAGCTAGATAATAGCTCTTTATTTGGGTATGATACAAGGTCGGCGAAGGTAATGGTGGAGTTCGAATTGGCCCTAGGTCTTCCGGTTGAAATTGAGCTTCAGTGGGGAGATAGGGTGTGGATGTAGTGTTTAGACTAATTTAGAATTCCTTTTCGGTGTCATTTTTGCCAGCAGACGGGGCATATCCATTCACAATGCCCAGAACTCTGGTCTTCCACTCCATTGAGGTTGACGCCTTTCAATTTTGCTTCCAAAGAACAATTACCTTTGAATCGGTCTGGGGTTTCCCCAGAGCTTCACAAAAATCCGGGTAAGTTGTCTCCCAGACTTGGTTCACCTATACCTGTTATTCCAAAAGATGAATTAGCATGTATTCAGGATGCTGAGGCCATACTTGATCGTAAGTTAGCGTCGGGGGATACTATTTTGAATTTAGGTGATGCTGGGGTTTTGAACTCTAATGATTGCCATTTTTCTGAGAAGTCTAGGGCTTGTAGGGGTCTTTTTGGGGCTTCAAATGTTTCCGGGTGGATTATTGAACCCTCTGATTTTCCCTCTGGTAGTACTTTGAGTAGGGTTTTGGATGTTGGGGTGACTAGGGTTTTTTATTTTGCTCCATCGGTGTTAAGCACTTACAATACTACTCTACCTCTTGGGTCCTCTGATTTGTTTGTGGGGGGTAAGTATAATGTTGAATCTGGGCCTTATACTAGTGATGATACCATTATTTTAGGGGAGGCGGGTTACAAGACTTCTGATAAGCTGGATATCCTTTCTCCTCTCCCTATTTTCTCTAAAAACCCTTCTTCTAACCCTAGGGTATAGCCTTGTATTAATACACGTTTTCAGAATGTCACTCTTAGAAAGCCCAAGAGGAAAGGTAGGAAAGATTTGGGGGTTGATGATGATTCTGCTCTTGATTCTGTCTCTATTTCAGAGCATTTGAAGTCGAGTTTGGAGAATAATAACACGCATTGTCCACCTCTGTTTGTTGGGTGCACTTTGGGTAACAATACTGATTCAGTTGGTGGTGGTTTGGGGGATTCTGTTACTGGGGGCCTTGGAGAAAATTCCCCCTGTGATTTGGTTTCCTAATGTCTATCTGCACACTTAATATCAGAGGGTTGGGGTCGGCTGTGCGAGGTAGGGTCCTCTCCAATCTTATTACTACTACTCGCCCGAACATTTTACTTCTGCAGGAAACTATGTGTGTTGACAATGTTGCTATCTTGAAAATTGCAGGTATTCTCCCTAGGTGGGAAATTACTGCTATTAGTTCGGATGGGCTGTCTGGTGGATTATTGGCTGCCTGGGACCCTAGGTTTTACTCTTTTTTGTCTATAGGACCCAATGGGGTTTATTGATGGAAGGTTTCTGTAAAATGAATGATTTGCATCTCAATATATTAAATTGTTATGCTCTGTATAAAAATCGGGAAGCTTTCTGGAATGGGTTGCAATCCTCTAGGATATTGAGGATGGAGAATATCATTGTGGCGGGCGATCTCAACTTTACCAGATTAGCATAGGATATTTGGGGTGTTAAAGCTAAGTTAGATGTCCTTTCTGACTTCTTTACTGAGTTTCTTATAAATAATGACTTAATTGATGTTGTCACAGGGGTGAAGACTCCTACCTAGACTAATGGCAGAAGTGGGAAGGATGGTATCCACAAGAGGCTGGATAAATTCTTGGTAAATGCATCTTTGTTGCATTCCTGTGGCAGATACAGAACGTGGGTGGGGAAGAATAAGATATCTAATCATTGGCATGTTTTCTTTCAATTAGAAGACTGTGTGTTCCTACAAAATTATCCATTTAAATTTGATTGTTCATGGGCGAGCCAAGATGACTTTGTACAATTTGCTAAGGAGGGCTAGTTGAATCTTTGTAACATTTCTGAGCTTAACCCAGTGGACAATTTCTGCCAAAAATTGCAGAAGTTTAAGAAAAAAGTTACCAGTTGGATTCATTTGAGGAAGAAATTGGACAGACAGAAACTATTGATGGTGGAGGAACAGTTACAATATCTTTACTCACATCATTTGGATAGGCCTCTAGATAGTATGGATTTTGATATACTGAAAAAATTAGAGGAGGAGAAGGCTGATATTTATCTAAAGGAAGAGAAGGAATGGCATCTGAAGAGAAGATCTCTTTGGGTTAATTTTGGGGATAACAATACAAGGTTCTTTCACACTTTTGCTTCGACTAGAAGGAACAATAATACTATCTGGAAGTTATCTGATGAGGAGGGTAATGAAGTCTCAGGTCAACAGGAATTACAGGGCTTGGCAATGAAACATTTTAGTAAAATTTACTCTGTGGATCTGGGATGTGACCTTGATTCACAGCTTCAGGTGATTAAACACTATCCTAGATTCTTTGACTTTGAGGATGCAGATGATTTATGTCAGGAAGTTACCCTGGAGGAGGTGGAGAGGACTCTTAAAATTTTTGCTAAGGAAAAAAGTCTTGGGCCAGATGGCTGGACTGTGGAACTATTTTTACATTTCTTTGATATAATGGGTGATGATATTGTCAAGATGGTGGAGTTTACTCGGCTGGAGGGATATATGTCTGGTGCTTTAAACTATACATTCATCACATTGATCCCTAAAGTGAATGATCCGAAGAATTTTGGTGATTTCAGGCCTATTGCACTATGCAATTTTACCTATAAGATTGTCTCAAAGATCATTGTTGGGCGACTTAAACCGGTTCTCTCTAAACATATTTCAAGGGAACAATTCGGTTTCTTATAGGATCGAAAAATTCATGATGCTGTGGGGATTACACAGGAATTATTACATTCTATCAAATGTAGGAAGAAGAAAGCCATACTTCTTAAAATGGACTTAGAAAAGGCATACAATAAAGTTAATTGGGATTTTCTCCGATTAGTTCTGATACAAATTGGGGTTCCAGCTCTGGCAATTAGATGGATCATGACTTGTGTTGATACTATGAATATTGCGGTTTTAGTGAATGGTGCTCCTACATCCTTTTTTAGCTTCTCCAGAGGCATCTGTCAGGGGTGCTCACTGTATCCACTGCTGTTTCTCTTGGTGATTGAGGGTCTAAGTAGATTGATTATTCAGGCAAAATCGGATGGTAAGATTAGTGGCATCAAAATCACTAAGGACTTATACATCACACATGTCTTGTTTGTGGATGATGTTTTAATAGCAGGGTTGGATATTGTCATGTCCCAAATTTGGAATTGGGTCACAATGGCCTAATCACATTGGCCATATTCATTAGAGTTCGTAAAATTGATGTTAAAGGTGAAATAATTGCCAAGGAGGAAAATTACTAGTTTCCTAGGTTTGGGGTGGAAGCTTTGGGATTTGGAATAATGGGGATAATAAATTATGTTTGAACATTAGAGTGGCATGAATATTTAATAAAGGAGCTAAATAAATATATACAAGTGAAAATCAAAGTGGCATTTGATCATGAAGACACATGGAGGAAGTGGGACCCACATATGGCCAGATTTTCCCACTACACTTGGCATCATTCTCTCACCAATTCGAATTCAAGGTGAATGGTAACATACTTGGGGGAGTCCAAAAGGTATTATTCATGGCATGACTCATCCAAGGTCGAAATATAGAGGAAGAGTAACTCCCATGGAAGAGGAAGATGCAATTTGGAGCTAGTGAGACACTTGGGCTAGATTCCCTAGCTCTATGACAACAATGATGAAGATGTTATGACACCTATGAGAGAAATCAGACCTGAAGGCTGACATATGACATATATGAGATGTCAGGGATAAAAATAGAATCCAAGATGGCGCTCAAGAGTGTTAGGGTAGCTAAGATGCTTCCACATGTTATTTGGTGGAAGTGGGAAACTAGGAATTGTTGTACAAGTGGCGTTCTTTGGAATCTCTTCCCAACTTGAGTTGGCATGAGTCTCTTGGAAGGAATTCGACCCATGGAGGACATTAGAAATTTATAAATGTCAATAACAAAGAATGAAACCAGCTTTTGATCATTTGTAGAATTTGCAATTGCATTTGTGAAGAGGGAGAGCTAGTGGATGACTAGTTGCTTGCCTTAGCCAATTTCGAGGGTGAAAGATTCCCATCCAAGTTGGCAATCGGAAAGGCAATTCAGACCTTTCATTTGGAGCTTTAATGGGGTCTTTATTTGCAGGTTTAAGCTATAGGGCAGCTCATGGTTTCTTCTATTGCATCTCACTCCTTCAACCATTTCCAGTTTTGATGGCATATTCTTGATCCTTGAGGGAGGGCGTTTTTGGTGAGCTATTGTACTCTTTGGGGGAGCTTATAATGCCCCATTTATTTTTTAATATGAATTAAATACTCCGTTCTTCATCTGTAGAAAGTTTCAGGTCGAAATTCCAAGTAGAAATGTATAAATCTCAATTTTAATGAAAGAATAGTTCCATTTCCCCACTACCTTGTTGTGAATCAATGTAATGTTGATGATTTCGAATAAATGGATGATTCTATGATGCATTTGTGATAAATGGACTGCCATGGATTTATTTTACAAGTTTAATTTACTGTACTTGAGCATTTGAAGTATTTTTACTCAGTTTAATTGCATTGGGAGAAGAAATAGTGCCATTTCCCCAAGGGTCGAATTGGTGATTTTTGCAGTTGAATGGGAATGGTTGGAATAGATGTAAAAATAAATTAATGGTGCACATGAGACCTTAATAACATCCTTAATACATTCCCTACCTCTTTTCATAAATTTGAGTGGGTTTGGAGGCATTTGGGAAGCCATTTTCAGTACTTACCCTAGGGGGATTTGAACCCCAAATTACTAGTAAAATTGCATACTTGGTGCAGAATCTTAAGAGAGTTTGCAGAGGTATTTTGGTGGCCATATATCATCCATGAACATCAAATTCAAGTCCTAATATCATTAATACACCTTCCTTGAATATTTGAAGGAATTTGGAGTCAATTCGAGACCTAGAGACCAATACTAGTCAAAGGGAAATTACTAGTAAAGTTCCCTACATTGGCCATAATTGAAAGAGGATTTGCAGAAGTATTTTAAAGGTCCAAAAGAATCCCTGAAATACATATTTATGTTCTAACAACATCCATATACCTTCTCAGAAGATTTGGGAGCAATTGGAGCAATTTGGGGACCTAGAGCTCAAAAGTAGTCAAAGGTCAAACTAGGGAAAAAAGTGAAAAATTGCCATTTTAATAAAATTCCTAACAAGGGACATTACAGATACTTTGTTGGAATGGAGGAACTATCGTGATATTATCTCTTTATTTTGTAAAGCCTCTGGAATGTGTGTTAGTCTGAAGAAATCCTGTTTTTTTGGGAATCTTATTGCTGATGATCGTATTCTGGGTTTTCAATCATTGTTGACATATAAGTTTTGTATTATCGCAGATGGTTTTACCTATCTTGGGTTTCACCTTAAGCCTAATGGATACTTGATTAAAGACTGGGAGTGGCTGCTCAAAAAGTTTGAAAACAGGATTTCCAATTGGACATATCGTTTGCTGTCAATTGGAGGTAAACTTACCTTGGTTAAGTCGGTTTTGATGGGTACTCAGGTATATTGGTTCTCTTTATTGCCTATTCCTTGTTCTGTGATAAATTCTCTAAGAAGACTTATGTTCAATTTCTTATGGACAGGTGGTCTAAACAAATCCAGTCTTGTGATGGTTGGTTGGGAGAAAATTTCTCTACCCTTTGATGCTGGGGGTTGGGGCATTAAGGATTTGTGAGTGTTCAGTGAGGCTCTACGGTTAAAGAGCTTATGGCGCACAATTTTTGGTAATACACTCAGGTTGAGGATTATCCATCAGAAATATATTAAGACTGAGATCTCTCATTGGTTAAGGAATCCAGATAAGAAAGTGAGGGGGGTCTCACCGATTTGGAATGGCTTTATGAAAGTTTACAAATGGTTGGCCTTTAAATTATGTTGGAAAGTTGGCTCCGGGGCAGAAGTTGCTATTGCCGTTGATCCCATTTTGGGGTTGAATGATTCATATAGATTAACACCTAATCTTCTAAATAAGCTCAAATCTGCAGGTCATTATACACTGAATTCTATTGCAAATTATTTGAGGAGTGGCTATTGGGGTACGGATGCTGATCTTCAACTGTCTCCAAATCTTGCTCTGGAATGGCAGTAGTATACTCAGGGCCTTAATGCAGCTGGTATCCGTCTTAATTCTGAAGATGATAAGGTCGTTTGGGGAGGAAATGAAGCTATTGGCGTTGTGACTGCTAGTACTACCTATAGTTGCATGATTAAAAGGAGATGTATCTTTCCAAGACATTGGTGGTATGGAAAAATCTGGCAATGGCATTTTCCACTTAAACTGAAATGTTTCTTTTGGTTTGTATTACAGGACAGGTTGAAGACATGGGAGAATCTCTCATCATTGGGTTGGATAGGCCCCAGTCAGTGCATATTGTGCAGAAGGAATGTTGAAACAACTATGCATCTATTTATGGAATGTTCCTTTACACTGGAACTTTGGGAGAGAATATATCATATTTTTGATATCACTGAAAGATGGGGATGTCAAAATATTGTTACAACTTTGCAACAATGGATGTTGAATTGTAAAGGTCATAAGACATTGCCTATGTTCATTTGATGGGAAGTTTGGGGGATAAGGAACAAGGCTATATTTAAGGACTCCAGACCATATTTGGAAAACGCATATAATACTGTTATCAGTCACTATTTGAACTGTCAGAAGGAAGTGAAACCTCAAGCTCATAGAGACATTGGGAATTTTGATCTTGTGGTTATTAATATTGTTCTATTTTTTGATGGTGCTGCTAATATGGGCATTTGTGGTGTAGGAGGTGTCATTTTTCTTAATCTTGATCACTATTTCACTATTAAAATGAAGTGTGGCAGAGGCACAAATATGAAGGCAGAACTATTAGCCTTATGGTGTGTTGCAAGAGTGACAAACATTTTTGGTTTGGTGAATGTAAAGATATTCGGTGACTCTCGTGTTACCATCAAATGGGCTAGGGGGGAGTATGATATTAAAGTATTAAATTTGACTGGTTGGTGTGATAGAACGAAGGAAGAACTTCACAAGTTGGGGGTGGTCACCTTGGAACATATATTTTGAGAACACAACTCACAGGCTGATCTACTTTCAAAACTGGCTTTGGTAGGTGAAGATGATAATTATTTTGGGAGGAATTTTGTGAGAATCAGCTGATTGATTCTGGTAACTATTATTTTATGGGTTGATCTTGCTAAGTTATGCCAAGGACATCCTTATGTTTGTTTTTTGGCTTATGATGTATATATTCTTGAAATTTTCTGAAATACTCTCTTTTTTGAGAGGTTGTTGGAAGTACAGTATTTATACTGATATCATGTACTATTTGATTCAAAAGTGAATATCAATAGTATGCTTTTTTTCGCAGGAAAAAAAAAACTAATTATAACTCCAAGCAAAAAGGGTTTTGAACCTTGGTCTCTAGGTTAACACAAGCCCAATCACCTTAATTCCTACCAATAGACCACACACAAATGTTGTTAAACAACAAAAGATGCATATTTATTTCATTCGTTGCATTTATTTCAACAATGCATTTTTTTTGTTTTTTACATGTATGCATTGAATTTATTAATTTAATAAATAAATAAAAATTCATTAATTTCAGCAATGCATTGTTTTTTGTTATTTACATCTATACATTGAATTTATCAATTTAATAGAAAAATACTCTGCAATGATTTCAACAAATTAGATTTTGGTGGTCTTTATTTTAGAGTATATCGTGGATCCTCATGATAATATTGCAAATAATGAAGATATTGATGATCAAAGACGAAAAGTACGACAAATGTATATAATAGAAAGATAAAAATAAGCTTTGTAGCAAGATTTATGTGGTTGTTGATTTCAAAAGGTTTTGGAGAATCCATAGTATCCAGGTTCTTTAGTCAACGTTTCAAATCCATAACAGAAAAAGAAGCATCAAAATATACAGAAGAACAAAGAAAACACGACCGTGAACTAAAGAGATCGTGAAGAAGTGTTATTTGTGCAAATGAATTCTCAAAAGCATGAATGGGAGATAATTTCAAGGCTATATAGGAATCAATATAACTACCAATGAATATGACATACTTGGATACATAGAATGTGATAACAATTTACTCATACTTATTACTTACATTATTATAATCCTCATAATTCTTTCCGTGTTTTCAATTTAACCTATTCCTTACAATGTTGAAAGTTTTTATTGCATATTTTTCAGTGTAGATGTTATTCCATGGACGCATTGATTTCAGTGTATGGATGCATAGATTTCAGTGTATGGACGCATTGATTTCAGTGAATGGACGCATAGATTTTAGTAAATGGACGCATTGATTTAAGTGAATGGACGCATAGATTTCAGTATATGGACGCATTGCTTTCAGTGAATGGATGCATAGATTTCAGTGTATGGATGCATTGATTTTAGTGAATAGATGCAAAAATCAGTTTGCAGAACAACAAATAAATCAAAATGTACGAAATGACGACAGAAGAAGGAGAAGAACAAACAAAACAAAATGCAGATCAACAAAAAGAGAATCGGAAAAAAAAGTTAGGTGAATTGTCTCTATTTTTCAGTTTAACAATTTACTCAATCCTTAATACTTATTACTTACATTATGATAATCCTCGTAAATGTATCTGTGTTTTCAACTAAACCTGTTCCTTACAATGCTGATCAAACTCCAGTTTTGTGTCACTGCCCACGTCTGAAACTAGCCTAGATCCAAATCCTAGGCTCTATCAAGCGCCGAGAGAGATCAAATCTCCCGAGGTGCAAACCTCTTCTCAGGTATTGCACTCAAGGAACTTTTTGAGGAAAGGTTTGCACCTTGAGAAATTTGATCCCTCTCAGCGCTTGATAGAGCTTAGGATTTGGATCTAGACTGGATTTAAATAATTTTCTTAAATTAAAAAAAAAAATATGGAACATCCAAATCAAATATCTCTTCGTATAACACTTGTGATGGAAATTTGTGAGCCTTCAATGTGAATCCACCAAATTAAATGGATTGATAAAAAACGATACAATAAATGTGAATCCACCAAATTAAAAGGAACGGAGAAAAACTATGAAAACATGTAAAACATCCGAATAAAACATGCCTTCCTATAACACAAGTCAATGTCTTTTAAATAAACTTGTTAGCATTCATTGTCAAATTTGATTTTCAAAACCACTGTACCCACTTAAATTAAAAGGGATGGAGAAAGACGATATGAGAGATGTGAACATATCTTTGTTCACATCATTTGTTAATTTTGTTGGTGCACGTGCATTCTTCAGTTTTATTTTTCAACATCTCATGTTTTATGTCAAGTATTATAAAATTGTTTTATGTCAAGTATTATAAAATTATTTTAATTATTATGGTAATGAAGGATATTATTTGGTTTTATAAATGGAATGATTTAAGGTTAAATGTTATTAAAAAGTATAAAAGAATTTTTTTAAATAAAAAAATAAATCCCCAGGTCATAATAACAAAAGTCTACTTCTTAAATAGGCCTTGTTTTCTCTTTATTTTTATTTTATAGTAATCGTAAAAACAAAGTCTACTCTTTTGTGCTCTTTATTTTATTTTAATTGCAAAAACAAAGAAGTAAAATCTAAAGTCATTTTTTTTAATTTTTTTTTATTTTGATATATTGTTATTAGTATATAAAAACAAAATATAAAATAAATATATAGAACAGGGCAATTAAGATTAAGATAAATAATTTGTTAGTTATTAAATTATTATATTTTTGTGTTTATTTTTAAATAAAGATATATGTAATTTAAAAAATATATATATATATATATAAAAGATTTGATACATTATTAATAATAAAAGTTTTTTTGTCAATTGAGTGTAGTTTTGGTGGTTTGTTGGAATGTTGTTATCCTCTTCTAAGATTTAAATTCGCTTTGCCACATTTCTCCTTGGGAGCCAACTTTGACTATGTAATGATTGTAATGCTGACCATACCTTAATTTTTCAAAATAACAGGTGTTAGAAATTTACTGATAGATGTAACCCTCTAACAAATGTGAACCATCATTTTGAAAAAAAAAAAAACTTGAAGACTATATATTTCACGTGTATGGTTTACTTGGAATAACGTAAATTGAAAGAATCCAACTCCAAAAGTCATCGTATTGAAACAGTGCCGCTCCAACCAGCGGCGGCGGCAATCGGATTTCCCTTGTCTGATTACAAGAAATTTATGATAGGCAGCATCGTGCACGCCACTTCTTCCTCTGTTGACTCCACGCTGCAGTCTTCTCCTCGCGATATAAAAATTCATATACACCACAACTGATCAATGGATTCAAAGCTGGCTCCGGTATTTCTGAAGCACGATTCGCATTCAGCCTTCGTTTCTTCCGATTTATCGACCTGATCTTCCATTAATCCATTTCCATCACCAGTCTTGCCGAGAGTTTTTGAATTCCGGCAAATCAAGTCCCGACTAAGGGGTATCATCTTGAAGAAAAAGTATAGTGATGGGATTGCTGGCTTCCTGTGCGAGGGCACCCGATCATGAGACTGCTAGAGACTGCATCCGAGTACAGCAATTAAATGGGCTTGCCTATGAATTTGTGATACCGGTGAGAGTAAAAGACCTCCTGCTCCGCCATCCCAATCATTTTATTTGCAGCTCTCGCGGTCTCCAGGCCTGCGACGCCCGCCCGCTTCCACCGGAAGAGGAGCTTACGAAGGGCGATCTTTACTTCCTTCTGCCTTTCTACGCACTACAAACCGAAGATTTGGTATCTCTGGCTGCGAAACTGATCTCTCTTTCAAAGAAATTAAAAATTGAGCATGGTGCGTCGGTATATCCTTTGGAAAGTGACAAGGATGACAGTAATCACAGGAGGAATTCGGGGGAGTATGTGGAAAGACTGCTGGCGAAAAGCCGGCAATGCGGGGATAATGGTGAGCTGAAGCGGAAAGTAATGGGGATTTGTGATACTCCTCAATTGCGAATGGCTTATAGGAAGTATGTTCTATCTAAAAGCAGGTCATGGAGACCAGGCCTGTGTACAATCGATGAGAGTTGCTTCGTTTTTTGAGCCTCTGTTGTTGTAGCAGATGATGGTTCACATTCTTTTTAATGATCAAAAGCCCTTTGAATTAGGATATGATGATTCAAATTCCTTTTAATGATCAAAATTCCTTTGAATGAAGATAGTTTACTCAGCCGTTGTAGTATATGGATATGCGGTGAATCAAATCATATTTTTTTATCAAAACTTTTTAGTTTTATTTTTTTTAACCATGGGAACAGCAACCTCACAAGATATATCTAACAGCCCGCAAGCCAAATATACCAGAAACTTGTGACTCAGCAGCTCGAGACCCTTTATCCTAGGGGAGAGCCTCTATCCGGGGTAGCCTACCCTTCAAGCATTGTCACAATGGGCCAATGAGCGACCCTACCCCCTAAGACTCTTTATTTGTTATCACAAGAAGTTTATGTAGCCATAAAATTGCTTTAGAGTGGGATCTTTGTGCAATGAATTTTGTGAAAAAAAAAAGGGAAATAGTTCAAGAATAGAAATCAATATGTTCAAGTTATGAAAGCCATGAAATATCTTCTTGTAAACAAAGATTAGTGGATTCCCATTAGCATGTTGAAACATTATTGTATTGATCAAATTCCTTTGTAAACAAGTTATTTCTTTGAAATAAGTTGTTTCGCCTTTAGATGGAGGATGGTGACACCATGGAAGATCATCTAAACATCTTTAATACTCTAACAATTTAAGTGGCCTCTTTTGATACTAGTGTGGATGACGAAGACAAATAGATTATCTTGCTATGTTCTTTGCTAGACTCTTGAGATAATCTAGTTGTAGCAATTGGTAGTTCCACTCAATCCAGAGTAAAGTTCTAGGATGTAGTTGCATCATTGTTATCAGAGGAGATGAGGAGAAACTCCATTGAGAGTGTGACCAAGGATGTTTAATCTATGATAGAATATGTATTATAAGGGAATATCTAAGTCTAGAGGTAGATCTTTCTAGGACAATTTGAAAAGAAATGCTTGAGATGTGGTAAAGTTGGGCATTATAAGAAAATTGTAGGTCTAAGAGTGTTGATAAAGATAAGGGTATTGAGGACAATGGTATTAATGCAGGGAGTTTGGATTAGAACTGTATATAAGTTATTGGGAAGCACTTTTAATGATGGGTGTAATAGTTTTGTTGTTCTTCAGGATATAAATGAAGAAGACAAGACCCCTATTGTTCTTGTAGACAAAACAATGTTATGGCGTCAAAGATTGTAATGTACTGGAGAGTCAAAGGGACTTCGAGAAGTATATGGTAAAGGTAAGTTGAATTTCTCATTAGATTTTTTTTTGTGAACATTGCATGTATGGTAAATAGAATCGAGCAAGATTCCCATTTGGTGATACACTTGAGAAAAATGAATATTGGAGTTAATACGCAGTGATGTCTTTGTACATATTCATATTTCATCACTAGGAAAACATATGTATTATGTTTCATTCATTGATGATTTCTTGAGGAGAAAATGCGTCTATTTCCTCCATAATAAATATGATATTTTTGGTAAGTTTAACAAGTATAAAGATCTTGTAAAAAACTAGGTAGAGAAGAAAATAAAGGCATCGAGGACAAACAATGGTGGAGAGTTATGTGGAAATGAGATCAAGGAATTCTGTAATAAGTGTGGAATAGTGAGAAAAAAGACTACTCCTTACACACCTCAACAGAATAAAGCTGCAAAAAGGATGAGCATGACACCAATGGAGAAGGAAATGAGTATGCTTAGTGGTGCAAAGTTATCACAAAAATTCTAGGAAGAGATAGGAGATATTGCATACTACTTGGTAAATATATCACCTTCATCAGTACTATTTGACAAAACTCCAAATGAGGCATGGAATGGTAAAAAACCCTCTCTTAAACATCTCCAAGATTTTGGTTGTAATTCTTATGCATAGATTCCAAAGGAAAATATGAGTAAGATAGATAAGAAAGTAGAAAAATGTATCTATATTGGTTATAAAGATGGAACAAAATGTTATAAACTTTGGAACCCAGTAACTAAGAAGATTGTTTATAGTTGAGGTGTTTTATTCAGAGAGGTCAAATTTCCTCCCAAACGGGAATTCCAACCCAAGGAAGAAGAACCAACGATAATAGAGTTTGAGTTGGAAGGTGAAGAATCTAACTCCACATAATAATAAATGGATGCCATGGATAAAAATAAGACTTGAGGTCTTGTTAAGTTTCCACTAGAAAGAGAAACTATAAGTAGAAAATGAGTGTTTAAGAAGAAGTTGAATGTACAAGGTAAGGTGGATAAGTACAAATCTAGTCTAATACCTAAGGGATATTAGTAGGTGAAGGAAATTGATTTTGGTGAGATTCTTTCTTCTATTGCTAAATTAAATTATATTAGATTTATTTTGTCTATTGATGTCGCTTTTGACCTTAAAGTAGATTCGATGGATGTGAATACATCATTTATACATGGTTATTAATACCTAAAAATGACCATGTACTATCCCTATGAGTAAAACCCTTAAGAAAGGAAAAATAAAGTAAAAAACCCCAAAAAGCATTTTGTCCTAAGTATAAAAACCTATCTAGGACAAGCCCCCTAGAAAGAAGGAACCTCCACCAAAATAGGGTCTTCCCGCAAAAATAGGGGAAGTCCACTAAATATGGAGGTTGCCCGCAAAACAAAATTCCCACCCACTTTCAAACCTTGCTGGCGGTGAAAACCAAAACCACCATGGTTGAGGGTTATCAAAAAAACCCCAAACCATAGTTATAAAAGTAAATTTTTCTACCCTCACAATAACATTTGAACCATTTTTCCGTTCACATACCTTTCTCAACACTCCCTCTCGTGTGAATGTTGAACCCCTTTGTGTTACTTTCACCCTCATTGGTCGAGATCTAGCCTGTCCATTCCCTGTGGTGGCTCGGCGAGGGAGGATAGATTCAGGAGGACGAGCGGGCTCACATGCCCTTACAGGTACTATTGTAACCTTATGCTTGTGAGAAATTTAATAAGTTCTTGCATTTGTAATTCCACAAATGCGTGAAATTAATGGTGGTTTGAGTTGTATGTGTGTTTTTTACTGGAGTACACTGTGGTAGATAGTTTTTTTCTTATCATTTTACTGTTTTACGGAACTAAATTTGGATTATTTTCAATTGTTACCTCACTCTTGTCTTAGGTTTATGTTAGCTTATATTATATATGTGCATAGTTTTCCATATTTCATCTATTTTACTTCGGCTTTTTACCGCACGCTCTCACACACAGAGCCATGGGAACCACATTTCCCAAGCTCTCTACCTCGGCTTCAACAAGCCGGTAGATCCCTCTTTTCTGCCCGTTGGTGTGTGAAAGCCCCACCAACAAAACTGGCGACTCCGTTGGGGACAACCCTACAGATATCTCGTATTTTTTGTTGAGCTTTTAAGTAGTTTTTACCATTGATTTGGAAGTGTTAAGATCTCTTTAAACAGTTGGTTTTGTGTGTTGCTGACCCTAATGTTAACCCTTGGCTGGCCAAACCGGCCTAAGCCAACCTCTAATACCCCATTTCAATGTTTCTTTAAGCTTATTTTTTTGTATTTTCCAATTTTCGGAGTGCACCTGTTTCTCATTTAAGAGTGCCCCTGAGTGCTCCTATTCCTCATTTAAGTGTGCCCTAGAGCGCTCTGCTTCCCCTGTTAAGTGCGCCCTAGAGTGCTCTTTTCCCCCTATTAAGTGAGCCCTAGAGGATGTAGTTGCATCATTGTTATTAGAGGAGATGAGGAGAAACTCCATTGAGAGTGTGACCAAGAATGTTTAAGCTATGATAGGTCATTCCCAAGAGAGGGAAAATAAGTATTCTAAGGGAATACCTAAGTCTAGAGGTAGATCTCTCTAGGAAAATTTGAAAAGAAATGCTTGAAATGTGGTAAAGCTGGGCATTATGAGAAAATTGTAGGTCTAAGAGGGTTGATAAAGATAAGGGTATTGAAACTGACACATGCAATATTGTTTGAGGACAATGGTATTAATGCAGGGAGTTTGGATTAGAATTGTATACAAGTTATTGGGAAGCACGTTTAATGATGGGTGTAATGGTTTTGTTTTTCATCAAGATATAAATGAAGAAGACAAGACCCCTATTGTTCTTGTAGACAAAACAATGCTATGGCATCAAAGATTGTAACATACTGGAGAGTCAAAGGGACTTCGAAACTACATTAAAAAACATGTTTTCTCTCACTAGAAACACACTTTTAATGTATTTTAAAACTTTCATGGTGTGGATGTTGTTAAAAGTATGCAACATGGGTATTCATTGGATGCATAATTTAATTATGCATCAAACGAGTCCTCCCACTTGAAATTTGAGTAAACATAAAAGGAGATAAGTTGAAAATACGATCCAAAAAAGTAGTTTTTTATTCTCTCTCTACTATTATTTTATTATTTTCCGTAGGAGCCCCATTTTTTACCCAAATTTCCTCTAATGTATCATTTTTGTGATATGACTTTGGGATATACTCACGACCTTTTACTTGACATCTAGAGAGTCACTTGCTAGTGGTCTCCTTACCACTCACGAGTTTCCAAAAATGTTGCACTTGCTTGTTTTTTGAAGTCTCCTAGCCGGTTACCCGCTTGTTGTAAAGCTTTCACCCGCGAGTTCCTCATTAAGTCATGAAAATTTAAAAATAAATTATAAATAGAAAAAGTTGGAGGTGGTTTCCTAACTTCCACACCGACCCTAACTATCCTTCTCTCGAAACCACTCTCCTTGACTTGTCATAAATACAAAAGGAGGGCCATGAGATAGGGGGTCCACTCATCTTATAAGGAAATGATGGAGAAATTTTTATTGAAGGAGAGGAGCAAGAGAGTCCAGATCTTGGTTTTAGAGGTGCTGTTGTAGGACAAGGTGAATGCATTTCTTGTTATCTTCATGATCAATAAAGAAGCCTTTCTCTTCCCATATTACTAGTGTTTGATATATGAATTGAATATTTTGATGTTTTTCATGCTTTTACATGTATGTGCTTTCAACTTTATTATTCATCCATGTATAGCCAAATGTTTTGAGGAAGGTTACATTTGTTTTGTAGGTATTTACACAAGTTTGTGGAGCATAGCAAAAGGATTCAAGTGATTGGATCAAAATTCTTTGATTTAAGGTACCAATTTGCTATCCTTGTAAACCCTTGTCTTTTGCATTTAAAATATCTTGTTTGTTTGTTTGCAATTTCCTTGTTATCTGCTTGATCATGTTAGTATGTTGGTGACCTCTTTACTTTCCATTCATTAGGAATATTTTTCGTACAACAGAATTGGCAACTCCACTTGGGAGTGCCCTATTCTTTGGGAGTCCTTTTCTTGAAATTTATTTAGTTTGAGTGTGTTTTTAGGTTCTAGGAGGAGTTTGCAAGGGGTTGGTACCCCTACTCTTGGCCTAGAATTTGGTCTTGCTAAGCATTTCTTCTTCTTTTAAAAATTTTTGAGGCACAGATGCGAGTTGTCTGTACTTACAGTAGTGATTTTTACCTATTACCCACATGTTGAAGGTTTTACACCTACGAGTGGCTCGTCTGTTGTTGTTTGCACAATTGTAGGTACTCTTGTAGGTTTTGATTTTCCTACTAGGGTTGTATTTTTAGGGTTTTGCTTTGAATAATTGTGAAGTCGTTGCTTTTGGAAGGTCTGTATAGTCATTTTACTGTCTGTGTCCAAGTATTTACTCTTCCTTTTGACCTCTTTTAGCTTGAAGATTGTTAGGGTTTGTATCTGAGTCTAGCATGCTTGAGTGTTTGGTTTGTGGATGCTTTGGTTGACATTCATTGGTTGTTGGTATGTTTGTGGGTTGTATGTAACCCTGAAGAGTTCCTTTTTGGATACTTTTTCTTATCTTTCAGTTCCTCACTCAAAGTATCTTATACCAAAGTTAGTAAATTTGAGTCTTTGTTTGAATTAACTAGTTGGGCATGTTGTTTTTCAGAATTATGAGAGTGTTAGAGTTCCGGCCGCGTAAGCTTAGGTGTAGAGGATTTTACACTTTGTTGTAATTTGAGTGTAGTATGCTTGTTTATAGTTATTTTTTCTTTTTCTATATATTAAAAGGAAAATTCAAAAAACAAGTAGTCTCCTTAGCAGGCATTGTAGTCAAATTTTCAGAAGTAGTTGCATTCACATATATATATTTTTTAAAAAGAAATTGTTTACTTCATTAGGGTTGCATTATCAATACTTTGATTTCGAAAGGAAAAAGTAAAAGCAAAAGAAGTAAAAACATCATTATACAATTTCATTACACACTTATCATGTTGTTCTCACATTTCAGTTATAACATCACCATGCACACAACCACTACCTTCTGACTGTATAATATCATTAAATAGAACAATTAACTTAAATTCAATTAGTAACTTTTCTTTTTAGGTTATATCACCAACTAGATCAGGTTAGTGCTTTGGATTAGGGTGTCTTTAACTATCCAAAGAAAATAAAATCAGACATAGTGTCCAATCTTTAGGTAAATCCACCTTTGTAGAAGGTGAACCGGGAAGCTCCACTAACACCAGATTCAAGCACGAGGTCGTGTGGGGTTGAGTAGAGGATATACCCCTCAGATATTCAATTGAAAATATACCAGGATTGGTGCATGTATGGGTATTCATTAGTACCTTTGGTGCTTCTAATTTTCGAGCTTTGTTACCCTACCCATGCGCATTGATTCGACCTACAATTGTCCCCACGGACCTTCTCTATAAAGTTGGTAGCCTTAGAATCTGTACCTTTAGGGATCTACAAAGGTGTTGGTGGAAGGTTATATCCATTACACCTAGGACAGATTCAAGAGGACATCCATTGCAGTTCTTTGGGAAGGCGGTTGGTGACTCAAACACTTGGCCCTATAGTTTCTGTATTGTGGACCCTAGACAACTGTTCTTCATCCTTTCATTTTTTTTTTCTGGGCCATCATCATCCCAGATGATTCTTTGGAAGGTCATCTGTTTTCTTGGTTTGGATCACTTAGGATTTTTTAGTGTTGTGTTGTTTGATTACTCATGTTTTAGTTGGCCCTAGGTTTTTATTTAAATAAATTTTTTAGTTGTGGAGGATCATCCTCTCCGTAGATATAGGATGTTGCAAAACCTTCCTCCACTCACTGTGGAGCCTCCACTGCGACCTCAATGGTGAATAATATACACAAGTGGCTATTTTGAGCCAACTAGAACAATTGACCCACCTAGGGAACCTTATCCTATCACTCAAACGTCATCGGTTTCACACATAACTAAGGTTGAGGACTTGCAAGATGAAGGATTTGTAAGACCCTTTAACCCACCCTTAACTGGACTCTACGATCTAATGTTAGCACAAGTAATCTCTTTAAGTCAACCTGAGTTGAGTGTTTATAGGTTCACGTCTGGTTTTATTATGGATACCACAAGGGAAGGGTTAGGAAATGTGTTCACTCCTACATCTTCTACCATGTTTGGAGGGTTCTCTCCTCCTCATGTTAGTATCGAGGTGCCTAGTACATTGTAGTTAACTTCTTCTCCAGTCACATCTTTGAAATTCAGTACGGTTATATCCTTAGAGTCACTTAGCACTCAAAATGCTACTACTTATATACCTTTCAGATCCAACACTGGTTCATCTAGTGTACCTTTTACTAAGATTCCTACAGTCTCTTTTACATCATCCCCTTTCCTTCAAAACTTCCATACTGGTCCCACTAGTTTAGCTCCTTTTGTTCACGAATTCCCTTGGCATGGAGGATATATTCCTCCTTTTGCACCTTTTGTAGGCTCTGTGCCTGTTCATTCCAATACACCCTATATGAGTCAAAATACCTTTATAGGATATGGTTTTCAACCAACTAATGTACAAACATCGAATGTGCCTATAGGGAGTGCTCCTTTTTCACTTTTTGGTGGAAGAGGGAGTACCACTTTCACTTTAACTCCTTTTTCAGTTGGAGGCAGTAATACTCAACCATAGTGGAGTGGACCCCAAGGGAGTAATCTACTTTCTTATGGATGGAGCTCTTTTTGAAACACCTTTACTTCACAACCAATGTCTGGTGGAAACCCCAACCAACCTTATGGGAGCTATGGCTTAGGAAAGGTTCCTAATCCACCCGCCCAAACACATTTTTTTTCGGCTAGACCTCAGTTACCCTTTCTGGCAACTTTGAATTTTCCAAACCTTTTGAAAATCCTGAAGAATCTAGTCCATCATGATCATATGTGGCCTCCTATTCAAACCAAGCTGCCTTCATACATCCCAAAGTTTGAAGGTAAGGATGGTGAATATCCTCGGGACCATGTCACAAATTTTCATTTGTGTTGTTCGTCCAACTCATTGAACGATGATTCTATATGGTTGAGAATCTTTCAAAGAACCTTAAATGGGGTAGCATCCAAGTGGTATATTGAATTGTCATCCGCTACTTATAATTTCTTTCACGATTTAGCGACAGTATTCATTAACCATTTCCAACTTCCCATTTAGTATGATGCTAGCACAGACCTTTTGTATACATTTAGGAAGAATAAGTCCACTCACATTTCTGATTACATTTAGGAGTGGAGAAGGAGGAAAAGGATGATCAAGGTTGAGATATCTCTGGAGTTCTTATTAGAGTGGTTTTTGAAATAACTCCTACCTTACATCTCTAAATATTTTTCTACTTCAGGGGTTACCTCAGACGAAGAAGCCATTTTGAGAGCCCATCAATTAGACTTGATTTATTCTCAGTCTAGGATATTGTATGAAATTATTCTTGGCACACCGAGATCAAATACTGATCTTGTCAACCCTAAGCTTGGACTGCATATTCATGGCATTGTTGGTTCAGTTGATTCATCGACTATAGAAGCTTTGGAAAAGCAAGTGCAAGACCTATCTATAAAGCATTATGCAGTGGAGGCAGCTATGGTTTCCACCTCCCCTTATCAAACAAATACTGTACATAAGGTGCAGTCTAACCAAAAGGGTACTCAGCAACGTGATGGCAAGAAAAACAGGGAAAAAAGGGTTAGGGTAATCAAAACAAGCCCAAGACCACTAAAAATGCTAAGGGAGGTAAGAAAGAAAAGAATAAAGTAAAACTTTGCAAGGAATACCACTTGACTCATCAATGCTCCTTAATTGATGAATCCCAGAAGCTACTACAACAAAAGAAACCAGTCATCCTGAAGGATCCTTTTCCTAAAGGACAAAACATGGCTTTTGGCGGCTCTAGTGCTAGGGGCACCCAAGGTGCCACACCATATGATCAATCATATATAAACATGGTTAGTTCAGACACTTTATTACAAACAAGAGAAAAGAACTATAGCCCCAAATCGTTGCAAAAAGACAAAGAGATTCATGAGGTGTCCCCTCCTTTTCACATTGAGAGGCCTGTCGACCCCATGCCTAAGATACTAAAAGGTGTCTATGAGAGGGAATCACACAATCCCAACGTGAGGGCTTCTCCCAACTATTTGGTTGTGGAATAATTATCCAAAAATCCGCTTGCCATGTCAGCTTTAGAATTTTTACAAAGTTTACCCTCACAATGGAATGCAATTCCACCAGCTATAGGAAGTCTTGATTCCTCAAGTATGTTGGCAAAGTTTGATATGTCTGATATCAAACCTCGGTTTCTGTATCATGTTGCCTTCCATATTGAAGTAGTTCAGGGTTCTAAAACTATTGGATGAACGGTAGTGGATGAAGGCACGTCTACGGGCGTAATGGCTATTTATTGCTGGCAAGCTTTAGGATCCCCTGAGTTGGTTCCTTCAATAACACTACTTACTACTTTCGATGGAATATATTTCCGTTTGCATGGGATTTTACCCTCCTTTGAAGTCCAGTTAGCAGGGAAAGTGGTTTCAGTTGAAGTGGAGGTTGTAGATACTCCTCTTAACTATAATATGTTGTTAGGAAGGAGTTGTATGTATGTTATGCAAGCCATTCCATCATCCATTTTTTGGGTCTTGGTATTCCCTCATGAAGGATCAATCGTCATTGTTGACCTATTGTCCTTTACCTGGAAAAATAACACAACCTCTTCTGAGTCAAATATTTTGATGATTAATCAGGAATGACCACCCAACGAGAGTTTGGGAGTAGGTTTATATTCTTCTCTTATGGGAACTTTCGATTTTTGTTCTCCCATGAGTTATATTGGTTCAACGAGTACTCCAAAAAATGTTTCAGTATCTAAGGATGTTTTTACAATCTCTAATAGATTTGATCTGTGGATCTTACCTACTCAAAATGAACTAGTAATGCCCCAATATGTGGCAGAAGTTGCTTATCAAGAATTACAAAAGTATGCCATGGATTCTATCTTGTAATGTACCAACCAAGACTGGTGATACACTATCTCATTCTCCTACAAGACTAAATGCAAAACAACGGATTCTGGTGACTAGTTTGAGTGTAAGTAGGAAAAATAAAAGTACTATGGAGGGGATGAGTAATATGATAGTTGATAGAAACTTTTCACAAATTACTGGTACCATTAATGTTTCGAACATTAGCCAGGCTAAATTCTACTCCAATGCTCCTGGGCACCCCAACATATGCAAACTAGAACACCAACTAAGAATTGATTGAGAACCAGTAGTGAGGGATTCATAATTATGGAGGATAAATAACAACAAATAATAGTCAATAGAAATACTAGGTTCTCTCCATAAATTTTGGGAAGGTTCTGAGGAAGTCTCACAAACATACAAGAAAAATTTCCTTCTAGGATTGCACAACTAGACCAAATTCAGGACTTCCAAAATAGTGTGATAGGATCACGAATTTTTTATATGAATACTGTAACAAGTCATATGAAATCTTAATTAACATCTAAAACATAAATCACTTCATTTGGATCAATAATCATTCACTTACCATACAGATTCTGGAAACTAGCTCAATTTCATTGAAATCTAGACTATGTGCAAGAAGAGGTATTATAATCAGATTTGTATTTAGTATACCTTCAGAATTGACATCATATATCCATTGCTACAGTCATATCATCCATCAGTAGTTGATTCATACATCAAATAGTTCTCAAGAATTAGATACAACCAGAAGAAACTCCTTCATCAAGAAAACTAGGAAATTACTCATAGATCTGCATGGAGAGCTATCAAATCTATGTCATAGTTTTGTACTCCGCTGGTGCAGAATTCAGGACCTGAAATAAGATGAATGAAAATGGTTGAATACCTTCAGACTCTCACAGGAAGCATGAGCACATCTCCCAAGTCACTGAGGCACAATTGCACTCACTCCAATTATCAAACTGTCAAAAGATGTGAAATGGAGTTGTAATACTCCTTTTATAGATTTAGGTGAATTTTTGACAAATTAATATAGGCTAAGGCACCCTCACGAAGTGGATAATTTTGCTTTTCTTTCTGCTTTAGCTTTTGCCTTGCTTTCTCCTTTGCTTCGCTTTCTACTTTAGATTTTGCCTTGCTTTATGCTTTTTATTTTGTTTTTTTCTTTTTATTTATGCTTTTGCTTTTGATTTTGAATTTCTTTCTTTTTCTTTTCTATCCTCTTTTTCATGCTTTTCTACCTTCTCCTTCTTTTCTGCTTTGTTCTTCTTTTTTATGTTTTTCTGCCTTATATTGCTTTTCTTCTTTGTCCTGTTTTTTCTTGCTTTCCTGATTTTTCCTGCTTTTATGCTTTGTCTTGTTTTTTCTTTATTTTATTCTTTATCCTGTTTTCTACTTTTGTCCTGTTTTTCTGCTTTGTCATGCTTTTCTAGTTTGTCCTCTTTTATGCTTTGTCCTACTTTTTCTTGCTTTTTTGCTTTATCTTGCTTTTATGCTTTGTCCTTCTTTTTCTTTCTTTTCTGCTTTATCTTGATTTTATGCTTTTTTCCTTTTCTTCTTTGTCCTACTTTTGTCCTGCTTTTGTGTTTTATTTTGTTTTTCCCGAGCTTTGCTGCTTTATTCTGCTTTCTTCTCCTTTTCCTACTTTCCTTGCTTTGACTACTTTATCTTTTCTTGTCTTACAAGTTACCTCTTAGTCAACCTTATCCTCTAAGGCACACTTGTGGAGAATTATCCACTTTATTCCAAAATAAAAATATCTAATTAATAAAAATTACTTCTACCAAGTGCATTTCAAACTTAGGATAAAAATAAAATTAAGCTTCCTAACTAATTAATGCCTTAATCTCAAAATTAACCCCAAGTAAATGATATTTTATCCTCAACCCAAGGGATTGATTGGGTTAGGAACTCAATCCAATGATCATCAATGTAGGGGACATGACAGTCCTCCCATCCCAAGATTGCTTGTCCTCAAGCAATGAAAAAACATGGGGTTGAGAAAGTTGTACACTACCACCAAACTGTTGTTGCCGATCAATATGGCCAACCAAGAAAGTATACTATGTCACATGGTGTTGGCATATGCTGGAATCCTCGGTATGATCCAATGCATCTTCTTTGGAGCTCCTCCATGGAAACCTCTTACCCAACCTCATGTGAGTCTCCAAACAATCATGGTGACTAACTAAGAGTGGAACATGAAAAACTACAAAAATATCCTTCTTTAAGATTGACTCAGGAACTAAGTGGATAGGGTCTTTAAAGTGGATGAATGTCATATGTGGTTCTTCATGAATCATCCCATCCATCGAATCACATGCAAACCATTGTTGTTGCCACTCATTGAGTTCAATCTCACACTCAATTGGCATTCAACCACTGCACATATATGGTCTAGCATATCCTTGTTATGGTGTGGATAATGCTTCTCATGGAGTTGAAATCTCTTGTGCACATCTTTGGGTATGGAACAAATAAGGGTGGAGTGAATCCTTTCCTTGTAGACACCGGCTTCACCTTCCTCAAGCATGATATTAAGATACATTTTCTTTATTCCTCCAACCAAGGATAATTTTAGGGGCGAAATTTAGCCCATGGGCTATTTTTCCATGTTTTTTTTTCCAAAAAATGATTCGCCAATTTGCAATTTTTGAATCCCCATTTTGCCCAATTTTGATGGGGTAAACTTTTTTCACTCTAAAAATCACCAAATTATTATATAAACTATGTAAAATTCTTATAAATTGAAATAATTTTAGAGAAATATCACCAAATATTTTACATTTGGAATTTTAAGGATTGGTAAGATTCGACAAGGTTTATACACTTTTAAGTAAGTATGGGTCCTTAAAATTATCCCTTCCTCCAACTTCACACTCAAACAATGAAATTGTTTCCAAGCATGAAATGCAACTCCCCATTTAAGGAAGTTCTTAATTAGGAAAAAATCATGGGAAGCCCCCATAAACCCTTCCATAAAATATGATTTGGCACCCAAAAGATGCCTTCCCCCATGACACCAAATTGTTCTTCTTAGACCCAACCATTCAATAGCTCATCTGCAAATATGCCTTTGTGATACTTTGCTACTAAATGAATTTCCAAAACAAGTAAGCCTTCCCATGAACACAGAAGAACCTCTACTACTATATTCTTGTATTCATGATCAAATTTATAAACTTGGACTTCACTTACCAACCTTGGTTTCCAATCCTTAAGCTTCATTGGTATCATGTAATGCATCCCACCTTTGTGATCATATTTGATCACCCATATGTTTTCCTTTAAAACTGATTTGAACCAGTCCATAACATGCATGATGGCTGTCATGATGCCATGCTTCTCATATGGTTGCAACCTTCTTCTTTCTGAAGCATGGGTTCTCCCAATATCCATCAAAGTTTCTTCTATTCCTCTTTTGTGACACCCCATTGTAGGCCGAATGGGTGAGTGGAACTTGGTGTTGAGTATGATTGTCATTGATATCAAAGAAGTTCATTAATTACAAAGGAATAACAAAGAAGGTGATTACATGGCATGTATGATGATGTGGCATGTTTTTCTAGTGGTCTCATGAATTTGACATCGTTATGTAAAAGTATGGAAATTCAGTATAAATGGTCAAAACCATATTTAATCGATGCTTAATTCTGGTTGCTCTTAAAACTAGTCGAAAATGTCAAAGAAAAAAAAGTGGTTGATAGTCATATAAAGTTAGTCGGTGTCGACCTCTTGTATTATGGTCGATTCCTTGTAAATTAATTCAGCCTCTTTTCGACCAGTGTCAGTCGAGTCAGAGTCAGAGATGAGGTCGGCAAGTCGGAGTGCAAATCAGAATTCTCAGTTAGAACCAGAGTCACGAGTCGGAGTTGTAGATTTAGTTGGCACGTCAGAGTCGCAGTCAGAAAGTAGCACTCGGAGTCAGAACCAAAGTCACGAGTCGGAGTCAAAATCAAAGTCACGAGTTAGAGTCGTACTCAGAAATTAGGAGTCACGAGTCGAGTCGCATTCGGAAATTCAAAGTCACGAGTCGGAGTCACAATCAGAAATTCGCAGTCAGAATCGGAATCATGAGTCGGAGTCGCAGTCGGAAATTCATATTCAGAGTTGGCAATCGGAATTGGAGTCAGCAGTTCAAAAAATCAGGATCTGTTAGGGATCATCCTATTGAATGAGTTTTTGGTCGAACTGCTAAATATAGAAGATGATAAGTTTAGCCAAACTCTACAAACAACATGATGAATATTAAAACTAAACACAAGTTAAGAATAGATGCCATTAGACAAAAATATAACTTGTTTTTGTAGAAGGACATGATGATTTCTTGTAGCGCTTCATTGAAAAGACATGATAGTTCAACAACTTGTGATATATATAAAGATAAATAATTCTGAAATAAAGTTAGAATCTATTGTTCGTATTAGAGATCGGTAACAGAGTTTAGAGAAATAAAAAACATAAGCGTTTCTATAGTCCGAATTGAATATTTTAACAGAAGAAGATCTTGTAAGAAGTCTTTGAAGTTCTGAAAATAAACAGGGTGGTAGGGTGGTGCTAGGAAAGGCTGTAAGCTTGTAGGGGTTCAAAGTCTCCTCCCAGTAGTATCCGGTAAACAGGGTGTTGGTGCATCCTTCAGTTGTAGCCGAGAAACTTAGGGATTGGTGTCTCCAGCAAGTTGGTTCTTGCAAAAACATTTGTAAATATAATTTTGCAATTGTAGAAGAATTTGTGGTTTTCCCAATTGGGTTTCCACGATAAAATTTGTGTTCTTTTTATTTTGTTGATTATGTGTTTTAATAAATATTGAAAAAGTGGTTAAAATAATATAAAAGTATTAATACCGATTCACCCCCCCCTCTCAGTATTACTTGATATTTCAACAATTGGTATCAGAGCAGGATCCTTCATTACATTTTAAATTACTGGAAGGGAGATCCCATTAAAAACCACTATGGATCAACAAGAAGGATTAGCTTCTAACAGAGTCCCACTGTTCACAGGAAACAATTATGCATTCTAGAGTATAAGGATGAAATACCATTTGATGTCTCTTGGATGCAATATTTGTAACTTTTTTGAAAGAGGGTATAAAATACCAAACTACCTACCTACATACAGATATGAAAAGGAACAATATGACTCCAATGCAAAAGCCCTAAATTCAATTTTGAATGGGCTAACAAATTTTGTCTTTGTCAAATTCATGCATTTCAATACAACTAAAGAAGCTTGGGGAAAATTAAAAACTACCTATGAAGGGAATTCCAAGGTCAAGCAATCAAAACTTCAGATATACAAAGGGCAGTTTGAAAATCTGAAAATGAAAAAAGAAGAAAACATTACAGAATACTTTTTACGAGTAGATGAAGTTGTCAATGCTTTTAGAGGACTGGGAGGAGAAATAGATGAGAAGGAATTTGTTCAAAATATGTTAAGAACCTTGCCAATGATATATGACTCAAAAATATTAAATGTGGAAGATAGAGATGATCTTGAATTTTTGACAATAAATGAACTTCAATGGATTCTCACTGCATATGAGATGAGAACATGACAAGAAAAACCATAAAAGGGAATCAACATTCAAAACTCTAAAAGAAACAAAGAAACAAAGAAACAAAGCCATATATAAAAATAAAGCCACTCAGAAGAGTCAGATGAAGAAGAATCAAATTTCATTAGGAAACTGCAGAAAGGATCAGGAAAATACAAAAGGAAATTACCATTTAAATTCTTTAGCTATGGAAGGGTTCGTCACTTTGCCTCAAAATGTCCCTATCCCAAAAAGGAATATTTGTTATGATGAAGATACAAGTAAAAGAAAGGAACACAAAAAGGGAAAATCACATGTTAATAAGAAATCTACAAGAATAATAAAACCTTCTACTCTAAAGAAGATAGGATCTCTTCTGAATTAAGTGAAGATGAAGATACTTAAGTACTATTTCTAGGAATAGACACTCAAGTTGATATTAATGAAAACCATTCAGAAACAAAAGATGAAGTGGATTTTGAAGGAGAACTCATTAGTGTTAGGAACCTATGTCAACCCTTCTCTTTACTATGTTAGTATATTGTTGTTGGACGCATATGCTTTGTAAGTCGTCCCGTAGTATTTGTTGATCCATAGTTTATATTAGCCCATAGTATTGACCCATAGTATTGGACGCATATGCTTTGTAAGTCGTCCCGTAGTATTATATGTCCCATGGTTTTGACTCATAGTATTGGGCATAGACTTAGTATATAAGTGTGTGTTGAGGTCATTGAAGGCACCGTGAAGTTAATTGTATTGAGCTTGCTCAAAGGAGGTTGCCCCCTTGAAGTGGCCCGTGATCAATATAAAAGCGATTCTATTCTATTATTTCTGATATCTCATGTATTTGCATTAATTAATTATTGCAGGTACATCACATATGGTATCAGAGCACTTTCCTTGGCACAAGTGGGAAATTTTTTTTCTTTTTTTGGGTGGCGACTTTCAGATCAATTTCTGAAACTTTTTGCACAAAATCAGAAGAAACTGATTTCATATCTGAATTCCACTTTCAAAAATACGCAGTTTCAAAAAAAAAATCATCTCATTTGGAGTTCTAAAAGTGGAGATATCGCGGATTTAAAATCAGCAATCTTTCAGAATTTCGGTGACGGCCGCGGAAATTGTGGCGATAAAATCTTTTGACCGAGTGCCCAGATTTCTATTCCGCTTTCATGGGTAGAAGCAGAGTGGTTGTTCCAGTTCCGAAAACATGCTATAATAGCGATTCTGAGCAATATAGATCCAGTTTTTGAACATTGGGTGGAATTTCTGCCCAATTTTTTTTCTGTTGCAGGTTCGGATCTGGGAATAATCCCTATCCGCTTAACTGTGGGAAGTACTTGGGCATAAGCCCTAAAAATCATTGTGAGGAGTACCACAGGAACCCTGAAGTAGCTGGCCATTGAGAGGACCTGCCAAGCGAAAAGGGCAACGACCCCTACCTGATTGACTAGTTCCCACCCGTGAGGTAAACCAAGAGCTGTCGTTTGTGGCAAAGCGGTTATCAGTTTTACCTGAGCCGTGGAGTGAGGGGTACTGCCCCAATACGCAAGTCGTCAGACAGCATTAGTGGCCGAGTGAAAACCCTGAACTGTTAGGAAGCCGCACATACCTGGGGTCCATATCTACTTTCAGCTGAACTATTGTCGATCACTGTTGCGCCGTTTCAGATCCATTTTGCAAGCCGTTCCAGATCCAGCTGTTTGGCGTTGTTCCAGATTCCTTCCGAGCCGTAGCCGCTCCAGTCTGGAAAAAAAAAAAAAAAATCCTGGTTATGGTTGTCACCCGTGCAGGAGCACACACCATGGAGGAAGCACTTGCAGCCATCCAAACCAAACTCCAAGATCTGGATGAAAAATTTCTCAGCCTCCATCTTCAGCATTCAACCATGAACAGTACTAGACAGCCAGAATCTTTTGCAACCATCGGGTTCTCTTCTTCTAGCAATTTTCGTGGGCCGAAGCTTGATTTTCCTCGCTTCAATGGTACTGATCCGATTGGATGGATATACCGAGCAGAACAATATTTCAATCTACATAATACTATTGATGTTCAGAAAGTTCCACTTGCATCCTTTCATTTGGAACAAGAAGCCCTTCAATGGTACCGTTGGTACATTAATGCTCATCCCGAGCCAAATTGGACAGATTTTTGCCAACTCATTTTGTCACAATTTGGTCCTAGTGCTTTTGACGATTTCACAGGAGCACTCACTAAACTTCACCAAACTGGCACAGTGAGAGAGTATCAGACAAAATTTGAGAAACTAGCCAATCACACAGAAGGATTGTCTGATGAATTTTATAGGAGTTGTTTTATCAGTGGTCTCAAGGATGAAATCCGCTCAGAGGTCAAAATGTTTTGTCCCAACACCATGATGGAAGTCCTAGGGTTGGCTAAGCTAGCCGAGGACAAGGTCGTAGCTCAACAACGCTCCAAACCCACCTTTGTTCCCTTCAGAAATATGGGTTCCCAACGACCTCCCATTACGCCTGCTCCTCAACCAACTCCTATCAAGCATTTGTCTGAAATAGAAATGCAGGCACGCCGAGAAAAAGGGCTTTGCTATAATTGTGATGAGAAATTCACTCGAGGACATAAATGTGTTCAACAAAAGCTCTATCTCTTGGATGTGGATTCTCCGCCTGCCTTAGAACTTGGTGAAGAAGCTACAGATACAGTAGATGATCAGGTTGACATTCAACACCCGCCTGTTGACACCCCATATCAGGACGACCCACCCGAGATCTCTCTCCATGCTGTAACCGGCGTCACCACCCCACAAACAATGCGGGTCAGGGGATACTTCAAGAATCTCCCTCTTACCATACTCATTGATTCTGGTAGCACTCATAACTTCATTGACCCTCGGATTGCCAAACAGGCAGATTGTTTTGTCCATCCTTGCTCCAACTTTGAAGTCATGGTTGCCAATGGGGGCACCTTACCTTGCAAGGGGAAGTGTTACAATGTGCGTATCTCTATGGAAGATTATAACCTACGCTCTGACATGTTTGCCTTGTCCTTAGGTGGATGTGATGTGGTTTTGGGCATTCAATGGTTACGCACACTTGGCCCCATCTTATGGGATTTTGCTAGACTTTGGATGCAGTTTAAAGTCAATGGGGCACAACACAAATTTATGGGCTTACAACCAGGGTCTCTCTGCATCATCAGTTCACATCGCCTGGAAAAAATCCTTAAGAAGAATTCACATGGTGTCATTGCTCAGCTCAATTCCATTCAGATGCAACCATCAACAGTATCCACTACTTCCTTGGATAGATATGCAGGTATCTTTGCTGAACCAATGTGCTTGCTGCCTTCAAGAGACCTTTCCGGTCAGAATGTAGCCACATCTACCTCTCAGCAAGCAATGATGGCTATTTTGCATGCAGTACAGAAGTGGCAGCCATCCCTATTAGGGAATTATTTCTGCATCAAGACTGATCTCCCGAGTCTGGAAAATTTTCTGGAACAATGGGTCTCCTCCCCAACACACCTGCAATGGGTTATCCAACTCATGGGTTATCCCTATGTGATCACTTACAAGAAGGGTAAGGACAATATGGTGGAAGATGCTCCTTCTCGCACAATTGATGACCCAGTTTCTCTTACAGCTCTTTCTCTGCTTGTTCCAAATTGGTTGCAATATGTTCAACGGGGCTATCTCTTCTATGAACCCCATGCTTCTCCATCAACAGGGCACTCTGGGTTCTGCAAAATGTATGACCGGGAACAATGTAACTTCTTTTGGCCAGGACTAAAAATGACAATTCAACAAATGGTGGCTGACGATGATACTTTCCAAGTCAACAAGGGGAAAACGACACTCCTTTCGGGATTGCTCAAACCCTTGCCCATCCCTACACAGCTTTGGCCAACTATTTCTATGGATTTCCTAGCAGCACTCTGGTGGTACAATACCACATCTCAAAGGACACAATATGAAGCAGTCTATGGAAAAACACCGCTATTTCTTCTTCCATACACCCTTAGCAGCTCCCCAGTTCAGGAAATTGACTCGGTTCTTCGAAACCGCGATCAGATTCTTCTCATTTTGCAAGACAATCTTCACATGGCCAGAATTCGCCTGAAACAACAAGCCGATCAGCACCATTCTGAGCGCATCTTCCACGCAGTTGATAGGGTTCTTCTTCATCTACAGCCTTCCAATCAATCCTCCTTGACACTCCAAAGGCGTCAGTGGCCCGAAATGCAAACCGAGGATGCTACCGGGAAACCACTCCTTCAGATTCTACAGCAATTTCTCCAACCAAAGCTTTGAGGACAAAGCTTTTTCTAAGGGAGAGGGGATGTTAGGAACCTATGTCAACCCTTCTCTTTACTATGTTAGTATATTGTTGTTGGACGCATATGCTTTGTAAGTCGTCCCGTAGTATTTGTTGATCCATAGTTTATATTAGCCCATAGTATTGACCCATAGTATTGGACGCATATGCTTTGTAAGTCGTCCCGTAGTATTATATGTCCCATGGTTTTGACTCATAGTATTGGGCATAGACTTAGTATATAAGTGTGTGTTGAGGTCATTGAAGGCACCGTGAAGTTAATTGTATTGAGCTTGCTCAAAGGAGGTTGCCCCCTCGAAGTGGCCCGTGATCAATATAAAAGCGATTCTATTCTATTATTTCTGATATCTCATGTATTTGCATTAATTAATTATTGCAGGTACATCACAATTAGTTCTCTCGAATAACTAAGAATCTATAGAAAAATAAACAAATCCTTCAAAGAACAAGTGTCAAAATATCAAGAAGAAGAAGTTTAAAAAATCCTTAAGAAAACATAACAGACTATTGCTGAACTAAAGGTCTAGTTACCAGAAACGAAAAGGGATGAAGAAGTTCTAAGAGAACAACTTAGTAACAAAGAAAAAAAATGTAAAGAATTGGCATCTGGAGTCATTTCCCTTAAAAAAAAATGGATAAAAATTATGTCCAAACAAAACTGAAAAATAGTACAAAAATGCTACAAGATATTCTTGACAATCAAAGACCATCCACAAATAAAACAAGACTTGGGTATGTTCAAAATAAAATAAAATCTCATCCTCCTGCAAGGAAAGAAGTAAAGCAAGGAAAAAATACTCATGATGATGCATCTCAAAATGTACTTAAAGGAGGAATGAACAAAATAAATAAATCATATGCAAAAAATACCAATAGAAGAGATACAATATCAAGAAGACCAATTGTAAAAAGGTACCGAAATATTTTTCTTGGAAATTGTTATTATTGTTATAATTTCATACATAAAGCAATAAACTATAAAATCTACAATAAGAAAAAATTTGAGGGTGCTAAAAAATACAAAAACAACAAGAATCACAAGAATAAAACGGGTAGAAACTATAATCCATTCTCACCTTTAGTAGATTATAGTATAAAATGCTATAAGTGTCACAATTATGGTCATATAGCCAACAAGTGCATATTATCTGAAGTGAACACAAACAATGAGTCTTCAAACATATCAAAGGGAAAATCTAAGGGAGTATGGAAAATAAAATAAATACCTGAAGAAAAGGAAGAATGTAATGTTGCACTATATGCCAAAAATAAGATATGTCAATGGTATGTAGAAAATGGGTGTTCTAAACACATGACTGGAGATCCAGATAAATTTCTCAATTTTGAGAAAAAGGAGAAAGGATATGTGACCTTTGGAGATGATGCATCTGCCAAAATACTTGGAAAGGGTATTGTTAGTTTGGGTAATAACAAGACCAAAGCAGGGAATGTGTTACTAGTTGAAAACTTAAAGCATAATCTTCTTAGTGTAATTCAAACATGTGATCAGGGACATATACTCACCTTTGACTCCCAAAAAATGTGATATTAGGAAAAAGAAATCAGGAAAATTAGTGGTTGTTGCACCAAGAACCCCATGCAATGTTTATGTACTGAAAACAAATGACGAATATAAATGTTGTTTGAGAGTTCACTTCAAATGAGTTCAATATATTTTGTGAAAACAATGGAATTAAAAGACATTTTCAGCTCCAAGAACTACTCAACAAATGGGTGTTGTAGAAAGGAAAAACAAAACTATGCAAGAGGTAGCTAGAACTATGTTGAATGAAGCCAAACTCTCAAACACTTACTGGAGAGAAGCAACGTATGCAACTGTATGCGTATTAAAAAGAGTACAAATTAGAATCAATCATAAAAAAACACCATATGAATTATGGTTTGGAAGGCTATCCTCTATTAAATATTTTAAAATATTTAGAAGCAAGTTTTATATAAAAAGAGATGATGACAATCTAGGAAAATTTGATTCTAGATCAGATGAAGGCATATTTATTGGTTATTCATCTAACAAAAAGGCATACAGATGCTACAACCTAGGGTCAAATAAAATTGTGGAAAGTGCCAATGTAATGGTGGATGACTTGAAGAGGAACAACACTCATACCAACTCTAAAGAATGATGAAGACTCAAGTAATGAAGATGTTGACGAAAGGTTGCAAACTAAAGAAGAATAACTCTTCCAACAAGAAAGGAATAATGAAGACTCGGGCAATGAAGATGATGAATAAATGCTACAAAGTAAAGAAGACGAACTTATTCAACAAGAAGATGAAGAATCACCAAGATAAGACACAAATGCTCCATCAAGAAGAATACAACTAAATCATCCAGAGAGTCTAATAGTTGGTAACAAAGAAATTGGACCTCAAACTAGAAGACAATTAAGAATGGCTTCAAAACAAGCAATGGTATCACTCATAGAGCCTAAAATAGTCACAGAATCCAGCAAAGATGAAAATTGGATTAAGGCCATGAATGAAGAACTTGACCAAATAGAGAAAAATCAGACCTGGGAACTAGTCCCGAGACCAAAGAATAAAAATGTAATTGGAACCCAATGGGTCTTCAGAAACAAACTTAATGAAAATGGACAAATAGTCAGGAATAAAGCAAGACTAGTATGTAAAGGGTATGCTAAAGTGGAAGGCATATATTTTGAAGAAATATTTTCCCCAGTAGCTATAATAGAAGCAATTAGAATGCTCCTAGCATTTGCAAGTTATAAAAAATTTAGGGTATATCAAATGTATGTGAAGTCAACATTTATAAATGGTAATATGAAAGAAGAAGTTTATATAGAGAAACCTGATGGTTTCATTCTATAAAATGAGCAAGATTATGTCTGTAAACTAAAGAAAGCAGTATATGGTCTCAAACAAGCCCCTAGAGCATGGTTTTCCATACTTGATGAATACTTGCAACAGCAAGGTTACAAAAGAGGAATCACTAACAACAATATTTACTTTAAAACAAAAAATCAGAACATGACAATTGTTGTAGTTTACGTGGATGATATTTTTTTTGGAAGTAATCTAAATTCCCTAAGTAAACAGTTTGCTACAACAATGTAGAAGGAATTCGAAATGTCAATGCTTGGGGAATTAACATTATTTTTAGGATTGAAAGTATCATATTCATACAAAGGAATTTTTATGTCTCAAACTAAATATATCAAAGAAATGTTGAAAAAGTTCAAAATGGAGGATTGCAAACCTGATAGCACTCCCATGGTCACAGGGTGCAAGTTGAGTAAGGATGATGAGTCATTGGAAGTTGATCATACTACGTATAGATCAATGATTGGAAGCCTGTTGTATGTGACAACCACAAGGCCATATGTGATGCAAGCTGTAGGAGTAGTGGCAAGATTTCAATTTGATCCAAAAGAAACACATGTAATGGAAACTAAAATAATTCTCAGATATTTAAAAGGGACCATTGATATTCTCAGAAAAAATCAAACATCCATTTCCTTATCCACAACAGAGGATGAATACATTGTTGCTGCCTCATGTTGCACACAAATCATATTGATGAAGAAGACATTAGAAGATTTACAAGTGAAGTATGATCATCCTGTAGTGATAAGATGTGACAACACGAGTGCCATAAATATATCCAAAAATCCCATTATGCACTCCAAGACAAATCACATTCCAATTAAATATCATTTCCTCAGAGATCAAGTATTACAAAATACCATCAAATTGAAATATGTTGATACTAAGGAATAAATTGCAGGCATTTTTACTAAACCACTACCTAGAGAGTCCTTTTCCTATCTCGGGAAGAAGCTGGGGGTTATCCCTCTTCCTTAGTATAAAATGAAAATTATACCCTGTCACAAAATATGGATATAGTTGACAGGGGGAGTTTTGAGATCCTTTGTCATTAATGTCAAATGGGGATAAATTTGAAGAGTTGTTGTCATCAATGACAAAGGGGGAGAATGTTGAGTATGATTTTCATTAATATCAAAAAAGTTCATTAATGAAAAAGGAATAACAAATAAGGTGATGACATGGCATGTATGATGATGTGGCATGTTGTTCTAGTGCTCTCATGAATTTGACATCATTATGTAAAAGTATGGCAATTCGGTGTAAATGGCCGATGCCATATTTAGTCGATGCTTAATTCTGGTTGGCTCTTAAAACTTGTCGAAAATGTCGAAGCAAAAAAAGTGGTCGATAATCATATAAAGTTAGTCAGTGCAGACCTCTTGTATTATGGTCGAGTCCTTGTAAATTAAGTCATCCTGTTGTCGACCAGTGTCAGTTGTGTCGGACTCAGAGATGTAGTCGGTGAGTCGGAGTCAGAATCAGAGTTGTCATTCAAAACCAGAGTCACGAGTTGGAGTCAGAATCAGAGTTGTCAGTCAGAAAGGGAGTCACGAGTCATAGTCAGAGACGTAGTCGAAAATTTGGAGTCACAGTTGGAAATTCGGAGTCGGATTCAGAACCGAAGTCACGATTCGAACTAGTAAGAACCAGAGTCATGAGTCGGATTCGTAGTTGGAAATTCGGAGTCACGTGTCGAAGTCGCATTCTAAAAATAAAAGTCACAGTCAAAAAGTCACAGTCACAACTAGAGTCACGAGTCGGAATCACAGTCGGAAAGTCGGAGTCAAAGTTAGCAATCGGAATTGGAGTTGGCAGTTCGAAAAGTTGGGATTTGTTAGAGTTCATCCCGTTGAATGAGTTTTTTGTTGAACTGCTAAATCTGGAAGATGAAAAGTTTAGCCAAACTCTGCAAACAACATGTTGACTATTAAAACTAAACACAAGTTAAGAATAGATGCCATTAAATAGAAATATAGCTTTTTTTGTAAAAGGACACGATGATTTCTTATAGCGCTTCATTGAAAAGACATGATAGTTCAAAAACTTGTGATATATATAAAGATAAATAATTTTGAAAGAAATTTCGACTCTGCTGTTCGTATTAGAGATAAATAACATAGTTTAGAGAAAGAAAAACATAAGCATGTTTATATATAGTACAAATTGAATATTTTAATAGACGAAGATCTTGTAAGAAGTATTTGAAGTTTTGAAACAGGTTGTAATCCTGTAGGGGGTCAAAGCCTCCTTCCAGTAGTAGTTGGTAAACAGGGCATTGGTGCATCCTTCAATTGTAGCTAAGAAACTTGGGGATTGGTGTCTCCAGCAAGTTGTTTCTTGCAAAAACATTTGTAAATATAATTTTGAAATTGTAGAAGAATTTTTGGTTTTCCCAAGTGGGTTTCCACAATAAAATTTGTGTTATGCTTATTTTGTTGATTCTATGTTTTAATAAATATTGAAAAATTGGTTAAAATAATATAAAATGATTAATATTAATTCAACCTCCCCTCTCAATATTAATTTATATTTCAACACTTGGTAGTGTAGGTATGAGGAAACCAATCCTCACTCCCATCATCTATTGAATCAACATTTTGGCCTCTCCTATCCATCAATAAAATTCTTCCTTAATGCTTACTTGTGAGAAGCTAAAGAAGCCTCTTGTGTTGGTTCTTGAACTTGGTCCACCATCAGTATCCCAAATCCTCCCATCAAGAAAATTGGTACTAACTTGCACATCCATATGATTAAGATTCATGATATCAATCTCTTCTCTCTCATACTTGGATCCATTTGCATGGAAGTATAAATCTTCCATAAGGGTTAGCACAATATCCAAGTATTCTTTCCAAACCTTGCTGCAAACAAATATATCATTAGAAAATTGGGAAACATACTTACAAATTTGTTCATCTACCATGGTGTTCATGCAAGGATGAAATGTAGTAGGTGTATAATTCAAGCCAAGCAACATGAGTAGAAACTCAATGTGCCCACAATGGTACTTGAATACTATCCTTCACATGTCTTCTTCCTTGAACCTTTTCAAATGCTTGTAATGAAAGATATTGATGGATTGTACATCCATCCTCAATTCATCATGATGCTTCTCCACCATGTCAGGTGGTCTATCTGGTGGAAGGTATTCAAGAACCTTCTCATGTTGTTGTAGTGAATTCCATATGACATCAATTTTATGTAAGTATTCCATACTTGTGCCTTGAATGCTGGTGAGTCCCTCAGTAGCCCGCATAATGTCACCATTATTCACTATGAATATCATGCCATGAGATAACTCCTCATTTGCTGTATAATTTTTCCTACAAGGTATGAATGGAAATGTATGGAAAGCATCATATTGCAACCATAGATGCCTTAGATTATTCTCATTGAACATAACAAACTCAAATGAAACAATAGATCTATCACTAATGCAAAAATAACTCTTACCAATGTGAGCTAGTCTTGCACAATCTTAGGTCTCCATCTTGGTGGTATAGCTATCCATCCAATTCGATTATGAATAGGATTATTTGTTTTCTGGTCCAAATGGGATATAATAAGCCACCTTCATCAGGGCTAAGTATTCCATACATGAAAGAGGCTCATAATCTCTCTGGAATGAAATAGGAGCCTCGCAATCATCTTGCAAGTCAATGGTTTCTTCAAGCACTTGTAAATTTGAAGACTCCTTATGTTTACCTCTGACATGATGCTTCTCCATAATTTCATGTGCACTATTAGCCACACACATCTAATCACATGTGTGCTCATGAAACTCTTGAGAGTCATGCAAAATATCTTCTAAAACTTCAACCTTATAAAAAATTTGGATCTCAACACTAGAAGGGTATTTTATGCCAAACTTCTCACTGGAAGTGGCTTCCCTATCAAGATGAAACAAAGGAATTTGGTGAATGAAACAATTAGAATTGTTGTAATACCTTTGTGACACCTATATCTCTTCATGATATGGAGTGGTGATGGTCTTCTCCTCAACCAAATCTCCGGGTTCACTCTCAACTAGAGTGTAGTTGTGATCTTTTCCTCCATAATAATGTTATGACAATGCTTGAAGGGTTGATATTTTCTCTTCCTCCAAATATGCTCCACGAGTGGTTTTTCCTCTACCAATCCCATATTTCATATCCCTTGTAGGGATCTCAAATTCATCAATAAGGAACCTTGGGTGTCCATGATTGGATTCAATTTCAATACTGTGAACAAACTCTTACATGGTGGCTTGGCCTACCCTCTTAGGGTGTTCCTCAATATCGTTTGTGATTAAATCAGTGGTATATTCTTTAGATTTATGCAAGAACGAATTGTTTCTACCAAAATGAGATTTACCTTTCTTCCATAGCTTGAAGTATTCTTTTTCTTGCTCAATGCATTCATTAGAAGAACCACATGGTTCTTCTCTTGGAAGATTGTTGCTCCTCTCCTTTGATGGTTTATTGTTACTATGATTTTGCTCCTTCAAGATAGTTGATGCATCTTGCTCCTTGGTAACCTTAGAATCAATATTATTGGAGACTTTGTTTGAATAGAATTTGAAAAGTCTCTTCATGCTAGAAACAATGGCATCCAATGAGGCTTTACTTTTGATTCCTATTTCTTCTTATTTGCTTGGGGTAAGCAAAACATGGTTCCTCCATGGATGGTTTGATTCTCTCAAAACAATCCTCATATACATCCTTGGGATCAAATCCAAATTTTCAATAAAAATAATATTTGAAGGAAATGGCTTTACGAATCTCTTCTCCCAAGGCTAGATACTCCTCGTAGTGGTGGAACAACTTTTCACATGCAAATATCATTTTTGCTAAATCCTTTTTTTTGGATTATCCATCGATGGTTCATACCACTGGTATTCAATATTCATCTGATCAAAAATTTAAGCAGCTTCATCTCTTGGTATGCCTCCATCAATGTAAATTATTTCTTCTTCCTCGTATAACTCAAAGCCTTCATCTTCCATGACTATATCTAGTTCTATAGCTGCAACTTGAAGATAGTTTTGACTTATTTCTTCATCTGAGATTTAATTTCCATAGGATAATACAAGGAAATTTCTCTGATACCAAAGTAATGTACCAACCCGAAGTAGTGATACACTAACTCACTCTCTTACAAGACTCAATGGAACATAATGGATTCTGGTGACTAGTTTGACTGTAGGTAGGAAAAATCAAAGTATTCTGGAGGGGATGAGGAATATGCCAGATGATAGAACCTTTGCACAAATTACTAGGACCATTAATGTTTCGAACATCAATAGGGCTGAAGTCTAATCCAATTCTCTTGGGCACCCCAACATATGCAAACTAGAACATCAACTAAGCATTGACTGAGAACTAGTGGTGAGGGATTTAGACTTAGGGAGGATAAATAAAATAAAATAAAATTCAATGGAAATCCTAGGTTCAATCCATAAATTTTGGGAAGGTTCTGAGGAAGTCTCACAAACATACAAGAAAAATTTCCTTCTATGATTGCACAACTATGACAAATTCAAGACTTCCAAAACAGTATGAGAGGCTCACTAATTTATGATATGAATCTTGGAATAAGTCATATGACATATTAATGTACACCAAAATATCATCATCATGATTCATGTTCCATCCCTATGCCTTAATCCCTGAAGTTTCCTGGACTAAAACATCAGGAGGAAGGTTGTTTTCCTTTCCCTTACCTTTTGTAGTCACCCCGATGCGCCTTGCCTTCTAGCAAGGAGCATCGAACTCAGGGTGACACACTCTGCACCTTAGTAGAATGCGTTGCTGGCACAGTGTGACTTTGTACAGGGTGTGGTGATCTACTTCTGACACATGTTGTCTTCATGCAAGGTGTGTCAGAGTTGGTTTAAATGGATAAAAGGAAGCTTCGAGCGAATTCTTGAAGCTTGGTGATGTGGAGTCTTATCCCTAGATTCTTGGTAAGGTGGCTCTCGATACCCTAACCTAGTGGTATGATCCCTTAGACCTCTCCCCTAGATCGTCAACCTATTCTGTCCCTTTAGCCCTATATATACAAACCCCCTCTCCATTGTTAAGGGAGTAAGGATTATGCACCCATATGCTGGTGGAATTTGTTCAGGACTACCTTCTTCATCCATCGGAAGCTAGGAGGCTTTGGATCTTTGAGGCAATATCATTTGATTTGGAGTCATAACGTCAAATAATCGGCTGTAAATATCTCTACTTTGTATTTACTACAAATTACATTCAATATAAATATATTTTCATCAATGTGTTATGTCTTGTAATATTTTTTAGGATTATCTTCTTTGGCCACTTATCTAGTTAGATTCATAATCATATGCTTTCATATTGTTTGTTTGTTTCCACTTGCTCCATCTTGTTTTGCAGTCAAAGATCGAGGGACTGGAAGTAGATCAAACGAGGAGAAAGGAATTGCGATCATAAGGTAACTCATTCACTGATCTACCTTGCAATTTAATCTAACTAGAGAAGATATTATATTGTGTACTCTTTTGTTCTAGATCTAAATCATTTAGGATGGAGAGATCAGTTTTGTCTGCATTAAAATATTGTCTTCAAACAAAAATGGTGACCATACTGGGGAGTTATAGATCATAGTTTTGATTTGTTTTCAATTCTTGATTTTTCTTGATTGAGCCTCAAATGCCTTTCCTTCCATTGGATCTGACCATCAGTGAGTCTTTGGGTTATCCAGACTCTTCTTAGGATCATCATCAAACCTATTACCCTTTTTATTCTTGAATTATTTTTATTTTTGTGACTTGGATCCCTCCCGACACACTTGGTGCAATCATTCCTCGCGTCATTGTGTTTCAGATGCTCTTTGTTGGTTATCAACCTTTGTTGCTGACATTACCTGGCTGTTTTCAAACTGCGTTGCTGATGCGGGTTATCTGTTTGCAGAGTGTGTTGTTGGATATTCCAACGCCCTGCTGCACACTTAGAGGGTGTGTTTCCCTCCATTGATTTTCACTTGGTATAAAAAATTCTTCATGGTGGATTTTGGTCTGATTTTCTGAGCTTTGTGTTTTGTTCCCTACAGTCGCAGAACGCCTAGGCACAACATAGTTTATCCTTGCCTTGATTGTGAAGTTTAAGTGTCGATTAGGGTCCTATCTAGTCAAGCGAGTGATTCAGTCATTGTGGGAAATTTCAATCCCCCATCGATATACTCAGTCTTGTGACTCCTGATCGTTTCACCATATCTGTTCGATTTGTTCGATCTGACTTCCGAGCCTTCTCATTTTTTGTTATTGCAATTTTTGTGTGTTTTGAGTGTTATTGAGATTTTGGGTGATCACATTTCTTTGAGATTTTACAACTGATTAGATTTTGCAGTAGTGTATTCTTTCATTTTCTGAATATAGATATGGAAAGTGGCATCATTCTCATATCTCTTGAGTGCATTTGAGTAGGAAATCCAAAAGTTTTCATTATCTTCATTTCAAGTTCCTTTCTTGAAAATTGTTGCAGATATTTTTCATACTTTGGAATTTATCATTAAAAGATATTTGAAAAGTTTTAAGACATTATCATTATCTTGCATTTTCTTAGTTGTGAAAACTTGTTTATCATTTCTTTGAATATTTCAAGTGTAGTTTAAATTTTCATTAAGCATTCCAAAGATTGAAAGATTCTTGCATTTTTTTATTTTATTTTAGTCCACTTTTTGATCTTTAAGTTTGGAAAATTGAAGTTATTGCATTCAAAGGAAACTCTCCTTTTCACTTTTCTGTAGATTCACTTAAAATAGAAAAGAGAAAAAGAAAACACACTTAGATTTGGTGTTATTTATTTCATTTTTTGTTGGATTAGTGAAAGAGTGCTTTTTATTCTTTTGGTATATTTTGAACGTTTAGAGGTACTCGTTCATTTCATTTTCGAAAAAGAAAAGAAAATAAAAGAAAAGAAAAGATTTGCATTTGCATGTAGATTAGGTTTGCATTCTTTTAAAATTCCTATCTACACCTCATGCATTCACCTAACCATCAAAGATAAAATTTAATGGTAGCACCAGGTTAAAACTGTATAGAAACTTGTGTCTTAAGTTAGAGATGTGTTCCCGTGTCTTTAAGTGTGGCAGTTGTTGTTCTTTGCCTTCAATGCATCCCGTGGGCTTGTAGTTATTCCACGTACCAATCGATATATCGAATGACCTTCACGTACCCTTGGGTATATAAAAGGTACTTCACATAATTGATAGTATATCGGAAGGCTCCTGTCGTACAATTGTGCATTAGACAACACCACTATGGATTTGAGCTCCCATGTACCTAGTGTATATTGGGAGACCCTTCTAGGATTCTTGTAACCATCCGAGTTAACCTATTGGTCCTCTTGGCATGGCAATACACCGAGAACAACACTCGGGGAGCTACTACGCACGTGATTTAGGAAATTGGGTTATACGGTTACGGGTATGGTCCTAATCCTCCCTGGCTAGTGCTTTGAAATATTGGGCCGAGTATAACTATTAGACCCTGTGGTATATCACGAGTTGCACTGCCTTGATAATCCTGTGAGGTTCCATACCATTGAATATAAAACTCTTAGGAAAATTTTTTGTTCAGTCATTCTGGTTGATCAACCCTTAAGACTATCCCGAAGGATTTTAAACTTGCCACCTGAATATCCCCTTAATCAGGAGGAGAACTCGGGAGAAAACATGGATCAACCTACCACATCTGTGTCATGCAAAGAAGACACTTCCACCATGGATTTGGGGATGAATTATTCACCCCCCATACACCCACATATCACTGATCCTACAAGTCATGTGATTGTGGCACAACCTGCTTCACATGACACATCTTTTCATCATTCGATGGAAGGACATTCTAGAGCTACATACTGGATTTTCAGTCAACCCCAAGATGATACGGTATCAACAACCTTTGGTCCAACTACAACATTTTGGGGCAATTCTTTAGGATGACATGTTTCCGATTTTGAGTCACTTCCAACCGTGGAATCTCCAATTCAATTTCCTCCATGGATACCTAATGATGTCTGTTTTGCACCCATTTACGCGACCACTGACCGTTTACGAACATTTAGTGAACAACTTAGACGATAGAGTTTTCCACCTGGTTCTAACCCAGAAGTGGTAGGTATCGAACAACATTCCCTTATTCGTTCCTTATCATTTTCTTCACTTGGAACATCTACACCCACTGTGACCACTTATCAACTTGGTCAACCATCATTCCCGACGAGTACACCTCAAAATCAGGAGATCAGTTCAACTTCTTATTTGACCCCAACCTTCAATCTCTATTAACTATGTCATTGGTAAATTACCTCCACCACCCCCACCTCAAAATTCGAATATGTAAAACGACCCATTGCGTTAGTAAATACAACACATCAGTGTGTTAAAATAAAATAGACACACCGCTAACAAAGAACAGAGAAATGAAAATCGACTTTTTCATTTTTATAAAATAAAATATGGTGTGCTGCACATCATACCCGGGGCACTATGTTTATGACTGCACCAATGCGTTTATGTATTACAAACGCATTGATATTGACCCATGTGTTTTTTATTGAAAGAAAACTTAACAGGGCCAACATGGTTATAGATTCGACCTAAAAAGTGGCTCCATCTCACCCTACGATTTCTATATATAATCACGAGCTCAACAAATCTAAAATCCATAAAAGGTGAGATCATAATTCTGTATAACAATGGAGTGATTTGAAACCTAATATAAACTTTTGCAGTGACATAAAACGAAAAGAAGCAGTGAGAAAATAAGGGTTGCAACATTCGGAAGATAAGTACGAAGTTTTTTTTTTCTAAATCTAGTTAAACTCTAAATAAGATAGTAAGATGATTAATATTATTTACATGCTTGAAATTTCTACTATGAATGGTTTTGTTTGATTCACCATACCTAACAAATTTTGACTCTCAAAACTCCTTCCAGTTGCTCCAAACTCCTTCCATGTAAGTCTCTCTTCCAAAACTCTCCCCTGAAATTTGCGGCAAAAGAATAATGTTTAGGTTTTTTTACTTTTAAACACTATTTAGAATTACTTTTTGAACTTAACATTGCCACCCTTTTTTCAATTTAGGGCAAAAATAGCTTGTAGGGTTTTTTTTAATTTTGATTTTCGACATTTTGGTGCGCTTCTTGTCATGCCGCATCGATGCGAGAATATGTTAAATGCACCAGACATATAGCAATTTAAGAAAAAATGTTCCGTGGTGCATGTATAATTAGGAAACCCCGGTGTTCTTATGTGTAGGAAACGCACTGGCATGAATTATGTTGTAAAAATGCATGTAGAAATATGCGCTACCAAATGTAGCAGATATTTTCCACTATGAGGGCTTTTGTGGATGTTCTTTCATAGTGTGTTTATAGTTGTTGTGCACCGGTGTGTTTTGTATATGTGAGCCCACCGGTGCATGTATATATGAATAAACGCACTGGTTTAATTTGAAAATCCTTTGGCTTTATGTGCCCACTTAAATTTATATATTCATATTAAATGTTCTTTTAGTATTTAACCACACCATTTACAATATTTCATAGTATATATGTTGCTTAAACTCACCTTATTCTTACGAAATGGTTTCCAAACTATATTGGAAGTTAGATTGTGATATAGTTCTTGAAAATACTTTAGGATTGCAGAGACGTATATTGATTGTTGATTTGGCTCAAATGCATGGAGAAACGTTTGTAGTATCAAATGGTAAATTATTCAGATTCCAACTCATTCCATCTTACTCAAAGTTCAACGAGTTCTCCCTTTCCATCCCCAGTAAGTTCAGGTTTTATTTATATTTTGACTATTTATTTGAATTTATGTTACTTATCCATGTGAATCTGAATAATGGTTTATTCTTTATTGCAGGATCCTGATTCAAGTTCGAGTTCAGATGCACAAGACATTCCACCATTTTCAAAACTTTGTAAGCTCTTATCAGGAGCAAGATACCACAAGCATTTCATGGATGAAAATGGGTAGCTTCTTTACAGCGCCAATTGTAACATGCTATCTTCAAGTCGCCATCCTGGTTCATAGACGGTAATTCATCGTGAGCTAGAACTCTTTTATGACACCCCAATATTTTTTAGTTGTTCAAAATGTCAAGGTTTGAAGGAGAACCCTTGGCATGTCACACTCATCCATTACCCCAATCATATATTACCCAATTTTTATGGTCTAATACCCCCTATTGTAGTAAAAAGTTCAATATGTGATATGGAAAATACACGTAGGAACACTTCCTTATGCTCATTTTTTAAAAATTTGAAATCCAAAACAACTACGTCTCATCCTAAATTGATGAACCCCTTCTGCTTATGTTCAGTCAATTGAAAGCTCTAGTGAGTCAAAGTATGATATGAATGTCACCCAACCCATCTCTACTAGAATATCCAAAAAGTCGCATGAGTTGAGAGCAAAACTATCCAAGTACACACTGAGCTCTGCCCAATTGTTGGAGGGTAGCAATGATGTCTCCCTTCCTATGAATTTGCAAAGTAAATATAAAAATTATTACAACCGCACTATGTACGGTGCTTGGTCTTATTCTCTACCTGTTCCTGATGTTGGAATCGAAAACAAGTAGCACTAATGCACCACTATTTTTCCAAAATTAAATTTTTTTTTTTCCAAGTGATCAAACCTCGAAAACAGTACATCAAGTGTCGGTGCAACTTTTGAAAGTCTTAATGAAATGATTCCAAAAGGATTTTTTATATCATTTAGAGGTCGATGTCTAGTAGTGCAGCATACAAGTTTTTTTTAAATGCTTGTGAAATGTAAAAGTTATGGAAGAAACACTAACAATGTGTTTTTTGAGTTAAAGAGTCATGATACAAGAAAATTAGAAAAAAATAGAATATTTTAATTTTTTTTTTTTAAATTACATATTTGGAATCTGCAAAAAAACTTCTATTTATTTCTAAAATTTCATCAGAAATGGTTGTGTCTATCATACTGTAAAGAGTGGCGAAAGACAGGCATACTTGGAAAATGGAGGAAATGCCCAATTAGATATTGTTTACAATATTCCATAACAAAGGGTTGGTAACTCTGAACCAGACTCCAAACCAAACACGTAGGATTGTAGATGACACGTGGGCATGTGAGAAGGTATGTTTTAGGCGCTAAGGAATGCTCGCACGTTAGCTTTAAATTTAAATTTTTATTTCCACCTTTGGTGGTGTCAATAAAAATGCTCTAGTGTTTTTTGTTTACATAATGCTCTAGCATTATATAGCACAAAAACTATGTGCTAACTAATGGATGGATAAAATGGGGGTTGGAGAGAGAGGGGCTATTAGATGGGGGGGATCTATATGCTAAGTAATGGATGGAGGTAATGGGGATGAGAGAGGGAGGGGAGGCGAGAGGAGGGGGAAAAGGGACATAAATTGATGGAGGAGGAGAGAGGAATGAGGAGGGAAGAAATTAAAGGAATAAACCCATTATCCGTAAGGCCCAAACCCCCTAAATACCTAAACCCCTAGGTCATTAGGTTCTAAGAACCTAAGCCCTTAACATGTAATCCCTTACCACTTTAACCCCTTGACACTTAACCCCAACCTTTTATACCTTACCCCACTAACAACTACGATCCCTAAATCCCTTAACCTATAAAGGCCCTAATCCCTAAATCCCTAGTCCCTTAATTAACCCTTTATCTCCCATCCCTCTAGTCCTTAACCCCTTACTCCTTAAGCCCTTAACCCCTTATAATCCCTTAACACTATAGCACCTAAGCCCTTAATGTCTAGCCTCTTAAAACCTAACCCCCTAAATCAATGCCCTAAATCCCTTTACCCCTAAAGTTCCCAACCCCTAAACCCCTTAAGTCCTTTGATTGTTTACCTATAATCCTTTAACCATTAGACTCTCAGCTCTAGTTTACCCCCTACAGGTAAAATAATTTTTTACCTCTAACCTCCATTTGCATGTGCGACCTCCCTTGTGCAAGTGCACCTTGCATTTGCTTGTGCACTTTGTGTTTGAATGTGTGCTCTTCGTTTGCATTCGAGCTCTACGTTTGCTTGAGAGCTCTCCCTTGTGCTTTATTTCTCCTCTATCGGCTTGGGACTCTCGCTTGCACTTGCGCATTAACATATAAGCTCTATTTTACCCCTTATAAGCCTTTAACCCTTTAACCCCTTCACCCTTAATTCCTAACGTCATAAAACCTAACCCCCTGATCCAGGAGGATCTTAAGAGATCGATAAGAATAAAAGTCTTAAAACAATAAAATAGATCTTACAATGGTAAAGAGCTTCTCAAGAGCTTTTCGTCAATGCTCATTTCACGCGAAATATCCTTCGGAGACAAAAGTTATCAGGCTTTAAAGTTTCGGTAAAATGGTTCAAAATGGGCAAAAAAATGGGTAAAATTGGCAAAATTTACAATGTAATGGTTATGAAAAAATTTGTGGAGTGCATGGGAATTGAACCCATGACCTCCAAGTTCACCAAAGTATTCGCAGAGTTCCCCTAGCTAGGGCTCCCATAGGTGTCCTCATTATCTATAGTGATCAGCTTGTATATAACGGTTGAGTTTGAATTTGGTTTGGAAAATGGGCTGGTCGAGGGCTAAGCCCTTAACCCATATGCCAGCACTGAGGCCCCATTTATCGTAATATTTGTAACAATATACCATATGCCAAGTGGTATGTTATTCCATATCACCAAACTATATCCAACAAACTATATGCCATCCCAATACACTGCCAAAATTAATACAAGAAGTTACGTAGAAAGAGGAGAGGCCCGCTGGTTTGACCCCGAGACCTCTGCCCCCAAATCGCAACCACTTACCACTGGGCTATAGCCCATTTTCTATATGGTAAGCGATGTATTGAACTTTTAAGTTTGTGGCACATTTTTGGTCCAAAAATGGGCGCGTCACCCTCCAAACCACGCACCCAAAACCACCCAAAAACACTATAAAACCATGGTTTGGGCATGGAGTTCGAGACAAGTATAGACACAGTTTGCATAGAGTTCGAGTCGAAATATGGGAACATATCCCAAGGTGGTTTTGGCACAGATTTCGAGGAGGTTTTGGAACAGTTCCTGAGGTCCGTACAACCATTAATGGGCACTCTTCCCGAGGTGGGAATCTATACAGTCTGTATAGTTGCAAGCATATTTTTTCTCAATTTGCATGCCAGAGGAGGCCTCATGAAAACATAGTCGAATTTATACTCATTTTTCTCATAATTTCAAGATGAATGCAGTGGTGCAGTTTGTTTCTGAGTTTGACTAATATAGCTCATAAGTGTTTCCAGAAACTCATATATGTAAGCTTTGAAGACAAAATAAGATCGGCCTTCTCATTGGAAGTGGCCTAGAGACGTAGCCCAAGAAGGGTGAACTCTGTTATCATTTCTTGTCTACAATTCTGTGGTTTGCATATCTCTTTTATGTATTTATGTGCTTCAATTACGCTCTCTAATTTTGTCATTTAAATAATTTTTGATGATTTTAAGCATTCAAACTTTCACATACAAATAATGGTTATAAATATCCTGCCATTTTCGGATCACCCCCTAACCCTATAGCAATAAATACCTTAACCCCTAAATTCCCTAACCCCTAAAACCCTTAACCACTTTACCTATAATCCCACAACCCCGAACCCCTAACACCTAGTCCACTCATAACCCCTTGTTATCCCTCTGGTGAACCTTTTTTCTATTAGTACCCGAGAATTTAATTGGGTGAAGAAGAAGAGTAAGTATACAAAACGAAGCTTGGGGGGCATGTCTCCAACCTCTGGACATCATACTGGATTTAAGCCTCTAGATTTTGCTGATAATGATGGGGGCAAGTTTCTGGCCTCTAGGAATCATGTTTGGGAAAAAAATGCTAATGGGTATCACCATGAGTACCAACCTCTAGAAATCATCTTGGGAGGGAACCCGTCAATGGGCCTCATTCCGAGGATAGTTTAGTTTCAACTTCAAGCTCGCTAAAAAATGAAACCATCATCCTGAGTATAGTTAATTTTCTTTTGTAAGATCGTTAAAAAATGAACCAGATGCCATGAGCATTCTTCCAACCTTTCTTCAAACTCGTTAAAAACAATAAGATGGAGTTGAGATTACCTTTTCCCTTTCTGTGCTCTATTTAAGAATATGAAAAGTGGTTCAAGCTTACTTTTTCCTTTTTTTGTGCTCTGGATCCAAACATGAAAAAGATTCTGAGTGCTTTTGATACCATTGTCGTGCTCGTTAAAACTGAGTATAAAAGGTGTCGAGCTCAGTCTTTTTTCTTTCTCGTGCTCATAAATACATGATAATAGGTTACCAAGTATACTTTTATCACTTTTTCGAGCTTGTAAAAACTATATACGAAAAAGGAACCCTTGGATTTTCCTTTAAGTTCTTTTCAGACTGCCAAAATATGAGAAGATCGACTAGCGAACTTGCTTCCTTTCACGCTTGTAAAAGGGTTTGAAAGGGAATCTATTCAGTTTTAGTTTACCCCTTTTCTGAGTTGAGTAGTATTAATTACAAAAAAGGAATGCCTTACCCGACCATCGACTAATAGAGTTCTGCTTCGCATTGTTTTACCCTTCTTTCAGGCTTAGGAGACTAACTTTACTAAAACGACCTTTTTGGACTCTTCTTTATATTTATTCTAGACTCTCTAAACATGACAAATTGTTGATTTTTCCTTCCTTGGAATCGTAAAATCAAACATTGAAGGATCCTTTTGGGACCGAACGCCTACTTTCTCAGGTTTGTAAAACATTGGGATTGGACTGGTCCAAAGGATGAGCTACACCGAGCATTTGTTATCCTCCTCAAGCTCATTAAAAAACAAAGAGGTACTCATCAAACATGATCGGGGTTGGGGAGAAATAAGCTAAGTTTGTTTCAGAAACCTTTATGGAAGCTTGTGTCTCCTTGAACATGGAACCTGTTTGCGTCTCATCATACAGTTGGGTAATCTGCTTTTCTCTGAGTCATGCCAATTCTGTGAGTCATCCCACTCCTTCAAGTCATCTAAAGAATGCCTCAGTGATCGTTGCATTATGTATTGGTCTCTGCCACGTTGAGTCAATATTTCCAAGTCATTGTTGTTGTGCCATTCATGTTCAAGGGAAATTTACTTGAGCCAGCCTCTGGAATATTGCCATCCTTTACACCCTTGTGTCATTCCATACTCATATGATTCATTACATCACATCATCTAGGAATTGGACTTAGAAACCAACCTTAGTACCTTGGTACCTGCATGCCCCAATGGCAAGTTTCCTCGTACTCTTTAGTGGGTTCTCATCATTGACCTTTGATCGAATGATTCCACGAGTGTTCGAAGTCAAAACCTCTATTCACATTTGTTGGAATGTACTAGTGATACCTTAGGGATCATTATCATCATTGGTGATCTTCCTCACACTTGTTAACGGTTTACATTATTGACCGGTAATCAAGTGGTTTCTACCATGTTCGACTTCAACACCTTGTAATTACATGGTTAGATTCGTATCGATTTGGGATCGGGTATAAGACCCTGGATGGTTCTAAAGTCTATTTAGCACATCTAGGTTGCAATAGTGATTTTTTGAGTAGGGTCCCACATGGACATTATGTTGGTGACCTCATTGATGTACTGTCACACAGATCCACTCTTGTATTGTTCATGGATGTGTCATTTTCCTATCATGGATCTACACTTATAGTTTATTAGCCACGTTTTGTCTTCAATCATTGTTGTGTTAGTACTATCATGGATATTCGATGTATTGGTCGACATCCATGCTTCAAGTCAGTTTTTCTAAGCATGGGTATGCCTGCCTTGGGGTTGTTAGACATATTGTTGATGCTTGCTTGCAACTCTTCTCCAGTTCTCTTTTAGATATCCCTCAAGATTCCTTCTGACCTCACACTTTAGGGGGCATCTGTTACACCTCAAATTTCACATTGTGTACCATTGAGAGTCTTCATGTCATATCACCATGAGAAACATGATGTTTTTGCCTCCTAGGGATGTTAGGACCCTTTGTCATCATGTTGGTCCCTTCCCTAGTCACACTTGGAAGCAAATCCAACAACTTAGGGGTCGAAAACCACTTGACCTAACCCACTTATTGGCCTCCTAGTGGTATTTTTGTGCCCTGCTAGTGGTGCAAGGTGCGAAAATTACTTATTTTCGCGTTTTGCGTTCCTATGGGGGCGCAAAAATTACAACATTTTCACACTTTGCTCAATTATAGGGGTGCGAAAATACTTGAATAACCATTTTTCCCTAAATTTTGGACCTTGGATCTCGAAGAGATTTTCATGGGATGAGGTCCCCCTTCGAATACCATCTCACATTCCCTCCTTGGCATGATTTAGATCCTTCATCCACATCTTCCTCACTTAGATCCATAATCTCCTCTCAGTGGTTGGCCTCCCAAATCCTACTTAAAGAGATTCATCCATGATCTATGGGGGGGTGATCTTGGAAATTCCAAACCTATGGTCCTTGGAGAACACTCATGAGGAGGTCATCTTGATCTTAAGAGTCTTGCAAGGGTGATGAAGAAGAGCTTGGAAGAAAGTGTTGTTGCTTTGGACATCAGGTATAACATTTTGTATGGCTACTTTCAGCTTTCTTAATAATAACTTGGCCTATTCTCCCATGTCATGTCTCTTTTATTGATATATGATATGTTATATTAGATCATGTTGATGCACTTATGTTTGGAAGGTTGGCTTCCCATCTTATGTTGCAGGTTCAAGAGCTTTGGACATCGAGCTTGGAACTGGAGCTAGGACAACTTTCAAGTTAGAGGCAAGCCATCTATCTCTTCTCCTTCCTTTTCATGTTTGCATGCTTGTGCATGCTTAATCTAGGAGTTTAGGGTTCAATTTGTTATCTTTATGTCTTGGGAAGGTAATTAGGGACCTTAAGTTTCAATCCCAATAGGATATCTATCTATCTGTATGGAGAAACTTCCACAACACCTCTCAACAACTTAATCCATAATACTTAAATCCCAAATCCCTAAATCCCTAAATCCTTAAGCCCTTAACCCCTAAACAATTAAACCTTTAACTGCTCAGGAATTAACCCCTAAAAAATTAAACTTTTAACTGCTTAGGTCTTGACCCCTAACCTCTTAAACCCTATCCCCCTAACCATCGATCTCTAAATTCCTTAACCCGTAAAGCCCCTAACCCATAAAACACTATGCCCTAAACATAAATTAATCTCTAATTATCCCTTGACCCATAAATCCCAATCCCTTAACCCTTGTCTCCTTAACCTCTTACCCTTAAATACCCTAACTCCTAAATCCCTTAACCCCTTAACTAACTCCTACCCCCCTACTACCTAATCCTTTAACCCCTAAACTCTAATCCCGTAGACCATAAAGTGCATAAACCCATATCCCCTTAACTCCCTAACTCCTTAACATTCAAAGCTATTAACCACTTTATGCCTTTATCTATAAACTATTAACCCATAACCCCTAAATCCTAGTTAACTCCCTCACCCTAAAACCCCTTACCCATAATCCATAAAGCCCAAAACCCATAAATCCCTAAACCCCTAATCCCTTCTCGCCTAATCCATTAATACCTTAACCCCCAAGACTTTGATCCTTTAACCCCTTGACACTTAACCCTTAACCTCCTCAACCCTAACACCCTAACCCTAGAGCCCTAAATCCCTTAGCCCATAAATCTGCTAACCCCTAAAGGCCTCACCTCTTAAATAGCCACCAATGCCCTAACCCTTATGTCCTTAACCACTAAGCCCCTAAGGTCTTAATATATTACAAGATATTAACACTTAAACCCTTCACCCTTAATGCTTAACCTCTTAAAACCTAACCCCCTAATAGCGGTTCCCTCATTCCCTTAACCCCTACAACTCCTAACCCCTAAATCCCTTTACCCCTTTACCTCTAAGCTCTTAACACCTAACACATAAGTCCTAGTTTATTCACAAACACTTAATCCCTTAATGTCTAACCTCTTAATCCCTGACCCCCTAAACCCAGAGCCCTAAATCCCTTAAGCACTAAATCCCCTAAGTTACCCCTTGACCCCTTGACCTATTTACCTTTTATCCTTCAACTGCCAACCACTAACCCTAAGTTTACCCCCTCACCCCTAAACCAATTAACCCATAAGCCCTTAAAAATTAACCCCTAACCATTGAATACCCTAACACCCGAGCCCTAAATTCATTAACAGCTAAAGCCCCTAACTCCTTAAGCCTTATCCTTTTAACTCTAGTTAATCACTTACTATCCCTTAACCCTTAACTCCTATCCCCTTAAGTTATAAACCCTAAATATCTTAAGCCATAAATAATCTAACCCCTTAATTAACACCTAATACCTAAGCTCTTAACCTCGAGCTCCTAATTCCTTAGATAGTAAACCCCATAACCTCTTATCTCCTTATCCCTCTAACCCTAGAACCGCTAAATACCTAAATCCCTTTACCCCTTTCACTCTAAGCCATTAACCCCTATGTTAACTAAAATGTTCGAGCGTTTATGAACTAAGAAACGCTCGAGCGTTATGTGTTTATGAACTAAGAAACACTCGAGCGTTATGTAGTTAGATAACGCTCGAGTGTTTCTTTGTTCATAAACACTCAACCATTTTTTATTCCTATCTTTCGTGTTAATTGACATGGCAGGCTCAAGCCCACCTATGCCTAGATGAAAGAAACGCTCAAGTGTTTCTAATTTACTAAACTCTTGATATTTTCATGAATCTACAATTGCATATAAAATGTCCCTCATCTTTGTGCAAGGACCCTCATTCTTTATTGGCATACCAAATCGATGTTGGGAAAGGTCTTAATGAATCACCGGGAGAAAAATAAATACTGCTACCAATGGATGAAATGTAGTTATAGATGATGACAATCCATGAGAAACTATATATAATTGCGAAAGCTACATCTAGGTTTCAGTTCATGAGGTTGAGTCCTTGCGTTAAGGCTCAACCTCCCACATCTTCCCAAGAGGTGTATATCATCTCTATCACTGATGATGAAGGTCAATCTATTTAGTTTTGTCAGGATGCCTTTCAATTTTGTTTTTCTCTTTATCATAGACATAGCATAAGTATCCTAGTTCAGGTTCATAGTATAGCCAAAGACAATGTCATTTTTTGTTATTTTTACTTAAAAAAACTCATGGTTTTAAACACTGGAGAGTCATCAATGAAAACCTTTTGTTTTATATTTGGTTGGGTTTCCTTCAGTGAAATTTTTAGGGGCGGAATTTCGTCAATTGGCTATTTTTGGGGCTTTTTTTTCAAAAAATAAATTTTGCTATTTGGTCATTTTTAGTCTCTAATATTGCCTATATTTACATAAAATATGTTTTTTTATCATAATATCCGTCAAAATTCACAAGTTTTAGTAGTAAATTGTATGTTTCATATTTCTCTTAACTATCTATCTATCTATATATATTTTCAATCCAAAATAATCGCCTATAATACCATACTTAAGTATAATATTAGAACCCTTCAAAAATACCCTGGTTTCCTTGCACTCGATATATATATATATATCGTGAACTTAATCTCTATATAATTTCCCAATTTTAATATTAGCAGCATAGATCCATCGTAAATGTGGATCTATCAAGCATCAAGAGGCATCCAATTTATTGAGATGTTATGATGTTTTTTTAAATGGCTTTTTATTTGGTTTTAAATTTTTATTTTATGAGATAAGTTTTTTTTTAATTATTTTTTACTTGGTTTTCATTTTTTTTATTTTATAAGCCGACATAATTTTTTTTAATTAGTTCTTATTTTTGGTACCTATTACATTACATTACGCTCCATACTGGATTGTAAATACCTTGCTAAGCCCAATATAATTAATTATTTTTTAAAAAATATTATATATAAAGATAAAATCAAAGTTATGATAATTTTAAAAAAAAAGTTCTTCAACCGTGAGGTGACTCAAATCTCTAGAGTACCATTCTACAATGTTACATAAAACATAGACTAGTTAGGTTGACAAAATTTTGTCTTTCTTCTCTAAACAAAATGAAATAGTAAGTATCCAAATCAACTCTAAACAAAAGTTACAACAGGATGAAAGAGAAGCGGCTATTAAACTTCTAAAAAGCCTTCACAGACTTTGAAAAAGTCATCCAATTTTTCGAATTGGAAATAAAAGATGCCTTCTCACACACCCTATGAGACATATCATTTAAACTTAATTTACAAGTCTAAACAAACATATATATATATATAGATTTAACATATAAAATAAAGACATAAATTTAACAGATCATAAAATAAAGATTTGACACACCGTTTAGACTTAATCCACAAGGTCATTGAAGAGGCCCCCGCGCAACCACACATATAAAATTATTGTAATGCAGTCCCACTCCACAACTCCTCGTATTGAAACAATCCCACCCCAAACGTCATCGTATTGAAACTGTCAGCCGCGATTGCAATTGGATTTGCCGATTCTCATTACAAGACATTTATGATAGCCACGCCAATCCACGCTGAAGTCTTCTCCTCCGGAAACTATATAAACACATACACACAACTCATCAATTCACTCAACGCTGGTTCCGCCTCCGCTATTTTTGAAGCACGATTCGCATTCATCCTTCCTTTCTTCCGATTTATCGACCTGATCTTACAGTAATCCATTTCGATCACCAGCCTTGCTCAGAGTTGTTCATCTGTAAGTTTACGGTCCGGCCTAAACAACTCATCGTTTTCTGATTCTCGCTGATGGTGCTGCAGTTCCGTTCATTCAACTTTTGTCTCAAATCCAATCCGATTTGGTAGATACAAAGAAACTGTGACAGTAAATAAAAAAATTCGGAAAATCTAAGTCCTGATTAAGGGTTTTCATCTTGAACAAGAAGTATAGTGATGGGATTACTGGCTTCCTGTGCGAGGGCACCTGATCACGAGACTGCTAGAGACTGCATCCGAGTAGTGCAATTGAACGGGCTTGCCTATCAATTTGTGGTGCCGGTGAGAGTAAAAGACCTCCTGCTCTGCCATCCCAATCATTTTATTTGTACCTCCCGCAGTCTCCAGGCCTGTAACCCCCTCCCGCTTCCACCAGCAGAAGAGCTTACGAAGGGCAATCTTTACTTCCTTCTGCCTTTCTCCGCAGTAGAAACCCAAGATTTGGTATCTCTGGCTTCGCAACTGATCTGCCTTTCAAAGAAATTGAAAGTTGCGCGTGGTGGGTCGGTATATCCTTTCGACAGTGAAAGGGATGACAGTAAAGATGAGATGAGGAATTCGCCGGGGGAGTGTGTGGAGAGACTGCTTGCGGAAAGCCGGCAATCGGGGGATACTGGTGAGGTGAAGCAGAAAGTAATGGGGATTTGTGATACGCCTGAGTTGCGAATGGCTTACAGTCAGTATGTTCTACCTAAAGGCAGCTCATGGAGACCAGGCCTCTGTACAATCGATGAGAGTTGCTTCATTGAGCCTCTCTTCTTGTAGTATTTGATGATTCGTATTCTTTTTTATTATCAAAATTCCTTTGAATTAGGATTGTTTACTGAGCCTCTCTGTTGTTGTTGTATATGATTATGCGGTGAATCAAATTCTTTTTAAAAATCAAAATTCCTTTTGAATTTCGATGGTTTGACATTTTGGGGCGTTGTTTATCAAAATTGTATTTGGATAATTTTCCCAGCCTTATTAACCGGAATGATTGCGCCGAGAGAAACAATGTTAACTTTTCTATTATTTTGATATAGAGAAATAAAAACTGTTGCCTCTAGTGGTGGATGTTCGAAACTTCCATGTTTTTGGGACTTAAAAATTGTTATAGATTGGATGAATAAGAGGAGAACTCCCAAAAACATTCTCTTAATTCTTATTTATGATGAGATGAACAGAAAAACGGATCAGATACAGAATGTTAATTTTGAGCCTATTTATAGAAAAGAAGTAACCAAGCAGATCGTTTATGAAAGACTAACTGCGGGTTACACGGAGACAGTATTTGACCCCGGTCCTTTTCCAAGATAAACTCCTCTTTGGTTCTCATTCAATATTAGTCCTTGGATCTCTAAGAAATGTAACATATTTCAATATAAATATTTTGCAGTGTTTTCTAAGAAAATAAAATATAATAATAAAAATCTTTATTTTAATTTTATTAAAACTTTTATTTAATATAAAAATATTGTTAAATTAATTTTACTTGATTTGTAAATGGTAAAATTAGTATATATATATATATATATATATATATATATATATATATATATATATATTGAAAATATTAAAAATTAAAATAAAGTAATACTAAACTTAAAGAATTAACTAATAATCATTTACAATTTTTTATACAAATTTACATATATCAATTAATGACAAAAAGCTTTCCTCACTATAAATCACTATAATATATATATACAGATCTAAATATTGCATGTAACAAATAAACAATGTAACAAAAACATTCTTTTTTTTTCCAAAGGAAAAAGCATATTCATTGATCATAACTGAACCACAAGGTACTGTATCTAAGCACTGATATAGTATTGTTGTGTTACAAAAAAACTAGATAATAGCAAGTATCATTACATTTAAAAATAGTTCATTAAAAAACTAAAGTAAACTGGTTAGATTAACCAGACTGCTCTCCTGAATATCTCCTCTTTTAAACATGATTCTACAAAAATCTTCTATTTCCAGCAAACCGTCTTTAGAGAGCCCATCGGCCTCTTCATTTTGTTCCCGGAAAATATCTATAAATTCCACATGTCTGAAACTTTCCACCAGGGAGTCCATACAACTACTTAGATTCTGTAAAAAATGATTTTTAAAAGTAATTTTTTTGTTCATTCTTCTTATCCAAAGTTCAGAATCTCCATATATTCTTAAACTTGACACTCTCTACTCGATAGCCTGCTGCAAAAGAAATCTCAAGGCAAGACCCTTCGCCCAATTATTTGTACCCGACCCTCCATTTGCTTGAAAGCGAACCTCCATGCCATCTATAAGCAAAATGCCTCCCAATCCACATCTGTTAACATTGCAGGCCCCATTAAAAAAGCCTATAGAGTCCCCCTGCTTGTGGTTTATAACTTTGAGCACACGGTTCTTAGGAATCCCTGCTGGACTCATAAAGAAATTATAAGCCAAGAGTACCTGTAAGCAGACTTGAAAAGTGGGTAATAGTCTGTCCTAAAAAATTACAATATTTCTTGCTCCCCAGGTATTCCAAGCAACCAAGTAGGGTAAACACCACCACCATTTCAGCCAATATTCCTCAAACCAATCTTTAAGAAAAATTGCATACGTCTCATGTTCTCCAACAAGCTGCAAACCTAGTTTATAGCTCAATTCTTTCCAGACTTGTTGAATAAAGGGGCATCTAAAAAAAAGATGATCAGCATCTTCTTCCTCAGCTCTGCACAGACTACATCGTCCCAGACCTGCCATAAATAATCTTTTAAGCTTGTCCCAAGTAAGGACCTTGCCTTTCAGGATCAACCATAAAAGGATTTTACTTTTAAAAGGCGCTGGGACCTTCCAAAGCTTCGTTTCCCACCATGGAGAGGCACTAAACTGGTGCTGCCAAAAAGTTTGATAGGCTTCTTTGACAGAGAAAAGTCCACTTGCCGAGTTACCTTGCCAAACTAAGCTATCGAGTTCCTGCTTTAATCTGATGAAGCCCCTTCTTAGTTCCATCATCCAGTTTTCCCAACAAACCTTCCATCTAGTTGGTAATGCCAAATCCAAAGTAGACAGCCAACCATTCCCTGCCGAAGCTACATCTGCTAGTACCTTGTAACCTTCATTTTCCAGAAAACTTAGAAGATCCGGAGGAAGAACAGCAGAATGCTTAACTCCTAAATACCTATCCGAGCCTATTCAAGCCACCCTTCCATCCCCCACCTCCTACACCAATCGATCCTCGATAACAGGAAGAGTGTTTATGATGGCCTTCCAGAAAATAGACCCTCCCCTATTGGATTTTACGGGCATCCGAATCCAATCTACCATAGACATTGATCCACAATATTTAAATTGCAATAAGGATTGCCATTTTCCTTACTTTGAGACAAAGTGCCAAACCGACTTGGAAGCCAGTGCTTTCCCAAACAAAGGTAGATCCTTAAAACCCCAAACTCCGACTTCCTTAGGTTTAGAAATGGAATGCCAAGAAGTCCAATGAAGGCCCCGGTCCTTCTTACCTATCCAAAGAAATTTGAAAAAAATATTACGAAGGTAATGCAGAACCCCCTGCGGGATCTTCGCGTTAATCATCCAATAAACAGGGATTGCATTTAGGGATTGCTTTTCAGGATTTGCAAAGCATGGTTTTGAAGGATTCAAAACCTAAATGGAGAGAAGGTCATAGAGCATAATTTTGAAGGCTTGCACAATATTTCATTGGCCTCTATCCTACAACGATGAACAAAATTCCCATATACAAATCCAAGAAAGGGGATGCTATTATGAAATGAAGAGTAGAAATTAAAATTTAACCATCATTATGATCCTAGGAATTTAGAATTTAAAAGTCTTCTTCCAAAATGAAGCCATGTTAGCAAATAAGAATTAAGTATTAGAACAGAACAATCTTGTTATCAATAATATCCTACATATGCACAATAAATATTACTGTCATTGTATATGTAATAGGAGATTCAAACCACAGAATTACAGTTTTAATCATTTTTATAAAATCAATACGACTCATTGCAAAGTCACATCGTAACAAAAAAAATCAATGCAACTTATTGTAATTGTTAAATTCCCTACGTGGAACAGACTATTGTAGTACTGAAACAAATTAATAAAAAAATTTCATAAAGAGCTTATATTTGAATAAAAAATAATTACGACGACATCGATCTCTAGTCAAGAGTCCATCCATATCTTATTGTACAATCTCGTTCGGTTAATAATTAAATGGGCTTTCAGCATTGACTTTATTGGAGGCTTCAGTTTGTTGTGCAAATTTATCCACGTATGAATTTAGATATGAATTAATGGTATTTGGGTCCATAAATTATCCAGGATGGTGAAAGTCAAGTTGTGTGTTGTGGATGTGTTCGCGGTTAATTTTCAATGGCTTTTCCATAATTGACATGGGACTGAGCAGTGAGCATCCAGAATGAAGAAGCTACATGTAACATGGAACTAACATTTAAAATTAATTTTAAATGTTTTAAAGTTTCATCGTGATTTAAATTTTGGTAAATAATGATGATGGAATGTATGGAAGACTTGGATGGGTTTCTTCCTTTGTTGTTTCCTAATATTTGATTCTCAACCATCAAAAAATTTGACAGACGAAATTTGGAACAACCCTTCAATTGCAAAGTTGTAAAGTAATGGTCAATTGCATTATTGAAGGGCTTGAGGCAATTTTTTTTTTGCATGAAAAAAATTGTTGTGCCCTTCTATGAAGGGTAAAATAGGTTATGAAGGGAATTGAAGGATTCAAATTTGAAGCATGCATGCGATATTTGGGAACTCCACCCTTCTCAAAATCCAATTCAAGAAACAATCTTCAGTATTAAGAAGTTGCAATCCTCTCATAGGAATAGTGGTCTATACATCATCTACATGGTATTCACTGAGAACCATCTTAGCTCCTCGTACGATTATTCCCTATCCATTTTGAAAAATGATATTTATTAACTGACCATTATTGCAAAATGAAAGAATTAAAAAAATTTGAACCCACATTTTTATTTTTCAAAATCAAGAGCGAAAAAAAATTCAACACAGACTTTTATTAAGTATTCTATAAAGCATAGTAGCATAATTCAAGTACGAATACGGATACAAATATGATTTGATACGGAAAAAATATGTAATGAAAAAGTCTAGTGTGAATAAAATACGGAAGTAGACTTTTGATAGATAATACTTTTAATCAAGGGTCAGTGCAAGCTAATGAGGGTCACTTTTGGCACGTTAGATGCAATAGAAAACTGAAAAAGCAGGCATCCCTCAACTTACTTGGATTTTTTGATTTACTTACGGAAAATATCTTGCATTGAGTAAAAAAGATGAAATGTAGGAAATTGAATCACGTTTCTGAATATATAAATTTTATGTATTGAAAATTTTCATAGCTATGTCAAGTTTCATTTTTCCTAACAGACACTTTTTATTTTTCAGGCAAATGATAAGGTATATGTTTTTGTGGGTAGAGCCTTTGAGGGCCTAAATGATGGAATCAAGCTACAAAAATCGGCATGCATGTAGAGAACACATAGCATTTGTGCGCCATTATTTTTTGAAAATTAAATTAGTAATTTTATAAAAATTTTATAATTGTCTAAGTGATCAAACCTCAAAAATAGTACCTCTTTTGTGGGTAGAGCCTTTGAAGGTCTTAATGCAAAAATCTTGAAATGGGTTTTTCATAGAACGTTGAGGTTAGTGTCCTCTTGTGCACCATACAATTTTTTTTTGAAATGATTGAGAATTGAAAAAGTTATGGAAGAAACACTAACAATGTGTTTCACGAGTTAAGGAGGTAGGACAGAAAAGAAATTGAAAGAAAATAGGAGAAATTAATATTTCAAAATAAAAGTTACATATTTGGAATCTGCAGAAAAAATGCTATTTGTGTCTAAGATTTCGTCAAAAATGACTCTGTGTAGCATATTGTAACGAGTGGCTAAGCACAGGCTTCTCCAGAAACTGGAAGAAATACCCAATTAGCTTTGGTTTTTCATTAACATAGCACAGGTTTGGAATTACCGAAGCAAACTCCAAAGCATACACATAGGATTATTGTTGACATGTGAGCATGTGACTCGGCATGTTTAAATTCAAAAATATTGCCGCGCTTTTAGATTTAAATAACGCATACGCGTTATATAACTAAATAACGCGTGCGCATTATATCAATAATTAACACGTACGTGTTATATAGTTACAAAACGCGCTCGCGTTATTCAAATCATAAAATACATGTTTAATACTTGAGAAAGAGGGGGTGTGGAAGTCAAGGGAATTTTTGTTTAATATTTGAGAAGGGGTGGGGAAGGGTCAAGGGAATCTATGGTTAATATTTAATAGGGGTGGGAAAGGGTCAAGGGCTTAGAAGGATGTTGGAAGCTTGAGTGGGGAGAGATGAAGGGAATGAGAACATGATGGGCTACAGGGGGTGAAGGGAAGTGGAGCTTGAGAGCACTATTAGGAGTAGAATAGGTTCTGAAGAGGTATAGGGTTAGAAGTTGAAAGTGAGACTTGAGTGACAAGGGGGAATGGATGGAGGCAAGGGGGATGTGAGAGAGAAATAAAGAATACAAGGGGGGGAGAGACATAGAGCGAGGGAGGGAGAGGGACAATGGGGAGGAATGGATTTGGAGGGAGTGAGAGATAGATGGGGATAGAACGAAATAAGAGATAGGAAGGGAGGGACAGAAAGTGTTGGTGGGAGACATGCAGAGAGTGGTGGCGATGGAGAGAGGGGGAGTGATGGAGAGATTGGGATAGGTTGAGGGAAAGATGAGGGAGGGATAGAAGGTGAGAGACAGGCGATGAGAGAGGGAGGGAGAGAAGGTAGGGTGAGGGATGGAGGGATAAAGTTGGAGATAGATATGGATGGAGGGGGGATGGGTTTGAGAATGGAAAGTGACATAATGTGTGTGTATGTGTGTGTGTTTGAGAGAGAGAGAGAGAGAGAGAGAGATTGATGGTTGGGGAGAGAGAGACTAGAGGGAGTTGTGAGCATCATATTCTCCATCAGCATCATATTCTTCATCATCATCATCTTCATGACCATCATCGTCATCATCAACATCTTCATCATCATCACCATCATCATCATCATCATCATCATCATCATATTCCTCATCAAATCAACATCTCCATCATCATTATCATCATCATGATCATCATCTAAACATCACCATCACCATAATCATCAAAATCTTCATCGTCATCACCATCACCATCACCATCACCATATTCATCATCATTGTCATCTCTAGGTTCCCCATCAACATCAACATCTCCATCATCATCATCTTCTTCATCATCATCATCTTCATCACCATCATCATCATCATCAACATCTTCATCATCATCACCATCATCATCATCATCATCATCTTCCTTGAATCAGATCAGTTCATATCCATCATGTCACCATCATCTTCTTCATCATCATCTAAACATCACCATCACCATCACCATCATCATCATCATCTTCATCATCATTACCATCACCATCATCATCAACATCTTCATTGTCATCACCATCATCATCATCATCATTGGCATTTGTAGGTTCCTCATCAACATCTCCATCATTATCATCTTCATCACCATCATCGTCAGCATCAACATCTTCATCATCATCACCATAATCATCATCTTCATCGTCATCAGGTCAACATCTCCATCATCATCATCTTCTTCATCATCTTCACCATCATCATCATCATCATCATCATCTTCATCGCCATCTCCATCATCTCCATCATCTCCATCATCATCACCATCACCATCATCATCATCTTCATGACCATAAACATCTTCATCATCATTGTCATCTCCCCCTTCCTCATCAACATCTCCATCATCATCATCATCATCATCATCATCACCATCTGAACATCACCATCACCATCATCGTCAACATCTTCATCATCATCATCATCATCATCATCATTATCATCATCATCAGCATCATCATCAAAATCTTCATCGTCATCACCATCACCATCTTCATCATCATTGTCATCTCTAGGTTCCCCATCAACACATCTCCATCATCGTCATCTTCTTCATCATCATCATCTTCATCACCATCATCATCGTCATCTTCTTCATCATCATCATCTTCATCACCATCATCATCGTCATCAACATCTTCATCATCATCACCATCATCATCATCATCATCATCTTCCTTGAATCAGATCAGTTCATATCCATCATGTCACCATCATCTTCTTCATCATCATCTAAACATCACCATCACCATCACCATCATCATCATCATCTTCATCATCATTACCATCACCATCATCATCAACATCTTCATTGTCATCACCATCATCATCATCATCATTGGCATTTGTAGGTTCCTCATCAACATCTCCATCATTATCATCTTCTCCATCATCATCATCTTCATCACCATCATCATTAGCATCAACATCTTCATCATCATCACCATAATCATCATCTTCATCGTCATCAGGTCAACATCTCCATCGTCATCATCTTCTTCATCATCTTCACCATCATCATCATCATCATCATCTTCATCGCCATCTCCATCATCTCCATCATCTCCATCATCATCACCATCACCATTATCATCATCTTCATGACCATAAACATCTTCATCATCATTGTCATCTCCCCCTTCCTCATCAACATCTCCATCATCATCATCATCATCATCATCATCACCATCTGAACATCACCATCACCATCATCGTCATCATCATCATCATCATCATCATCATCATCATCAGCATCATCATCAAAATCTTCATCGTCATCACCATCACCATCTTCATCATCATTGTCATCTCTAGGTTCCCCATCAACACATCTCCATCATCGTCATCTTCTTCATCATCATCATCTTCATCACCATCATCATCGTCATCTTCTTCATCATCATCATCTTCATCACCATCATCATCGTCATCAACATCTTCATCATCATCACCATCATCATCATCATCATCTTCCTCATCAGATCAACATCTCCATCATGTCACCATCATCTTCATCTTCATCATCATCATCATCATCATCATCATCATCATTACCAACACCATCATCATCAACATCTTCATCATCATCACCATCATCATTGGCATATGTAGGTTCCTCATCAACATCTCCATCATCGTCATCATTGGCATCTGCAGGTTCCTCATCAACATATCCATCATCGTCATTTTCTCCATCATCATCACCATCATCACCATCATGATCTTCTGAACATCATCATGATCATCATCTAAACATCACCATCACCATCATCGTCAACATCTTCATCATCATCGCCATCAGCATCATCATCAAAATCTTCATCGTCATCACCGTCACCATCTTCATCATCATTGTCATCTCTAGGTTCCCCATCAACACATCTCCATCATCATCACCTTCTTCATCATCATCATCTTCATCACCATCATCATCGTCATCAACATCTTCATCATCATCACCATCATCATCATCATCATCTTCCTCATCAGATCAACATCTCCATCATGTCACCATCATCTTCATCATCATCATCATCATCATCATTACCAGCACCATCATTATCAACATCTTCATCGTCATCACCATCATCATTGGAATCTGTAGGTTCCTCATCAACATCTCCATCATCATCATCATTGGCATCTGCAGGTTCCTCATCAACATATCCATCATTGTCATTTTCTCCATCATCATCACCATCATCACCATCATGATCTTCTGAACATCATCATGATCATCATCTAAACATCACCATCACCATCATCGTCAACATCTTCATCATCATCGCCATCAGCATCATCATCAAAATCTTCATCGTCATCACCATCACCATCTTCATCATCATTGTCATCTCTAGGTTCCCCATCAACACAACATCTCCATCATCATCATCTTCTTCATCATCATCATCTTCATCTCCATCATTGTCCTCATCAACATCTTCATCATCATCACCATCATCACCATCATCATCATCATCTTCCTCATCAGATCAACATCTCCATCATGTCACCATCTTCATCATCATCATCATCATCACCATCATCATCAACATCTTCATCACCATCATCATCAACATCTTCATCATCATCACCATCATCTTCATCAACATTATCATCTTTATCATCTTCATCTGCATCATGATCATCTTCATTGTCATCACCCTCCTCCTCCTCATCATCTTTATCATCTTCATCTACATCATGATCATCTTCATTGTCATCACCCTCCTCCTCCTCATCATCTTGTGCACTTATGCACTTAGGGATTAATGTTTAGAAGAGGGTCTAAAGGCCTTTATGGGGGAGGGGCTCTAGGAACAAGGTAAGACAGAGAGGGCAGGGGGGAGGGATAAAGGCGTAGAGGGTTAGTGATTAAGGGAGAAGAAGGGAGAGAGTGCTATAGGGAGGGATAATGACGAAGATAAAGAGAAGGTGGAGAGATGGAGAGTGGGGTGGTAGAGACATGGCTGAAGGGAGAGAAAGAAACATGAAAGAAACATGTAGGGAGAATGAGGGACAGATATTTAGAAAGAGATAGGGGGTATCTAGGGATTATTGGGAGAGAGCTAGGGGGTATTAAACCATACAAAACATTTGTTTTGTATGCAATCATATAAATTATTAGTTTTCTTTGATTTTGTTCGTTGCCCTAGCCATGCACCTAACCTATTTATTGTGCTTGACTATATCGCGTTCGCGTTTTTTCACTACATATCGCGCACGCGTTTTGTATTTATATAACGCGTACGCGTTTTGCAACTCCAGAAATAATGGCCTGTTGCTGTCTGAGAGAAACTTCACTCTGTCCGAACGAAAACAATAATCCCGCGATTTTTCGAACAGCACGAGCCCGCGTCTGAAAATTTTCACATTCTACACCAACTCCATCATTTTTTTTTATGCAGGTGTAGCATTGAGGACATCTTTCATGGTTGCTCACTGTGGTGTTGGGTTATATGGCCATATTTGAAGAAAATAATTAGCAAGCTTGAAGAATCTCCAATTGAAGAACACCAAAGATAAGGCCTTTGAAAGATTCATTTTGCTTATATCTGAGGAGCACACAAGATAAGATATCAAGCTTCAAGACCAACAAGGAAGAACTTCCATTTGCTTATTATTGAAGAGCTTGTAATTGAGGAGCAACAAAAACAAACTATATTGAATTGATCATTGTGGTGATGGGGAATGCACGTAACCGAGTAAACAAATCAACAAGGAAGAAGAGATCTCAAGAAGTCATTGAAGAAGAGAAAGAAAAGAAAAGAATATACATGATGAATCGGAGGCTTTCTTTGGAAACTAATCCAAATCCAATTGTAGAGGATACCATGGTTCATCCTATTAATACACGACAAGAGGGACCTTCAATTTCCAAAATAGTTGTTGAACAAGCACCCCATGGAAGTAATCAAGAAGCAAAATGTAGGTGCTCATTAGGGGATGTTTCAATTCCCACTTCAAGTCAAAGTGATAAGTTACCATCTCAAGATGAAGTTCACGAAGAAACACCCAATTTGCTATCCGGATGTGGTTATACAAGCGATGAAGTCAGAGAGGCGTTGGACATTTTGCCTACTGTTGAAGAAGAGAATGTTATCCACACCATCGATGAGGATGTTGGACTTCCACAAGGGGATGTTGGACTTCCATAGACCATGGATGAGGATGTTGGACTTCCACCATCCAACTACCAGGAAGAGAATGAAGGACACCAAGATACTACTGAAATGCCAGAGCGTCTTGGTGATGCGCTACATGGTACAATTCCAACCCCCTTACCTCCATTAGCAAGCACACGTCGAAGAACTCTGAAGCGTATACAAGTTGATGAAAGACTTATGAATTCCATTGAAGGTACGCTATCTAAACGTAGTATTGCTTATCAAACTCAACAGATACTTGATAAATATTTTGTTTCTAAATGTGATGGAGATAAATGTAGATTATTTTTATCATTGTTAAAATCTAGGAGCATGAATGTTGTTAGGAAAAAGTTAGGGATAAAGATGATAAAGAATTCTGAACCAAGTTCTCATATAGTTAAAAGCCTAGTAGATGCATTTGGTAAAATTGGTAAGAACACACGTTCAAAGGACCGCAATGCTGCTCGTTGTGTGTTGTCACAATCAATTGCAGATAAGAACACCAGGGCCCTTTGTATTCTCAGGCCTACATCCGAACTAGTTAATTTGAATGTAAAAACCCTCCGTAGGTATTCTATTAGAAGAGAACATCTTGACACAACCGATCAGACAGATTTTTGGGCCTTTGTTGGTCGGTTGCCACGTCATGACATGAAGCTAGTTGATGCAGTAAAGGGACTAGTGCATAGTTTTTGGCATGATCACACAAGGCCTTCTTCAAACCGAAAGGATGTACTAAAACTAAGAAGGGGTTCAAAGGATCGTGAACCACATACTAAGCATCTTCTTGATATAACACAGACAGAGCTTTACGAGAAATTTAAGATTGAGCATAGACAATTGAACTTGGGGCAAAGATCTTTTGAGAAATGTAAGCCATGGTATGTTAGAATAAATACTCTTCGTAACACTTGTTGTTGTAGATACCATGTAGAATATGAATATTACTATGAAACATTTTTATACATTCGTCGTGTGTTGCATACTAACATTGTGCAGGATTGCTCCATGACAATACCACCGACTTCATCAAGAGAATTCATTCATAGCATCATGTGCAATAGGCCCGAGGGGCAAACATACTATGCAAAATCTTGTTTGGATGGAACATGCTCCAACTGTGCTGGAATGGCATTATTGAGCCAATGTATGCACAAGAATGGAGACAGTGAATTTGGGAAAATGGTTACAGACATGAAAAGTTTCAAATATATCAACTATGAAATAGTCCCAGGGAAAGAAAGCAAAAAAATACAATTGGTGACATCTCAGGTATGCATTTATATCTATAAAATTATGTTGTAACGGTTACATTTCAATCCTTACTTACAACAAAAAACTGACATTGAGATCATTTTGTGTCACCAGGTACAAGTTAGTGACTTCATCAAGGAATTTATTGAAAAGACACATCAATATGTTCAGCATGTCCACGTGGCACGATGGCAGGATGAGAAGTTTAGAATATGCAGAGATACATTTCCCCTTGGTACTATACTTTCAGTTGTTGATTTTGCCGAGAAATACACTTTGCAACCTCAAAATGAGATCCAAAGTCAGTATTATCACTCTGAGCAGGTTTCCTTGATGGTCCATATCACATATAGGCATGGCCCAAATAGCACTGAAGAGCAAAGAGAAATTCTGAAGGAATATCACTTCTACATAAGTGATGATAGGTGCCAGGACTTCCACTATGTACGTCATTGCTTCATCATGTTCTATGATCACTTGAAGGGAAGGAACATATAGATGGACCGACACTGGATTTGGTCTGATGGGTGTGCTGGTCAGTTCAAAAATGCACGCATATTTCAGTGGTTGTGTTCATTGCATAAAAACTACAAAGTGCCACATATGTGGAACTATTTTGAGACTGGGCATGGTAAAGGAGAGCATGATGGAGCCGGAGCATGTGTCAAAATAGCCCTACGAAGAGAGGAATTGAAAGTATCTACAGAATCTACTATTCTAAATGCTCAATCTATAGTCAGGTGGTGCACGTCAGTAATGGGAGAGGAATCAACTATGCGAGTAGAATCCACAAGAAAGAGACATGTGGAGAGATTTTTTTGGGAGGTGGTAGACATAGATCGTTCACATGCATGGGAATGTAAGACTGTTCCCGGGACTCGTGGCTTTCATTCGGTTCGAAGCTCTGATAACCCAGTATCTGAAATTTGGACCAGAAAACTCGCTTGTTTTTGCCCGCCTTGTTGTGATGGTGACTGGGATGGGTTTGAATCATTGGATTGGGTTGATGGATGGGATCGCATATCACTTCCACTTGATCAGCGTGCAATTGTTGAGTTAACTCCGTTGGAAGAAGACCAATCATCTATTTCTGCAGATTTTGATCATGTCTCAGACCTTGTACAACCCGGTATGATGCATTTCCTTAACATTTTTTGTTTGTTTACATAGTCTTCAAATGCACATTAATGGCCTTGTATCGTACGAAAAATATTTTGATCATATACCTACAATCATATAATGCAGGGCACATATACGCAGTGGTTACCTCAAAAGATACTGAATGGGGTGATGAATACTGGTTGGCACGCTGTATAGATGGAAAGCAAACTCTCATTGTGCCCATGACTGACGATGAAAACAACCACTTTCCAACTGGGTCTATGGTTGTTAAAGGTGAATACTTGACACGGGACAGCAATGGAAGAAAGAAGGGTGGATATGTTTACAGGGATTACAAACCAGGTGCAAGTGTATATCACTTTACCAACTTAATCATTGGCACAAACCTTCAGGTACGAACAATGCCTAGTCGAAATACATCGAAGGTACACTACTTCTTACCGGATACAGAGCACGAGAGACTAATGGAGACCATCAGTATAAGAGATGATCCGGAGGGCTTGGTTGTATGATAATAGGTGGGATCTAGCATGATGAGGTACGTTACATACTTTTAATACTATACTATTTTCACTATTTGTAATTGAATATTGATATATGCTCAATTTTCACATGTATGTTTCATATGAATATGTCAATTTTGCGTTCTTGATATGCCAAATTTACAAGAGATGGATTAAAATTATATTATGTTCATATGATCAGTAAACCATATATTAAATCATGTTTGAGGGGTTGCTTAGCTAACTTTAAGGGCATTTAAGCTCTATGTTAAGCCCAACTAAATCCTTATGAATCACTAGACAATCAAATTGGTTCCTTGAGTAATTCAAATTTCTTTATGTAAAACCATTTTTCATTCATTTTAGTATGAAATCAAGTTTTTAGTATTTTTTTCTCTTCACTGGCTCTATTCTAGTTTCCTTTGAAAAATTGCTCAAAGTATTGTTGTTCTTAGTTTTATGAACCTATTTTTGATCTCTTTCATGTGATCATAAGATTTTACACATCACTGCCATAACCACTAGACAATTGTACACCATTCGTGTGCACCTCTGGGTAACCTACCAGTAGATACTCAATTTCCACCCAAACTATTGGATACCTATAGGATTAGAGGATCAATAAGAGGAATTTTTTCCATGAGAGAATTTAGATCTTTCACAATTCTTTAATTCAAATTTTGATGGCTACTACATCTCTAATATTTGTTAGTGTCTATCTCAATCTAGTGACAACTACCTTCTACTCCATATACTCCATATATGTTGTACATTTTTCATGATATACATCAATGTAGAAATTATATCAATAGACCTCCACTCGAAATTATAAGAGGTAATTAAACCTATACACTATACCATCATCAAAGGATTGATCTCTATAGAATTTATTTTCTTTAATAATTTTCTAATCCAAATTTTAATAGCTATTACATCTTCACTATACAACTATGAAAGTCTCTCTTAATCTAGTGACAACCACCTTTTACCCATTTCTATAGAATTTATTTTCTTTAATAATTTTCTAATCCAAATTTTAATAGCTATTACATTTTCACTATACAACTATGAAAGTCTCTAGTGACAACCACCTTTTACCCATTTTTATTATACATCTCTAAGTTATCCACACAAAAACACAAACATATATATATAATAATTATTGTGTATTCATAGTCAAAACTAAAAAATATATGGATTAAAGTGGATAAACATTAAACTAAAATTATAATAATTGCGTTTTTTAATCCATTTTTTACATATGATCAGTAAACCCTAAAATTATATTATGTTCATCATGTTGGTTATTGGCTTCACTCAACAAAATTAATTCAATTCATGCTCACTATATTAAACAATACACTTATATTAAATTTAATTCATGTCTTGTTAAATATTTCATAATGAATTAGCTAGTTGAGAGCACCACCTTAGACCAAGCCATCATCATCAACATCTTCATCATCATCACCATCATCATCATCATGGACATGCAAAACCCTAGTTTCCAAAGTGTCTAGGCAGGTTCGGGCTAGGAACACTAGCCATACCCGCCCGGTGGATGATTTTCCAAAGTTGACCCCCGTGTGCAAAAATTGCACACTCCCACACTGAGCAAAACCCTAGTTTCCAAGATGGACCTGCAAGGTGACACATGGGCCACCAGGTAGGAGGGGAGGGGCACCCCTGGCACTATCCCGGTGTGCTGAATCCAACGGAGTCGATGGTTCGTCGATCTGAGCCACGGTCTTCATTCTATGGCTCGTCCCGTCTCACTACCAGAAGGCCTTCAGGGACACCTGCTGGATACCTACCGGGGGCATAGAACTCCAACCATGCAACAAAACCGGGTTCCGGGGAGTCCTGCAGGTGTGTCTAGACAGGTTCGGGCTAGGAACACTAGCCATACTTGCCCGGTGGATGATTTTCCAAAGTTGACCCCCGTGTGCAAAAATTGCACACTCCCACACTGAGCAAAACCCTAGTTTCCAAGATGGACCTGCAAGGTGACACATGGGCCACCGGGTAGGAGGGGAGGGGCACCCCTGGCACTATCCCGGTGTGCTGAATCCAACGGATTCGACGGTTCGTCGATCCGAGCCACGGTCTTCATTCTATGGCTCGTCCCGTCTCACTACCAGAAGGCCTTCAGGGACACCTGCTGGATACCTACCGGGGGCATAGAACTCCAACCATGCAACAAAACCGGGTTCCGGGGAGTCCTGCAGGTGTGTCTAGACAGGTTCGGGCTAGGAACACTAGCCATACTTGCCCGATGGATGATTTTCCAAAGTTGACCCCTGTGTGCAAAAATTGCACACTCCCACACTGAGCAAAACCCTAGTTTATGAAATGAATGCACAATGAAGCCACTGGGCCATGGGGAGACGAGGGAGAGGGCCCCCTAGAGGTAATCGCACGCCAGGAGACCAATGGAGTCGACGGTTCGTCGGTCCGACGTCCGGTTTCCGAGTTATGTCGAGTTGCAAGTCGCATGAAAATGTCGTTCAGGGACACTTGGTGAAAAAAACTGAATTATTCCTTTCAATGGATGTGGTTTTCAATTTCCTATGTTGTTAGGTCAATTTGGCACATTCATTGAAAGAAATTGTAGACTTTAATGATGATCACAACAAGTGTGTTTGTTAAAACCTTGTGAAATAGAGCATCAAAAGACCTACATTGTAGGCCATATAATTGTGTTTGTTTACCTTTTGTTTGATGGACCATGCACAATAAGTAATAAAATAATTTTTGAAGTAGGTCATTTCATTTTTCTGATTTTTTCTTTGGTGGTGTTGAAAAAGACCATTGTTCTTATTGATGGATTTCATGTGCTTATGATTCTTTGGATAATCTGGACACATACAAGGACACCATTATTAGACTAATTCATTACAAACAATTTAATATGAGTAATCTACATAAATGAATTGAAAAATTAACAAAAATAACAAACAACCCATATACCTTGGAATATAACACAAGAGTGACCATGTTAGGCAATCTTACTTATCTACTTACCTATGGTCATCTAAGTAGACCATTTGGATCATGTCTATTACTAATGATCTCCATTAACTTTTCATGTTCACAATGAGGCTTGAAGTATCATACCTTTGATGGGTGCTTCCTTGGCATTGTTTGTAGTTTGAGGTTTGTATCGAAAACTAAGTTTGTAAAGTGGTATATAGATTCACCTAGTCTAATCTTGAAATACATAACCAACCTTCTTCCATGCTTGGTCATCCAGTGTTAGATATTATCCTTTAATAACCATCAAATTGATTACAAGTTGATCGCCATTGTCATCTATTAGTGAGACATGAGGGTTTGGTTCGCCTTTAAGGAACATGCCAACAAATAGTGAGTGCCCCATTAATTATCTTTCAGGGAAACCATTGCATATATGTTCATTTTAAAAAACATCAGTTCCAACGTGCGAGTCCACTAAATAGACAAAATGTAATGTATTCATGCTATTTGATAAGATTTAATCTCATATTCACTAAACTTGGTTGTACAAGATTTGAGACATGATCATAATGTGGTGAAATGGTTGATTAGTCCTCATCCAACTAGGATAATTCAATATTTATACCTAGAATAATGGCGAGTGATAGAATTTTCTTGTCCATATTTCTACTATAACATTGTTTGAGTTTCAAACTAAATGAAATCCACAAATTCCATGCATTATTCTATGTGATTGATCTACATCAACCACCTCCCAAAAATATCTTTGCACATGTCCTTTCCTTATTGAGTCCTCTTCTCGTCTTCTTGTTCCATCTACAATTATTGAAGAACACCATTCAACAATAGATTTTGTGTAACTAATGAGAGAATTTCTCGTAAACTTCCATTTTTACCTGCAGAATGTAATTTTTATGCACACAACATCTCGATCATGATCCCCTTTCCCACACTCAGTTTCAAAAGTCCTGTAAAGGCAACCTTTACATTTACATTTGCATTAACATGACAACCAAGTCTCAAAAATGAGATTGATGGTGTTTATTCTCATGCAATGTATACAGTTAGGATTAAGACAACTATATAAATCTATGGAATTATAAATGGAGATATTAATCCAAAAGGAAGCCAATGTTGGCCTTGCCAATCTTTTCTTCCCAATGCAAACGAAATATTAGATTCCATTTTGCTATGTTTCCATGTAAAATATATTTGAAAAAAAACATATATTTGGATTATATGGAAATCCTTCTTACCTTTGACATTGTTTGGGATCTGCAGGATGGGAATGAAGTATTTTTTAGGGATTAAGAGGAGTATTCAATTACGCAAACTTATGAATGCCTATTGTGACAAGCAATCCATTGATTTCAACTCCATCACATTTCTGTTTGATGGATGATGTTTGCAAGGTGAGCAAGTTCAACCCACCAATGCGAGATTGCATGCAATTACACTGAGCAAAACCCTAGTTTACGAAATGAATGCACAATGAAGCCACTGGGCCATGGGGAGACGAGGGAGAGGGCCCCCTAGAGGTAATCGCACGCCAGGAGACCAACGGAGTCGACGGTTCATCGGTTCGACGTCCGGTTTCCGAGTTATGTCGAGTTGCAAGTCGCATGAAAATGCCGTTCAAGGACACTTGGTGAATTTCCGTCCGGGAGCCAAAAAGAAAACGGAGCAGGAAGATTGCGTGCCGTTGGCTCCCGCAAGTGTGTGTGGGAAATGCCGACGTGGGAACACTGCCAACACTGGCTCGGGGGAGGTTTTTGCAGAGTTGACCCACCAATGCGAGATTGCATGCAATTACACTGAGAAAAACCCTAGTTTACGAAATGAATGCAGAATGAAGCCACTGGGCCATGGGGAGACGAGGGAGAGGGCCCCCTAGAGGTAATCGCACGCCAGGAGACCAACGGAGTCGACGGTTCGTCGGTCCGACGTCCGGTTTCTGAGTTATGTCGAGTTGCAAGTCGCATGAAAATGTCGTTCAGGGACACTTGGTGAATTTCCGTCCGGGAGCCAAAAAGCAAACAGAGCAGGAAGATTGCGTACCGTTGGCTCCCGCAAGTGTGTGTGGGCAATGCCGACGTGGGAACACTGCCAACACTGGCTCGGGGGAGGTTTTTGCAGAGTTGACCCACCAATGCGAGATTGCATGCAATTACACTGAGCAAAACCCTAGTTTACGAAATGAATGCAGAATGAAGCCACTGGGCCATGGGGAGACGAGGGAGAGGGCCCCCTAGAGGTAATCGCACGCCAGGAGACCAACGGAGTCGACGGTTCGTCGGTCCGACGTCCGGTTTCCGAATTATGTCGAGTTGCAAGTCGCATGAAAATGTCGTTCAGGGACACTTGGTGAATTTCCGCCCATTTTATAATTTAAGCCACTTTTAAATATTTGAACTTCCATATTATTTTTGAAAGAGTATAATATTTCAAAACTCCTAAAGAGACAAAAACACATGATCAAAACTCCTAAGGCTGCAATTTAGAGTAGCAATAATGGGGGTGATGGAGTTGAATTTGATCCTATGGAAGATAATGATACTAATATTATTGAGAATAAAGGGATAATAGGTTGATCCATGACACCTTTGTTTGCATGGATGAGGATGCACCTATGTATGAGACCTATGATAATATTCATGATGTACATCTTATTGATAAGGCACACAAAGGCCTATACAAGAGATCAAAGATGAGTCACTTTGTCTACTAATTTGATGTTGATAAAATTGAAGGTATTGAATGACATTTCAAACAATGGTATGACAAAGATCCTAATGTATACACAAGGTTAATATATAAGGTGCCCCATAAGGTTCTTTGTCATATCCCTATAATTCTAGGTTTTTGATGATTGTTTAGGTTAAAAAACATAGCACATTATATGGATTATCATGTACAAAGATAAGTGAAGATGGTATTATATGAGTGGCTACAAATGGTTCTCAATTTACGATCATCAAGGAAATATTACCTATTTTTAAATAAGAACCTCATAATGTTAGACTTTCATTGGTAGTTGATGGCAATGGGTGTGCATGAGTGAGTTCGTTGAAACCTTGAAAACATTGTATTGCATTTAGTTTGATTAAATTACACATCAACACATTAGATTGACACAAGTACATGTATCCAAAAGTACATATATATCCAAAAGTATCCAAAAGTGCATGTCTCCAAAAGTACATGTATATCCAAAAGTCTCCAAAAGTGCATGTCTCCAAAAGTACATGTATATCCAAAAGTATCGAAAAGTACATGTATCCAATGAAGTCAATGTACATGTCTCCAAAAGTACATGCACAATAAAGTCAATGTACATGTCTCCATAACTAAATGTATCGAAAAGTACATATATATACAAAAGTATCCAAAAGCACATGTGTCCAAAACTATCCAAAACTATCAAAACTCAAGCTTTCTCTTGTTCTTTCCCGACGTTGATCCTCTAGGCACATCCCTAGGATCAATGTGCATCCCTGGATCCTGCAAATTAAATATCAATTGTTAAATTCAACTAACTATGTACACTAATACATTAGCTCAACAATTATCAACTGGTGCATGGAAAGTGCATGAAACATTTGGTCACTGAAGGACATCTCACCTCAACTGACAAAGGAGATTGCGTTGCTTGTGTAGCAGATGGAGCCGTCGGTTGAACATCCAGGATGGTCGAACCAGGGGGGCCAGGTACTGCTCCTGCTGGTGGTGGCTACAATGAAAAAATGTTGAAATAGTTAGAAATGCATGAATAAACAATAGGTCCAACAATAATAAACTATGTAAAGATAATGTTGAAATAGTTACATACCTGTGTGTGATCAGTCGCCACTGCAGATGCGGCACTAACTGCTGCATCAACCATCGATGCGAGGTTCTCAGTAGACAACTCGGGTTCCTGATGCAGTGAACATGCAATTCAAACATTAACAAAAACGATTTATGCACTGGATTTCAAGTTAAACAACAAATATCATTGAAGGATATACATTACCATGGTGTGAGTAAGCCCATGGTCGTGGGCAGCTGGAGTCTTTCTAGGAGTAGAACGCCTCACATACACACGACCCTTGTTCACGAATGGCCTAGAGGGAGATACAAATCCAGGCAATGGGCCAGATGTCTCGGATGGTGCCTACAGTCAGCAAGTGTTCATGTAGTTAGACATGCATGATTCAACAAACAAACATGTATTTAAAAAATGTCATTTTTAATTGTTTACCTGGAGCCCAGATGTTTAAGGGGGTGGTATGACCATGGGCACTACCTTCACATTACCTTGCCCTAGTGAAGGATCTGCCATCTGCAAGTTTAATAATTGTAAATATTAGACTGTAGATAGCATTAATGAACTAAAATGTAAAGTATGTGGAAATTAACAAATTAACAAGTATTAAAAAACTGAAATTTTAAAATGTTTACCTCGGTGTGAGATACGGCAATAGGTGGTATATAAGATGGGCCTACCGAATGGGTAGCATCATGCCCCCCTGTAGAGTCTGGAACATCCGGCTCTGGGGCGTCACTGCCGGCAATCATCATCAACTGCAAGTTCACAAAATTAATATATTAGCTCAAACTATATATATGTGTACAAAGACGAAAATAAATGAAGAATTTATTACAATTAACCATCAAGATACCTCTCTCAAAAACCCACTGAAGGCAACATCTGAGGCAATACCATAGCAGGGACGACCACATGACGTGCACTCGTGAGGATCAGTACTAGGATGGGGAATAGTCGATGGTCCTGCACTAGTGGATGGTCCTGATGGTCCTGCACTAGTAGATGGTCCTGATGGTCCTGCACTAGTGGATGGTCCTGATGGTCCTGCACTAGCTGATGGTCCTGCATGGTGACGAGCTGGTGTATGTACCACACCAGGGACAGATGTCCCTTCCTCACCCATATGTTGAACCATCGTGCCATGGCGAACAACCGCCCGTGCCAAACTCAAAAATGCATCCCGTGTCTGCGGAATAATGCGATGTGCTGGTGGGACATCTGGCCCAGGCAACTGCCTGCGAGGTGCAGGGATAGGGCGATCCTGGTCTCGAAGCCTGGCATTGGGTCGGTTTTGGGGCATCCCCCCACCGATCCCCTGGAACTGTAAGATGTCAAAATAGTTAACGTGTTTATGCAACACGAACTCTGCGTACATCTTTCGAAGGAAATATAAGGGAATTTCCCTGTTGTTGTGTGGTGGCATATCAAAAACCATGTACCATCTGTCCATCCAGTTATCAACAAATGGTTGAAACGTGCACCACTCAATGGAGATATGCGGCTTGCTTTCATTTGGGATTTCCCCCGTCCGAGGGTCCCTAAACAATGCAAATATAACCTCTTTGGATATTTTCAACTTTTTTACTGCATTGTAATCTAGTCCATCAGCATATTGTTGTCTTTTTCTTTCTCTGTAAGATGCAATATCATATAGGACATTCGTAGATTGTGAAATGGTGTCCACAATTGCATCCAAGGTTGATGCAAGTGAACGGAGAATCCTGTAGCCACCACTAAAAGCTGCACTTATGCCCCTCAATTGGGCAAGCTCAATCAATATTTTGGCATTGGTATCCATAGCCGCAACTGCAATAAAGACATTAATACGAAAATCATTAGAAACATATACATGGTATATAATGACGTCTCTTCAAAATTGAACATGTATTAAATCAAACTCACATAAGCAATTTAATGGCATTCACTTACATACATTTAAAACTTAAAATTAAACATTTGACAATTAAAAAGTAAGTTAGTCAGATTGGCAGAGAGGAGGAGGAGGAGGATCAAGGCAGTGATGAGTTTGTTGATTCAGGCATGGAGGAGGAGGATCAGGGCAGTGATGAGTTTGCATCTATGTGTCTCAATGTCTCATTGTGTTTTGTGATTGTGAATGACAAATGTGTTGTGATTTGTGAATGATCTAATTTCTATTGAATATTTCATATTTGTAATTGTAAATGTAATTTCTATTGAATATTTGTAATTGTAAATGTAATTTCTATTGAATATTTGTAATTGTAAATGCTAAATTTTATTGGATGATCTATATGTCTATATTTTTAAATTTTAATATATTTTAAAAATATATTAATTCTGGGGGTCACCGTGTCCTACGTGTCATAATTCCGGGGGTCACCGTGTCTAGTGGGGACCAGGGATCAAATTTGAAGGGTGGGGTCCCATTTCACTATGAAGGGCTATGAGATATTGAACACTATTGAAGGGCTATGAGAAATTTATTAATATTTATTCTATGTGTATATATGGATGTGTTCATGTTGCATGGATTGGATTCTAGGTTAACCGAGGCCTTTTTAGAGCAAAGAATGGGGTAATTACTATTTGGGAACAAGTTTTTTATCAAATGTAAATTGCGGTGATGGAAGATATTGAGGGTGCCACATGTTGTGGAGAAAGTAGTATTGATTCCTATGACGTAATAGGGAGTTCAAAAAGTCTGGTTTCAAGTATTGTCATGCGTAGCTCGATTGATTTTTCTCGCGCTAGGGTTGTAGCAACTGTTATGGCCATTACTGTTAAAAGGATTGATGGGGTGGAATCCCGTGAAACGATGAGTTCTTTTGTTAAGACGTAGATTCAGTGAAATTTGGTGGGAGTCTTATGTTCATTTTATGCACAAAATTCGATTACTTGATTTTGTTGCATTGTTAACTCTCCTCCTAGTCATAGCTACAATCTCTTATATAATTGTGAAGGTTATCAATCCACTCAATATATTAAAGTTGTAGTAGGCCAAAATCATCCACATATTTATTGTACTCACAAATGTTGACATTCCAATTTCTATGTAGAGCGCCCATTAACATTAGATTGTATGGGACATGTTTTTGAGGCGTGATGTCATTATCTCATAACAACAAGCTTTTTATCCATAAATATGTCATCTACAAGCCAACGGAATTGTTCCTAATCCTTTATAAAACTTTGTCATAATTATATCAATACCAACATCCCTACCTATTGACTTAGCTTAGAAGATATTACACCTTCGGATAACCAAACCTGATTCCAAGGTTGGTAATCATAAACGTAAAAGCATCATCATAAGGAAATAACATGTTGTGTTGAGGAAATTCCTTTTTTTCCATTTCCTTCTCAGGATAATATTTGGTTGTGGATCATTTAAAATGTATAATTTATTTTAATATTGGGAAGCTAAATTCAAATTCATTAATATATTAATATGATTTGATTTATTTATTAATAATAAGTTATTCTTTTCATTTGAAAATGTAATAGTACATCAAAATTTCAATGTTTACTAACGTAGTAAAGTTGAGAGGCTTTATTTTTCAGTGGATATAGCAGACCTGTAAATTCATAGGATGTCAAAAATCTAGTCAGCCTTGAAGTTGAGCTCCTCAAAGAAAACGAATTTCTTTAAATATGTTTATGGTAGGCTGGCATTGCCAGCTTCGCTCCGCAAACTATCCTGGAGGACTGGAGGAGATAGGGTAGGTGGAACTTGGAAGTAGCTCAACCACAGTGGAATAGGGGTATAAGAAAAAGCTTGTTTCTATTCATGTAATATGGTCGGAGCCATGGAAGCATGGAATTCCAGCATTGACTTGATACAACAAAGAAAACAAAAGGTGGAACTTGGGAGCTGTAGGATTGACTTGATACAACAAAGAAAACACAGGGTGTGAGGCTGGGAGCCGTAGATGGTAGGATTAACTTGATACAACAAAGAAAACACAGGTCTATAGGTAGGGCCCACGGGCAGGAGCAACAACCTGCAACATTACAAGAAGTTTATGGATTGTGGATTTTGTCTGAAATGCCAAATTCGCGGGGGCACATTAACATAATATATTATACATTGAATACTCAATTAACTCACGGAGTCAGCATTCACGAATTGGTATGTGATAACTTGTAACTTGGTAAGCCCGCTAGCAACAACACGTATGAGCCACCTTCCAGGTTTAATAATTTTGTTGATGCCATTAAATGTGTTAAACACGTAAGCGCTCGCTACAAACACGAGAACTTCGAAGTGTTCAAGCCATGGGCTACTCAATGTAAGCCCGTCCACGTAAGTTGCTCAATGATATTATTAGAGGCCCAATGGTCCATGATCCATGGATGATCGAACACATGGATATTGTAGAGTAACCGAGTCCCACTCCCAAGTCACCTAGCTAGTAGCCGCATTCCCAATTTCCCACTAAAAATTGTTGATGGGTGAAATTTGAAGCTACCCTTCTGTTGCAATTTTAAACAGTAGTGGTTAATTTAATTATTGAAGGGCTTACCATGAAATTAAATTTTTTTTGCATGGTAAAATTTGAAGTGGCCTTCTATGACGTGTGGGTAAAATTTGAAGTGGCCTGAAGGCTTCAAATTTGAAGCCTGGTGGGGACACTCGTGTCCTGTGTCCTCGTGTCGGGTGACTTAGATGAATACATTGTAGAAAGGGGGTAGTTTTATTTTTTTCAATTTTTGGTTTGATTATGAAGTTTTGAGTTTTTTGAAAAGGGTTTCATTTTGAGGTGTGAATTTAATTAGAAATTGGGTTATTCCCAATTTTATCAATATTACAAAACTAGGTTAAACAATAAAAAAATAGTAATTTGGATTAAAAAATCACAAAAAAATAGTATGGGTGAATGAATTACCTGACTAGATGAGAATGCACCGGTGAATTTGTCTCCCCTCCAGCTAAATCGAGCAACACGGATAGTTGAGTGGGCCACAAACCGTCCTCGTCCAGGGTCAATTTCGCCTCTATTCACGTTTCTGATGCGTGAGTGTCGCGGGTGGTCGGAAATCGTCGGATTGTGTTTTTAAATTCATTTTTAGTTTTACATATCGCGTACGCGATTTTTAAATACATAACGCGTACGCGTTATGGTTACCTAGCCTACATGTCCAATGACATGTTAGGCTCGGGTCTTACCATGGCAGGTGGTAAATATCAGAAACGCGTTATGTTTTAGGTATCAGGAACGAGATTTGAAAAAAGTAGCATTGCATCTAAAGTGACCCTCATCTTCTTGCACACACCCTCAAATTTACAAAAATACCATAAATGTACTCAGACATTTTTATAATAAAATTAAATATATAGTTAAAAACCAAAAATATAAAATATCAACAACCTCGAATATGGGAGTGTGAGAGACTGCAACTAGTTATTAATAGTTATTTTAATACTCAAAATACCAATACGGCCAAATTATGCTATTATTTTATAAAGAAATAAATGATTAACATTTTCTATCCAATGCCATAGACGATGTGGCAGTTATGATTCCTTAGTGATGTCTCTCTCCATGTCTCTAATGTGGTCATGTATATGTATCTCATTTAAGTTGTCCACTTCTACAAGATTCTTATTCTCTATATTTTGAAACCCAAAACTTCCATTCGAGCTTGACCCATCCCATTTATTAAGGATGTATCTTCTTTTTTCCTATTAAAAAACATGCAATGTCTAAAAATATTTTTTTTTCCTCCTTATTGAGGATTTTAAGTATATGTTCAAGACTTCTCAATACGTATTCCCAATAACACTGTATCTTCAAAATGTTTCAGCTCCTCATTCAAACCTGTTGGATATTTGGCCACATGCAAATATAGATTTTTCACCATTTTTGAGAGATGTTCAATCACTTTATGTAACAAATCCAATTCAAAATCGCTGCTAGTAATTCAAAAGAGAACAAACTAGTGAGAAACAAACATCTATATGCAAGGCTAATAAAGTATTTATAAACTTAAAGAAATAATAAAAACAACATATATATTTCATCATTACAAATTGTTGAGTTCTATATATATATATATATATATCCAAAAACCTTTCATCAGTATAAATCATTAAGTTGTTTATATATAGATATATAGCTTTGGAGTTTTTTAAGAAAGCAATTATTTATATTAATTTAGTGAAAGTAAAACAAAAATAAAAGTTATATATATATATATATTCACGATAATATTTTTTTGATAGTTCTTTTAGCTTACTGCAGTTATAAGTATATTAGCATAAATCCATTTTATTTAACTAGAAACATAATGGATAGCAAAGATAGATATCCAAGATAGGTCTTTTATGAGTTCTTTCCTATTTCAACTAACTATACCAAATCCATATCATTTAACTAGAAACATAATGAGTAACAAAGATATGGATAAAGAGCATGTACAACATACATACAACAAGCTTTTGGGGATTTTTTTCCTATTATAGTCTACCACACCTATTGGTATACCAAAGTAGACCCATCTTATTTAACTAGAAACATAATAGGTAACATAGATATTGATTAAGAACATGTACAATACATATATCCAAGGCAAGGTCCATTGGGTGTTATTTCCAATTATAACATACTAACGATTATAGCATGCTAGCACAAATCCATCTTATTTAAATAAAAACATAAAGAGAAGCAAATATATTGATAAAGAGTATGTACAACACAAATATATATCCAACACAAGTTCCTTTAGATTTATAGAATTGATTGCAATGAGTAAAACTAAGTGCATTTTATAGTTGTAGTGAAAGAAAAATTAAGAGTCAAAATGGTAGAAAATAATATATATTTAACTAGAAACATAATGAATAATAAAGGTATTGATAAAGAACACACACATACATATTTGTACCAAGGGAATCAACAATTGGGATGGGGATGGTGCTCGCGTGACATGAGGTCCAGGGGTCCAATCCCATTCACTACCACTATACCCCTAGGTGCACCCACACATCCCGCAAGCATGGGGCATGGGTAATTCGGGATGTTTTGAACTTGTAACCTCTATTACAACATAACATCTCATATATATATGTGTGTGTGTGTGTCTGCAAATAGAGCTACACCCCTACAGGTGTGTGCGCGCACACACACACACATATATATAACAAGATCTTTTAAGAATTATTTCTTATTATAATCGATTACACCTATAAATATAGATCCATCTTAATTCAAAATATTTTAAATACCAAAATATTTGCATCAATATTAAAAGATAAAAATAAAAAACACATCCATAATAAAATAAACATGTGTTTAACTAAAAATACAAGAAATAATAAAAACATAAAAAGTAATAAAAACATTGAGAAAAAACATGTAAAACTCAAATATATATCCAAGAGGGTCCTTTGAGATTCTTTCTTATTACAACCTACTACACCTTCAGGAGGACATCACAAAAGTCATGATATATATCCAAGCGGGTCTTTGGGATTCTTTCTTATTATAGCCTACTACGCCTTCACCAATACATCATACGAGTCATGCCTTGTTTCAGTGACCTTGTTCAGACCAGATTCCATCGACATGGATTATGCTTGGGATAAAAATTATCCATGCATCCCTTTTTAAGACATCCTTATCGTTGAATTATAATGAAAGTCCCAACATCTATTAGAGTTCCAAGGAAAATCTTATTCTCTTATAATTTTAAATGAAGTTATATATGAACTTTCTTTTTTGGATCGAAGGTGAGCGATGAGGGTTTGCTGATATTGGTCGAGAGAGTGTCTCGTGTTTGGCGAAGAAAGGTTGTGGGGGGGTTTTCAGAGGGGGTGGTCATCCTGCAGCAGCACGGGTGAAGCATTCCATCCCAGATTAATAGATCTACAAGACCGGAGGTGATGTGGAAATGCGGGCAGGAGAAACAAGCGGATCGAAGACATGAGCCAAAAGAAGAACGGGTCAGGGGGGATGCCTCCCGAAAACCCTAACAATACCTGCCATTCAGGTCAGATCTGACAAAATCAGAGAAAGGGTTGACCTATGGAAGGAGAAAGATTTGATCAAAAAGTTTGTGGGGATCTGGCCACGAGAGAGAGACCTGGTTTGGTGGATTAAGAGTAACTGGAACCCTAAAGGTCATTATGACCTTCACTTGGGAGCCAAGGGATTTTTCACCATTATCTTCTTCAACCTAAAAGACAGAGATAGGGTTTTAGAGGGAGGCCCCTATTTATTTTTCTCAGCTGGCTTGTATCTTAAGCCATGGAAAGAAAGATTTAATCCAGACACGTAGGACATGAAAGTGGTCCCGGTATGGATCAAGATTTTTTCTCTCCCTTGTGAGTACTACGATCTGGAAATACGGCAAGACACTGGTAACACTTTGGGGGAATTTGTTAAGGTAGCGGAGCAAACAAAACTACATAGGTACACTGCTTGTGCCCATATCTATGTTTACATGGATCTGTCGAAATAACTGCCAGAAGCAATTAGTTTGAATTGGGATGATGAAGAATGGATCCAACCAATCGATTATGAGCAACTTCCATTTAGATGTAGACTATGTCATGAATATGGACACTTTGGTAGGAACTGTCCAAAGGTGCCTCAATATTCGTCCCCAACCAGAACAACTCAGAAAGGAGAGAAAGACAAGGAAGGCTTCACCCAAGTGCGAAACAAGAAAAAGAACAGAGTGGGGGATCAACAGAAGAAGGGTAAGGAGAAGGAAGATAAAGTGATCACTAGAAAAAATCCCTTTCATATACTCGAGGAAGCTGGAGAGGACGACAAGGTCGGAAGAGAAGAGAAGGACCCTTCAAGAAAAATAACTATGGGACCTGAGAATGTAATGCACCAGGTTATGTCTCCCACGTACCAAATGGTTGTCATGGAGGAGGATGGTAATGAAGAAATGGAAATGGGGGAACTTGATCTAGACGAGATTGAGAAAGAATGCGAAAAAAAGGAGAAGGGGTATGTCTCTAAAAGGAAATTGGAACTTCTACAAGAGGAAATCATCAAATCTAAATCCAGCTAGCAACTGGGTATTTCCTCGGACCCTCACAAAGGGAGTAAAAGGAAATATCCATAGGAGGAGTCGAAAAGAGGCAGGAAGTCGAACAAGAAAAGAATTGATGATGTTGGATTTAAACTCATAGAATATGGTCAGTACCTAACGATAAGGGCGGCCTTCTCTGAAGTAAACAAGGTTATCCAATGAAGATCATATCCTGGAACATCCGAGGGTGTAACCATCCACGGAAACTAAAGACTTTGGAAAGAAAGATTAAGCAGGAGAAACCAGATGTTCTATTTTTGCAAGAAAAAAAATGCAATTCAGAAACAATGGAGAAAGTTGGGCAGAGGATCTGGAAGGGATGCAAAGTAATGGAAACTAATGCCTTGGGAATGGCTGGAGGATTGGCAGTCCTATGGCAACCAAATTCTTTGTACCTTTCTTACTGGAGAGCCAATAAGTTTTCAATTACCTCAAATTTCATTGTCTTAGGGTCGGGGGTTAAAGGGACAATGGTTATTATCTATGGACCGAGTGCCTTCCCCCAAAAACAATCCTTCATCCGTTTTTTGTCGTGGTTGGTGATGCAAGCTATTTCTGGCTCATGGATAGTTGGAGGTGATTTTAATATGATAACCTCTCTCAATGTGAAGAAGGGAGGCAGGAGGGTTTTGGATAGATTCCAAGAAGCATCTAGGGAGCTACTGGCTCATCTCCCTTTCATAGATATCGAAATTGGAAATGAGTGGTACACATGGAATAACAAACGTGGAGGCAATCACCTTGTCGCTTCCAGAATTGACAGATTCTTGGCTACTGAAGATATCGCATGAGGTATGGCTGAGGTCAGTGCTAGTGTTCTCCCATCAGCAGGCTCTAACCATTGGCCCATAAGCCTTCATTGAGATTGGTCAAACACGGTTCTAAATAAACCTTTTAGATTTGAGAAATTATGGTTGGAGCATAAAGACTTCAAAAATTTGGTGGGGTAATGGTGGCAGGAACTGGTCCCCTCTGAGGGAACTGGAATGTCCCAATTTCAGAAAAACCTAAAGGCTCTTAAATCCAAGATCCGTACCTGGAATAAGGAATACTTTGGAAACATCTTCCAAGACAAGAAAAAGATGATTGAGGATTTGGAGCATACTCACCGAAAAGGTATGGCAGAAGGGTGGGATGAAAATTTAAGGGAGCAGGATCAAAACTTACTGGAACAACTTGAAGCTAGGGAAATACAGGAGCAAATTTAATGGAAGGAAAAATCCAGGAACCAATGGCTCCAAGAAGGGTAGAAGAACACTAAATTCTTCCACAACACTATTATTCAAAATCACCACAGGTCAAATATATTCAAACTCAAAAAAAGTGATGGCAGGCAGGTGGAAAATAGAGGAGAGATCGAAGATGAATTAGTCAACCACTTTGAAATGATATTTCCCAAATCACATGCCTCATCCCCAAACTAGTCACTAGGGACCATAACGAGTTGCTGGGAAAACCAGTCTCTATGCAGGAAGTTGAGGAAGCAATGAACCAGATGGCTTTGGGGAAAGCTTCTGGTCCGGATGGTCTTACTACCAACTTCTTCCACTTCTTTTGGGACATGATCAAGGAGGAGGTTCTTGAAATTGTGGAGGAATCCCATAGGAATTGTGGGGTTTTACAGGCTTTTAATGCAACATTCCTATCCCTAATTCCGAAGGAGGAAGGAGCTGATACCCCTGGTAAATATAGACCTATTTCCCTCTGTAATTTTATTGATAAGATTATTGCCAAGGTGATTTCCAACAGGATCAAGCCTCTGCTCCCCATCCTATTAGCCCGAAGCACTTAGGAGTTTTTGAATGCATACAACTTGTGGATGGTATCATTTTGGTTCAAGAAACTATTCACTCCCTAAAGCTCACTAAGAAACCAGGTATGTTAATCAAATTGGACATAGGAAAAGCCTATGATAAGATAAGTTGGCAGTATATGTGCATCATCTTGGAAGCCTTTGGGTTTGATAGGAATTGGGTGAATTGGATTATGAATCTTGTCTCCACACCCTTTTTCTCTATCTTATTTAACGGCTCTCCCTCTAGTCTCTTGCAAGCCTCCCAAGGTATCTGTCAAGGTGATCCCCTATCCCCCTTTCTTTTCATTTTAATGGTTGAAGGGCTGAGTAGGATATTGCAAAGCCAAGTTGGTGAAGGTGGAATCAGAGGGCTTCAACTCCACGATGGTATGGATAAGAAAATGCACCAACAATTTGTATACGACACTATGTTAATGGGGCACCCTTTAGTCCAAGAAGCTCGAGTCTTCAAAAACATCTTAAATATTTTTGAGAAGGCCTCGGGGCTTGAAGCTAATCCTAATAAGTCACAAGTGTTCTTCTTTAACACTGCTGGAACTACCCAATGTAATATCCCAAGGATCCTTGGTTTTGCAAAAGGATCTCTCCCCTCTAAGTATTTTGGAGTTCCCCTCATGGAAGGTATTATTCAAAATATTTCCTGGCAAGACCTGATCGATAGGATTCAGAGAAGGTTGGCTAGTTGGACTCTCAGGCCTTTAAATCTTCCAAGTCCCCTGATTCTGGTCAAATCTGTTCTCCAAGCAATGTTAGTCTATCTCTTTTCAATGCTCTCTACCGCAAAGTCTGTCCTAAAATAAATAAGGAGTATTCAGCGAAATTTTCTTTGGGGAGGCAGGGATGTGAAGTCCAAATTTTCCCTGAGTGGTTGGGATAAGGTTTGCAGACCCAAGGATAAAGGGGGTCTAGGAATTAGAGATATTGAGATTCTAAGTGAAGTCTATGGCTCTAAAATATGGTGGATATGGTGTAATTATAAATTGGAACCATGGACGCGTCTTTGGCATGTGAAATATACGGGTCAGATCAATGGGGCATCTGATCTGATTCAATGAAGTGAGGAATTGCTCCCATATCTAGTCAAAATATTTTTCTGGCCGAGCATTAGTTGAAAACCATAGTTTTGGGAAAATCTATAATGGTGAATTAGCAAACTTCTAGGATGATTCTTGGAACCAGCTTCCAAAACTCGGAGATGGTCCAAGGTGGCAGAATATCAGGGCCAGAGGGATGGAGGAAGGTAAATTCAAAGTGTGTAACTATTGGGAGGATGCCCCAGTAGATGGGCATATGCAATGGATGGATCGAAGATGGATGGAGGGTTTAACAAATGTTGAGGATCTCCGGGCATTCGAGACCACTCTCCAGGAGCGATTTATTCACTTCAAATTAGGCCCTGATAAGCTCCGATGGGGATACAATCAAAAAGGTATTTTCAGTATAAAGGTTTCATTATAGAGGAATGCCAACAGATAGCAAAAATGTTCAGCTTCCAACGTTTTAGGTTTACATTCTTACCAAGGAATTGTTTCATCTTCTATTTGAGCAGTTAATCACTTGGTAGATACTTAGGAGTTGTATCACTATTAACCCTTCCTTGGGTAGGTGTAGAATCCCACTTGCTAATATGTTACGCCAATCAATGCCCAAAGTCTCATCACTATTCATCCTTCATACAGTAGGTGTACCATCCCACCTGTTAATCCAATGAGTGGCACCGGGGGCATCCCATTCCAACGAAGCCTCTTCCTTCTTCACAACATTGTCCTAATCCTAAGCTTGGTCCCATCAATTCCTTTGCTTCCAGGAAATCCACGCCACCAGGGCTTGAGTGACCCCATCTTTATGCTTCACCTTATGTTCATCTTCTTCCTGGTTCTTCTTCACAACTAGCCTTAGGGTTTCTTACTTTTCCCTCTTGAGGGCCTTTGTTGCATGATATCAACATAAGTCGATATAGCGACAACAAGGGTCTTGTCACCCATGGTGAAGAAATCATTTATGTTAGTGAAATTATCTCTATTAAGCCTCATTTTCCTGTAATTGTCTTCTCTATCGATAATCCCCTAATGTTTCTAGAAGGCCAAGTCATCCTCCTCCTCCCTACGCTTCTTAATAAATCCTTTAGCATTGGTTTAGGGGCAGTATAAGAGGCCAATTTGAGGGCAACCTCAGCTACAAGTTCTTTCCCTTGTAGTGAGAGAGAGAGAGAGGAAGATAGGGACATAGGAGGGAGAAAAGGGGGAGGAGGGTTAAGTAGAGAGAGAGAGATATATATAACTATTATAGAGAGAGAGTGAGAAGATGAGGGTTAGGGGGAGAGGAGAGCATGGTTAAGGATATAGTGAGAGATGGGGGAGGGGGACGGATGTGAAAATACTCACAGCAGATCTAAGAGATGATGTATGCCTCACAAGAGAATGATTATGATTAAGCAAGAAAATAGAAGAAGAGTGGTCAATACAGTATAATGAGCAACATAATAATATGGTACAGTAGAACTCAGATAGAAGCAATAATACTTCACGCACACTAATTCATTAATCACAAATGGACAAATAAATAATACAATGCATGAGGAATTCGAATGCCTAAGGTGGCAATTCGAATTAGCCTTCATGGAGTGATCAAAGGATCACTGGAGTGTCATCGGAGCACAACTAGTATCATCGGAGCACAACTGGAAGTCTTCATCATCATCAGTGGAGTCATCAATGCTCAAGTAACTGTTAACCATCAATCAAACTGAGTCTGGTAGGTGTAACTGAGTGTAACTAAGTGCAACTGACTGTAATTAAGTGTAACTAAGTGTAATTGAGTGTAACTGGATTGGTAGGTGAAGATGGGTGAGTTGCTTCCTAAAATCAAGGAAGAAGGGCGCATTAAGCAACTAGAGGGATAAAAATGAATAGTGAGAAGCTCCTGGGGGCTGGCTTATTGAGGGCTAGGTGCTGGACTAATGATTGGGATGCATGCAAAATGTATGCAAACCCTAGAATGCATGCAAACCCTAAAAGTGCATGCATGACTGAAAATGTAAATGATCAAAATACTAGTGGGACTAGGATGGAGTATAGGAATATCTTAACACCCCCCCTTAATCCATCCTGGGCCCTGGTAACTAGTACCAAAGGTCACCCAATACAATGAATAATAACAGTCAATAAACCAAGGAAGTGGGAAAATTTCATGGGAAACATACACCCTCCTCAAAAAACAGACTGTAAGGCACACACAAAAATAAATGCTCCAAACTCAAGCAGGTGTGATGCTTGGTCATATGTCTGGAGGTATCTTCTTCTTTGGAATAAGTGGATCATGCTCAAAAAGCATGTGCTTCTACTTTCTCCTCAGATCGAATGTGATGAGAACAAATCCAAAAGTATGAGAGTGATCCTTGAACCTGTGATTCGAATCAGCTGAGGGAGGATCAAAAACATGAATATGCGGATAGTCTTTTGTCTTCTCCTTCAAACCATCATGGGTGAGATCATGCCAAAAGGAACCATCAAATAATAATGCTTGCTTGAAATCCAAATCATATTTAAGGCTTGAAGAATAGTTTCTTGAGATCTCCTTTGAACCAGCAGGGGTGAGATCAAAACTATCATATGCATGAGAAATTATCCCGAGTAGTAATTGCTTAGAATCCAAATTAGATCCAAGACTTGAATCATGGTTTCTTGAGATCTCCTTTGAACCATAAGAGGTGAGATCAAAACCAATAATTGCATGAGAAATTATCCCAAGCGAATGGCAATGGCCATAATATTCAATAACCTTCTGAAAGCATGAATTAATGATCATATACTAGTAAGTAAGAGGTGAGTAATCAGGGAGAGCGAATGCATTACCTCCAATGGCTGAATTTACCTCCGAAACATTCATAAGATCATGATGCAAACCAATAGACTCTAGTGCAAGAGAGGATTTAGGACCTTCTGCAATATCTAGAGTGTGAGCTGGCATAGAAAGAGAAGAAAGTTTGAGCATGAGTGTAGAATCTGCAAGTTCTTTGTCAACAACTTCAATATGAGATGATATTGGTTCATGATCTGAGAGACCATCAAGGGGAGCGAATGCATCACTTTTCTTTCTTTCGAATGGATTTGGACCAATCCCTTCATTCTTTCTGCCAAATTTTTCATCTAGGTGAGCCCATAACTCTTTTGGAATCCATAACTTCATTGGCGTTTCAACACCATCACGGTATTGGAAATGGAATCTCAGGTATTCAGGAAAAGAAAGCATCATTGCTCCAAAGGCTTCATCGCCTTTACTTAACCAATCAATCTTCTCTTCAGGGGATTCGAACTCTCTTTCAAAATGACAATCAAAGAGATCATGGATCTTAAAGTATGCTATCATTCTTGGTTTCCATTCATCATAGTTGAATGGAGAAAGAGGAGTAATTCCTGATGAATACATAGAAGCTATAGAGGACCTGCAAAAACAATATAGAATAACTGCAATTGCTACTGCTGCAAAAATGCAGAAACTGCTACAACTGCTGCACTCGAAATATTGGTAATAGCCTGCAAAAAACTCTCAAGAATGGAGATAAGCAATACTCTCAACATGCTCTGATACCATGTGAAAATCCTCACAACAGATCTAAGAGATGATGTATACCTCACAAGAGTAATTATGATTAAGCAATAAAATAGAAGAAGAGTGGTCAATACAGTATAATGAGCAACAGAATAATATGGTACAGTAGAACTTGGATAGAAGCAATAATACTTCACACACACTAATTCATTAATCACAAATGGACAAATAAATAATACAATGCTTGAGGAATTCGAATGCCTAAGGTGGCAATTCAAATTAGCCTTCATGGAGTGATCAAAGGATCGTTGGAGTGTCATCGGAGCACAACTAGTATCATCAGAGCACAAATGGAAGTCTTCATCATCATCAGTGGAGTCATCAATGCTCAAGTAACTATCAACCATCAGTCAAACTGAGTCTGGTAGGTGTAACTGAGTGTAACTAAGTGTAATTGAGTGTAACTGGACTGGTAGGTGAAGATGGGTGAGTTGCTTCCTAAAATCAAGGAAGAATGGGTGCATTAAGAAACTGGAGGGATAAAAATGAATAGTGAGAATCTCTTGGGGGCTGGCTAACTGAGGGCTAGGCACTGGACTGATGACTGGGATGCATGCAACATATATGCAAACCCTAGAATGCATGCAAACCCTAAAAGTGCATGCATGACTGAAAATGTAAATGATCAAAATACTGGTGGGACTAGGATGTAGTATAGGAATATCCTAACAAGGGAGGGGGAGGGGGCTTAGGAAGAGATGGGATGAGAAAGAGAGAGAGGACGAGGGTTATGGTTAGAGAGATGGATATAGGAAGGAGAACAAGAAGGAGAAGAATTTTACGTAGAGGGGAGGGACATGGAGAAGAAGAGAAAGCTCAGGTAGATAGGGAGATAGAGGAGGATTGAAGGGAGGAGAGAGTGAGAGCGAGAGAAAGAGAGAGAGATAGAGGGGTTAAAATGGGGTGGAGGGGAGGAGGGTTAGGCAGGGGCAGGAACAAACAAAGGAGAGGAGGAGGATTAGAGTTAGGGAGGGGGGTGGTAGGGGGGGTGAGATAGACGAAGATGAAAAAAACTACATTTCGGATTAGTAAAAAAATGTGTGCATGCATTACTAGCACGTATGCGCTATTTGTGCATACACGCTCTTAGTGCGTACACGCCTATTTAAAATAATGTGTACGCGCGGCGTTTAAATTTCTAAATTTTGGCGGGCAATTCCTTTCTCACCAACGTGGTGGATGACTTGGCTGCTTTGGTTTTAGGTTTGGGTTTCCAAACCAAGTGGCTTGGACTGTGTTATAACAAAATAGATCTTATTCTATAACTTCTTCTATTTCGAGCATGATTCTGCATATGCTACACTTTTTCACTGCTAATGAAATTGCATACACTTGTAGAACTATGTGTGTAGATTCCTAATATGTAATTTTTTATTAAATCTATTATTTGCTTCTATTTTTTATTTAATTTTAGTGCACCACACACTTGTAGAACTATGTGTGTAGATTCTGAATATGTAATATTTTATTAAATATATTATTCTCTTCTATTTTTTATTTAATTTTAATTGCACTAACGTCATTCTTACACAAAAAGTAGGTTATTTCTTCCAGCTATAACTTTTGATTGGATCACCTATTTTGAAAACGAAAAAGAACCCACACAAGTACACACAAAGACCTACATAAAAAAAAACAAAGTTCATTGATTATGTTAAGACCTTGATGTCAGGGCCCAATGCTCGACCTAGTCATTTTAGGGTTTGGTTGGCTTCCTTAATTTAAAATAAATAAAATTAACATAAATAAATATGGAAAAATAGAGCTGCACTAGAACGACCTGTTATCTACGACTGTATATAATTTGTTTCACAAAATTCCACCATTTGCATACGAAAGCTTGGGCCCAACGCAAACATATTCATTGTGTTTTCTTAAAAAAATAACATACCAACCTTAGGAGAACCCCATTTTTGGGGAGTTATACTTAATTTCCATAAATAATAGTTATATATTCTGGAAGGTAATACGATTGTCTATGTTTCATCTTCTTACACCATATTCCAAAAGTTGTGTAGGTAGCTTTAATATTTTTTTTTGACGTTCAAATTTCTGTTTTTCCATAAGTCCATTGCAACTAACATGTCATGAGTGACCAGCATTAGCTTGCACTAGCCCATATATATATATCATGAACTTAATCTCTATATAATTTCCCAATTTTAATACAACCAGCATAGATCCATCATAAATGTGGATCTATCAAGCACCGAGAGGCATTCAATTTATTGAGGTGTTATAATGCTTTTTATTTTTTATTTTTTTTTCATTTTTTATTTTATAAGCAGACATAAATTTATTTTAAGTAATTCTTTTTTTTGGTACATAACATGACATACATTACGCTATACATCTTCCCCATACAAGATTGTAAACAATTAATTAATTTAAAAAAAATATTATATATAAAGATAAAATCAAAGTTATAATAATTTAAAAAAAGTTCTTCAACCATGAAATGACTCGAATCTCTAGAATACCATCTCTACACTGTCACATAAAACATAGACTAGTTAGGTTGACAAAATTTTGTCTTTCTTCTCTACACAAATGACACCGTAAGTATCCAAATAAACTTTAAACAAAAGTTACAACGGGTTGACAAAATTTTGTCTTTCTTCTCTACACAAAATGAAATAGTAAGTATCCAAATCAACTCTAAAGAAAAGTTACAACGGGATGAAACAAAAGCGGCTAATAAACTTTTGAAAAGCCTTCACAGACTTTGAAAAAGTCATCCAATTTTTCGAAATAAACGATGGCTTCAGACACACCCTATGAGACACATCATCTTAACTTAATTTACAAGTCTATACATATATACAATAAATATAGATTTAACATATAAAATAAAGATATAAATTTAACAGATTATAAAATAAAGATTTGACACACCGTTTAGACTTAATCCACAAGGTCATTGAAGAGGCCCCCGCGCAACCAGACATATAAAATTAATGTAATGCAGTCCCACTCCACAACTCCTCGTATTGAAACAATCCCACCCCAAACGTCATCGTATTGAAACTGTCAGCCGCGATTGCAATTGGATTTGCCGATTCTCATTACAAGACATTTATGATAGCCACGCCAATCCACGCTGAAGTCTTCTCCTCCGGAAACTATATAAACACATACACACAACTCATCAATTCACTCAACGCTGGCTCCGCCTCCGCTATTTTTGAAGCACGATTCGCATTCATCCTTCCTTTCTTCCCATTTATCGACCTGATCTAACACTAATCCATTTCGATCATCAGTCTTGCTCAGAGTTTTTCATCTGTAAGTTTACGGTCCAGCCTAAACAACTCATCGTTTTCTGATTCTCGCTGATGCTGCTGCAGTTCCGTTCATTCAACTTTTGTCTCAAATCCAATCCGATTTGGTAGATACAAAGAAACTGTGACAGTAAATAAAAAAATTCGGAAAATATAAGTCCTGACTAAGGGTTTTCATCTTGAACAAGAAGTATAGTGATGGGATTACTGGCTTCCTGTGCGAGGGTACCTGATCACGAGACTGCTAGAGACTGCATCCGAGTAGTGCAATTGAACGGGCTTGCCTATCAATTTGTGGTGCCGGTGAGAGTAAAAGACCTCCTGCTCCGCCATCCCAATCATTTTATTTGTACCTCCCGCAGTCTCCAGGCCTGTAACCCCCGCCCGCTTCCACCAGCAGAAGAGCTTACGAAGGGCAATCTTTACTTCCTTCTGCCTTTCTCCGCAGTAGAAACCCAAGATTTGGTATCTCTGGCTTCGCAACTGATCTGCCTTTCAAAAAAATTGAAAGTTGCGCATGCTGGGTCGGTATATCCTTTGGACAGTGAATGGGATGACAGTAATGATCAGATGAGGAATTCGCCGGGGGAGTGTGTGCAGCAGAGACTGCTGGCGGAAAGCCGGCAATCGGGGGATAGTGGTGAGGTGAAGCGGAAAGTAATGGAGATTTGTGATACGCCTGAGTTGCGAATGGCTTACAGTCAGTATGTTCTACCTAAAGGCAGCTCATGGAGACCAGGCCTCTGTACAATCGATGAGAGTTGCTTCATTGAGCCTCTCTTCTTGTAGTATTTGATGATTCGTATTCTTTTTTATTATCAAAATTCCTTTGAATTAGGATTGTTTACTGAGCCTCTCTGTTGTTGTTGTTGTATATGATTATGCGGTGAATCAAATTCTTTTTAATAATCAAAATTCCTTTGAATTCCGATGGTTTGACATTTTGGGGCGTTGTTTATCAAAATTGTATTTGGATAATTTTCCCAGCCTTATTAACCGGAATGATTGCGCCGAGAGAAACAATGTTAACTTTTCTATTATTTTGATATAGAGAAATAAAAACTGTTGCCTCTCGTGGTGGATGTTCGAAACTTCCATGTTTTTGGGACTTAAAAATTGTTATAGATTGGATGAATAAGAGGAGAACTCCCAAAAACATTCTCTTAATTCTTATTTATGATGAGATTAACAGAATAACGGATCAGATACAGAATGTTAGTTTTGAGCCTATTTATAGAAAAGAAATAACCAAGCAGATCGTTTATCAAAGACTAACTGCTGGTTACACGGAGACAGTATTTGACCCCGGTCCTTTTCCAAGATAAACTCCTCTTTGGTTGTCATTAGATATTACTCCTTGGATCTCTAAGAAATGTAACATATTTCAATATAAATATTTTGCAGTTTTTTCTAAGAAAATAAAATATAATAATAAAAATCTTTATTTTAATTTTATTAAAACTTTTATTTAATATAAAAATATTGTTAAATTAATTTTACTTGATTTGTAAATGGTAAAATTAATATATATATATATATATATATATATATATATATATATATAATTTGAAAATATTAAAAATTAAAACCAATATAATAATTAAAATAAAGTAATACTAAACTTCAAGAATTAACTAATAATCATTTAGAATTTTTTATACAAATTTACATATATCAATTAATGACAAAAAGCTTTCCTCACTATAAATCACTATAATATATATATATATATATATATATATTGCATATAACAAATAAACATAATGAATGTAACAAAAACAAATTTTTTTTTTCCAAAGAAAAAAGCATATTCATTGATCATAACTGAACCACCAGGTACTGTATCATAGCACTGATGTAGTATTGTTGTGTTACAAAAAAACTAGATAATAGCAAGTATCATTACATTTAAAAATAGTTCATTAAAAAACTAAAGTAAACTGGTTTAACCAGACTGCTCTCCTAAACATCTCCTCTTTTAAACATGATTCTACAAAAATCTTCTATTTCCAGCAAACCGTCTTTAGAGAGCCCATCGGCCTCTTCATTTTGTTCCCGGAAAATATGTATAAATTCCACATGTCTGAAACTTTCCACCAGGGAGTCCATACAACTACTTAGATTCTGTAATAAATGATTTTTAAAAGTAATTTTTTTGTTCATTCTTCTTATCCAAAGTTCAGAATCTCCATATATTCTTAAACTTGACACTCTCTGTTCGATAGCCTGCTGCAAAAGAAATCTCAAGGCAAGACCCTTCGCCCAATTATTTGTACCCGACCCTCCATTTGCTTGAAAGCGAACCTCCATGCCATCTATAAGCAAAATGCCTCCCAATCCACATCTGTTAACATTGCAGGCCCCGTTAAAAAAGCCTATAGAGTCCCCTTGCTTGTGGTTCTTCACTTTGAGCACACGGTTCTTAGGAATCCCTGCTGGACTCATAAAGAACTTATAAGCCAAGAGTACCTGTAAGCAGACTTGAAAACTGGGTAATACTCTGTCCTCAAAAATTACAATATTTGTTGCTCCCCAGGTATTCCAAGCAACCAAGTAGGGTAAACACCACCACCATTTCAGCCAATATTCCTCAAACCAATCTTTAAGAAAAATTGCATACGTCTCATGTTCTCCAACAAACTGCAAACCTAATTTATAGCTCAATTCTTTCCAGACTTGTTGAATAAAGGGGCATCTAAAAAAAAGATGATCAGCATCTTCTTCCTCAGCTCTGCACAGACTACATCGTCCCAGACCTGTCATAAATAATATTTTAAGCTTGTCCCAAGTAAGGACCTTTCCTTTCAGGATCAACCATAAAAGGATTTTACTTTTAAAAGGCGCTGGGACCTTCCAAAGCTTCGTTTCCCACCATGGAGAGGCACTAAACTGGTGCTGCCAAAAAGTTTGATAGGCTTCTTTGACAGAGAAAAGTCCACTTGTCGAGTTACCTTGCCAAACTAAGCTATCGAGTTCCTGCTTTAATCTGATGAAGCCCCTTCTTAGTTCCATCATCCAGTTTTCCCAACAAACCTTCCATCTAGTTGGTAATGCCAAATCCAAAGTAGACAGCCAACCATTCCCTGCCGAAGCTACATCTGCTAGTACCTTGTAACCTTCATTTTCCAGAAAACTTAGAAGATCCGGAGGAAGAACAGCAGAATGCTTAACTCCTAAATACCGATCTGAGACTATTCAAGCCACCCTTCCATCCCCCACCTCCCACACCAATCGATCCCCGATAACAGGAAGAGTGTTTATGATGGCCTTCCAGAAAATAGACCCTCCCCTGTTGGATTTTACGGGCATCCAAATCCAATCTACCACAGACATTGATCCACAATATTTAAATTGCAATAAGGATTGCCATTTTCCTTGCTTGGAGACAAAGTGCCAAACCGACTTGGAAGCCAGTGCTTTCCCAAACAAAGGTTGATCCTTAAAACCCCAACCTCCGGCTTCCTTAGGTTTAGAAATGGAATGCCAATAAGTCCAATGAAGGCCCCGGTCCTTCTTACCTGTCCAAAGAAATTTGAAAAAAATATTACGAAGGTAATGCAGAACCCCCTGCGGGATCTTCGCGTTAATCATCCAATAAACAGGGATTGCATTTAGGGATTGCTTTTCAGGATTTGCAAAGCATGGTTTTGAAGGATTCAAACCCTAAATGGAGAGAAGGTCGTAGAGCATAATTTTGAAGGCTTGCACAATATTTCATTGGCCTCTATCCTACAATGATGAACAAAATTCCCATATACAAATCCAAGAAAGGGGATGCTATTATGAAATGAAGAGTAGAAATTAAAATTTAACCATCATATGATCCTAGGAATTTAGAATTTAAAAGTCTTCTTCCAAAATGAAGCCATGCTAGAAAATAAGAATTAAGTATTAGAACAGAACAATCTTGTTATCAATAATATCCTACATATGCACAATAAATATTACTGTCATTGTATAGGTAATAGGAGATTCAAACCACAGAATTACAGTTTTAATCATTTTTATAAAATCAGTACGACTCATTGCAAATTCACATCGTAACAAAAAAAATCAATGCAACTTATTGTAATTGCTAAATTCCCTACGTGGAACAGACTATTGTAGTACTGAAACAAATTAATAAAAAAAATTCATAAAGAACTTATATTTGAATAAAAATAATTACAACAACATCGATCTCCAGTCAAGAGTCCATCCATATCTTATTATACAATCTCGTTCGGTTAATAATTAAATGAGCTTTCACCATTGACTTTATTGGAGGCTTCAGTTTGTTGTGCAAATTTATCCACGTATGAATTAATGGTATTTGGGTCCATAAATTATCCAGGATGGTGAAAGTCAAGTTGTGTGTTGTGGATGTGTTCGCGGTTAATTTTCAATGGCTTTTCCATAATTGACATGGGACTGAGCAGTGAGCATCCAGAATGAAGAAGCTACATGTAACATGGAACTAACATTTAAAATTAATTTTAAATGTTTTAAAGTTTCATCGTGATTTAAATTTTGGTAAATAATGATGATGGAATGTATGGAAGACTTGGATGGGTTTCTTCCTTTGTTGTTTCCTAATATTTGATTCTCAACCATCGAAAAATTTTACAGACGAAATTTGGAACAACCCTTCAATTGCAAAGTTGTAAAGTAATGGTCAATTGCATTATTGAAGGGCTTGAGGCAATTATTTTTTTGCATGAAAAAAATTGTTGTGCCCTTATATGAAGGGTAAAATAGGTTATGAAGGGAATTGAAGGATTCAAATTTGAAGCATGCATGCGATATTTGGGAACTGCACCCTTCTCAAAATCCAATTCAAGAAACAATCTTCAGTATTAAGAAGTTGCAATCCTCTCATCGGAATAGTGGTCTATACATCATCTACATGGTATTCACTGAGAACCATCTTAGCTCCTCGTACGATTATTCCCTATCCATTTTGAAAAATGATATTTATTAACTGACCATTATTGCAAAATGAAAGAATTAAAAAAATTTGAACCCACATTTTTATTTTTCAAAATCAAGAGCAAAAAATATTGAACACAGACTTTTATTAAGTATTCTATAAAGCATAGTAGCATAATTCAAGTACGAATACGGATACAAATACGATTTGATACGGAAAAAATATGTAATGAAAAAGTCTAGTGTGAATAAAATACAGAAGTAGACTTTTGATAGATAATACTTTTAATCAAATTTACAAAAATACCATAAATGTACACAAACATTTTTATAATAAAATTAAACATATAGTTAAAAACAAAAAATATAAAATATCAACAACCTCGAATATGGGAGTGTGAGAGACTGCAACTAGTTATTAATAGTTATTTTAATAAGACCATATGAAATTGTGTTTATGTTTTATAGTGCTTAAATAATTAAAAATTTTCTTTTCAATTTGGTTTTCAAAACTTAATTGTACACTAGTAAGAATCCATATCCGTATTACACCTACGCTGAATATTCGGAAAATTCAAATTTGTTCTGAATCTCCACACTCAAAATACCAATACGGCCAAATTATGCTATTATTTTATAAAGAAATGAATGATTAACATTTTCTATCCAATGCCATAGACAATGTGGCAATTATGATTCCTTAGTGATGTCTCTCTCCATGTCTCTAATGTGGTCATGCATATATGTATCTCATTTAAGTTGTCCACTTCTACAAGATTCTTATTCTCTAGATTTTGAAACCCAAAACTTCCATTCGAGCATGACCCATCCCATTTCTTAAGGATGTATCTTCTTTTTTCCTATTAAAAAACATGCAATGTCTAAAAATATTTTTTTTTCCTCCGTATTGAGGATTTTAAGTATATGTTGAAGACTCCTCAATACGTATTCCCAATAACACTGTATCTTCAAAATGTTTCAGCTTCTCATTCAAACCTGTTGGATATTTTGCCACATGCAAATATAGATTTTTCACCATTTTTGAGAGATGTTCAATCACTTTATGTAACAAATCCAATTCAAAATCGCTGCTAGTAATTCAAAAGAGAACAAACTAGTGAGAAACAAACATCTATAGGCAAGGCTAATAAAGTATTTATAAACTTAAAGAAATAATAAAAACAACATATATATTTCATCATTACAAATTGTTGAGTTCTATATATATATATATATATATCCAAAAACCTTTCATCAGTATAAATCATTAAGTTGTTTATATATAGATATATAGCTTTGGAGTTTTTTTAAGAAAGCAATTATTTATATTAATTTAGTGAAAGTAAAACAAAAATAAAAGTGATATATATATATATATATATATATATATATATATATATATATATATATATATACGATAATATTTTTTTATAGTTCTTTTAGCTTACTGCAGTTACAAGTATATTAGCATAAATCCATTTTATTTAACTAGAAACATAATGGATAGCAAAGATAGATATCCAAGATAGGTCTTTTATGAGTTCTTTCCTATTTCAACTAACTATACCAAATCCATATCATTTAACTAGAAACATAATGAGTAACAAAGATATGGATAAAGAGCATGTACAACATACATACAACAAGCTTTTGGGGATTTTTTTCCTATTATAGTCTACCACACCTATTGGTATACCAAAGTAGACCCATCTTATTTAACTAGAAACATAATAGGTAACATAGATATTGATTAAGAACATGTACAATACATATATCCAAGGCAAGGTCCATTGGGTGTTATTTCCAATTATAACATACTAACGATTATAGCATGCTAGCACAAATCCATCTTATTTAAATAAAAACATAAAGAGAAGCAAATATATTGATAAGGAGGATGTACAACACAAATATATATCCAACACAAGTTCCTTTAGATTTATAGAATTGATTGCAATGAGTAAAACTAAGTGCATTTTATAGTTGTAGTGAAAGAAAAATTAAGAGTCAAAATGGTAGAAAATAATATATATTTAACTAGAAACATAATGAATAATAAAGGTATTGATAAAGAACACACACATACATATTTGTACCAAGGGAATCAACAATTGGGATGGGGATGGTGCTCGCGTGACATGAGGTCCAGGGGTCCAATCCCATTCACTACCACTATACCCCTAGGTGCACCCACACATCCCGCAAGCATGGGGCACGGGTAAGTCGAGATGTTTTGAATTTGTAACCTCTATTACAACATAACATCTCATATATATATATCTGTGTGTGTGTGTGTGTGTGTGTGCCAATAGAGCTACACCCCTGCAGGTGCGTGCGCGCGCACACACACACATATATATATAACAAGATCTTTTAAGAATTATTTCTTATTATAATCGATTACACCTATAAATATAGATCCATCTTAATTCAAAATATTTTAAATACCAAAATATTTGCATCAATATTAAAACATAAAAATAAAAAACACATCCATAATAAAATAAACATGTATTTAACTAAAAATACAAGAAATAATAAAAACATAAAAAGTAATAAAAGCATTGAGAAAAAACATGTAAAACTCAAATATATATCTAAGAGGGTCCTTTGAGATTCTTTCTTATTACAACCTACTACACCTTCAGGAGGACATCACAAAAGTCATGATATATATCCAAGCAGGTCTTTGGGATTCTTTCTTATTATAGCCTACTACGCCTTCACCAATACATCATACGAGTCATGCCTTGTTTCAGTGACCTTGTTCAGACCTGGTTTGGTGGATTAAGAGTAACTGGAACCCTAAAGGTCATTATGACCTTCACTTGGGAGCCAAGGGATTTTTCACCATTATCTTCTTCAACCTAAAAGACAGAGATAGGGTTTTAGAGGGAGGCCCCTATTTATTTTTCTCAGCTGGCTTGTATCTTAGGCCATGGAAAGAAATATTTAATCCAGACACGCAGGACATGAAAGTGGCCCCGGTATGGATCAAGATTTTTTCTCTCCCTTGTGAGTACTAGGATCTAGAAATACTGCAAGACACTGGCAACACTTTGGGGGAATTTGTTAAGGTAGCGGAGCAAACAAAACTACAGAGGTACACTACTTGTGCCCATATCTATGTTTACATGGATCTGTCGAAATAACTGCCAGAAGCAATTAGTTTGAACTGGGATGATGAAGAATGGATCCAACCAATTGATTATGAGCAACTCCCATTTAGATGTAGACTATGTCATGAATATGGACACTTTGGTAGGAACTGTCCAAAGGTGCCTCAATATTCGTCCCCAACCAGAACAACTCAGAAAGGAGAGAAAGACAAGGTAGGCTTCACCCAAGTGCGAAACAAGAAAAAGAACAGAGTGGGGGATCAACAGAAGAAGGGTAAGGAGAAGGAAGATAAAGTGATCAGTAGAAAAAATCCCTTTCATATACTCGAGGAAGCTGGAGAGGACGACAAGGTCGGAAGAGAAGAGAAGGACCCTTCAAGAAAAATAATTATGGGACCTGAGAATGTAATGCACCAGGTTATGTCTCCCACGCACCAAATGGTTGTCATGGAGGAGGATGGTAATGAAGAAATGGAATTGGGGGAACTTGATCTAGACGAGATTGAGAAAGAATGCGAAAAAAAGGAGAAGGGGTATGTCTCTAAAAGGAAATTGGAACTTCTACAAGAGGAAATCATCAAATCTAAAGCCAGCTAGCAACTGGGTATTTCCTCGGACCCTCACAAAGGGAGTAAAAGGAAATATCCATAGGAGGAGTCAAAAAGAGGCAGGAAGTCGAACAAGAAAAGAATTGATGACGTTGGATTTAAACTCATAGAATATGGTCAGTACCTGACGATAAGGGTGGCCTTCTCTGAAGTAAACAAGGTTATCCAATGAAGATCATGTCCTGGAACATCCGAGGGTGTAACCATCCACGGAAACTAAAGACTTTGGAAAGAAAGATTAAGCAGGAGAAACCAGATGTTCTATTTTTGCAAGAAAAAAAATGCAATTCAGAAACAATGGAGAAAGTTGGGCAGAGGATCTGGAAGGGATGCAAAGTAATGGAAACTAATGCCTTGGGAATGGCTGGAGGATTGGCAGTCCTGTGGCAACCAAATTCTTTGTACCTTTCGTACTGGAGAGCCAATAAGTTTTCAGTTACCTCAAATTTCATTGTCTTAGGGTCGGGGGTTAAAGGGACAATGGTTATTATCTACGGACCGAGTGCCTTCCCCCAAAAACAATCCTTCATCCATTTTTTGTCGTGGTTGGCGATGCAGGCTATTTCTGGCTCATGGATAGTTGGAGGTGATTTAAATATGATAACCTCTCTCAATGTGAAGAAGGGCGGCAGGAGGGTTTTGGATAGATTCCAAGAAGCAGCTAGGGAGCTACTGGCTCATCGCCCTTTCATAGATGTCAAAATTGGAAATGGGTGGTACACATGGAATAACAAACGTGGAGGCAATCACCTTGTCGCTTCCAGAATTGACAGATTCTTGGCTACTGAAGATATCGCACAAGGTATGGGTGAGGTCAGTGCTAGTGTTCTCCCATCAGCAGGCTCTAACCATTGGCCCATAAGCCATCATTAAGATTGGTCAAACACGGTTCTAAATAAACCTTTTAGATTTGAGAAATTCTGGTTGGAGCATAAAGACTTCAAAAATTTGGTGGGGCAATGGTGGCAGGAACTGGTCCCCTCTGAGGGAACTGGAATGTTCCAATTTCAGAAAAACCTAAAGGCTCTTAAATCCAAGATCCGTACCTGGAATAAGGAAGACTTTGGAAACATCTTCCAAGACAAGAAAAAGATGATTGAGGATTTGGAGCATACTCACCGAAAAGGTATCGCAGAAGGGTGGGATGAAAATTTAAGGGAGCAGGAGCAAAACTTACTGGAACAACTTGAAGCTAGGGAAATACAGGAGCAAATTTAATGGACGAAAAAATCCAGGAACCAATGGCTCCAAGAAGGGGAGAAGAACACTAAATTCTTCCACAACACTATTATTCAAAATCACCACAAGTCAAATATATTCAAACTCAAAAAAAGTGATGGCAGGCAGGTGGAAAATAGAGGAGAGATCGAAGATGAATTAGTCAACCACTTTGAAATGATATTTCCCAAATCACATGCCTCATCCCCAAACTAGTCACCAGGGACCATAACGAGTTGCTGGGAAAACCAGTCTCTATGCAAGAAGTTGAGGAATCAATGAACCAGATGGCTTTGGGGAAAGCTTCTGGTCCGGATGGTCTGACTACCAACTTCTTCCACTTCTTTTGGGACATGATCAAGGAGGAGGCTCTTGAAATTGTGGAGGAATCCCATAGGAGTTGTGGGGTTTTACAGGCTTTTAATGCAACATTCCTATCCCTAATTCCGAAGGAGGAAGGAGATGATACCTCTGGTAAATATAGACCTATTTCCCTCTGTAATTTTATTGATAAGATTATTGCCAAGGTGATTTCCAACAGGATCAAGCCTCTGCTCCCCATCCTATTAGCCCGAAGCACTCAGGAGTTTTTGAATGCATACAACTTGTGGATGGTATCATTTTGGTTCAAGAAACTATTCACTCCCTAAAGCTCAGTAAGGAACCAGGTATGTTAATCAAATTGGACATAGGAAAAGCCTATGATAAGCTAAGTTGGCAGTATATGCGCAGCATCTTGGAAGCCTTTGGGTTTGATAGGAATTGGGTGAACTGGATTATGAATCTTGTCTCCACACCCTTTTTCTCTATCTTATTTAACGGCTCTCCCTCTTGTCTCTTGCAGGCCTCCCAAGGTATCTGTCAAGGTGATCCCCTATCCCCCTTTCTTTTCATTTTAATGGTTGAAGGGCTGAGTAGGATATTGCAAAGCCAAGTTGGTGAAGGTGGGATCAGAGGGATTCAACTCCACGATGGTATGGATAAGAAAATGCACCAACAATTTGTATACGACACTATGTTAATGGGGCACCCTTTAGTCCAAGAAGCCCGAGTCTTCAAAAACATCTTAAATATTTTTGCGAAGGCCTCGGGGCTTGAAGCTGATCCTAATAAGTCACAAGTGTTCTTCTTTAACACTGCTGGAACTACCCAACGTAATATCCCGAGGATCCTTGGTTTTGCAAAAGGATCTCTCCCCTCTAAGTATTTTGGATTTCCCCTCATGGAAGGTATTATTCAAAATATTTCCTGGCAAGACCTGATCGATAGGATTCAGAGAAGGTTGGCTAGTTGGACTCTCAGGCCTTTAAATCTTCCAAGTCCCCTGATTCTGGTCAAATCTGTTCTCCAAGCAATGCTAGTCTATCTCTTTTCGATGCTCTCTGCTGCAAAGTCTGTCCTAAAATAAATAAGGAGTATTCAGCGAAATTTTCTTTGGGGAGGCAGGGAGGTGAAGTCCAAATTTTCCCTGAGTGGTTGGGATAAGGTTTGCAGACCCAAGGATAAAGGGGGTCTGGGAATTAGAGATATTGAGATTCTAAGTGAAGTTTGTGGCTCTAAAATATGGTGTATATGGTGTAATTATAAATTGGAACCATGGGCGCGTCTTTGGCCTGTGAAATATGCGGGGTCAGATCAATGGGGCATTTGATCTGATTCAATGAAGTGAGGAATGACTCCCATATCTAGTCAAAATATTTTTCTGGCCGAGCATTAGTTGAAAACCATAGTTTTGGGGAAATCTATAATGGTGAATTAGCAAACTTCTAGGATGATTCTTGGAACCAGCTTCCAAAACTCGGAGACGGTCCAAAATGGCAGAATATCAGGGCCAGAGGGATGGAGGAAGGTAAATTCAAAGTGTGTAACTATTGGGAGGAGGCCCCGGTAGATGGGCATAGGCAGTGGATGGATCGAAGATGGATGGAGGGTTTAACAAATGTTGAGGATATCCGGGCATTCGAGACCACTCTCCAGGAGCGATTTATTCACTTCAAATTAGGCCCTGATAAGCTCCGATGGGGATACAATCAAAAAGGTATTTTCAGTATAAAGGTTTTAGTATAGAGGAATGCCAACAGATAGCAAGACCATTCAGCTTCCAGCGTTTTAGGTTTACATTCTTACCAAGGAATTGTTTCATCTTCTATTTGAGCAGTTAAGCACTTGGTAGATACTTAGGAGTCGTATCACTATTAACCCTTCCTTGCGTAGGTGTATCATCCCACTTGCTAATATGTTACTCCAATCAATGCCCAAAGTCTCATCACTATTCATCCTTCATATAGTAGGTGTACCATCCCACCTGTTAATCCAATGAGTGGCACCAGGGGCATCCCATTCCAACGAATCCTCTTCCTTCTTCGCAACATTGTCCTAATCCTAAGCTTGGTCCCATCAATTCCTTTTCTTCCAGGAAATCCACGCCACCAGGGCTTGAGTGACCCCATCTTTATGCTTCACCTTATGTTCATCTTCTTCCTGGTGCTTCTTCACAACTAGCCTTAGGGTTTCTTCCTTTTCCCTCTTGAGGGCCTTTGTTGCATGATATCAACATAAGTCGATATAGCGACAACGAGGGTCTTGTCACCCATGGTGAAGACATCATTTATGTTAGTGAAATTATCTCTATTAAGCCTCATTTTCTTGTAATTGTCTTCTCTATCGATAATCCCCTAATGTTTCTCGAAGGCCAAGTCATCCTCCTCCTCCCTACACTTCTCAATAAATCCTTGAGCATTGGTTTAGGGGCAGTATAAAAGGCCAATTTGAGGGCAACCTCAGCTACAAGTTCTTTCCCTTGTAGTGAGAGAGAGAGAGAGGAAGATAGGGACATAGGAGGGAGAAAAGGGGGAGGAGGGTTAAGTAGAGAGAGAGATATATATATAACTATTATAGAGAGAGAGTGAGAAGATGAGGGTTAGGGGGAGAGGAGAGCATGGTTAAGGATATAGTGAGAGAAGGGGGAGGGGGATGGATGTGAAAATCCTCACAGTAGATCTAAGAGATGATGTATGCCTCACAAGAGAATGATTATGATTAAGCAGGAAAATAGAAGAAGAGTGGTCAATACAGTATAATGAGAAACATAATAATATGGTACAGTAGAACTCGGATAGAAGCAATAATACTTCACACACACTAATTCATTAATCACAAATGGACAAATAAATAATACAATGCATGAGGAATTCGAATGCCTAAGGTGGCAATTCGAATTAGCCTTCATGGAGTGATCAAAGGATCATTGGAGTGTCATCGGAGCACAACTAGTATCATCGGAGCACAACTGGAAGTCTTCATCATCATCAGTGGAGTCATCAATGCTCAAGTAACTGTTAACCATCAGTCAAACTGAGTCTGGTAGGTGTAACTGAGTGTAACTAAGTGTAACTGACTGTAATTAAGTGTAACTAAGTGTAATTGAGTGTAACTGGACTGGTAGGTGAAGATGGGTGAGTTGCTTCCTAAAATCAAGGAAGAAGGGCGCATTAAGCAACCGGAGGGCTAAAAATGAATAGTGAGAAGCTCCTGGGGGTTGGCTTACTGAGGGATAGGTGTTGGACTGATGATTGGGATGCATGCAAAATGTATGCAAACCCTAGAATGCATGCAAACCCTAAAAGTGCATGCATGACTGAAAATGTAAATGATCAAAATACTAGTGGGACTAGGATGGAGTATAGGAATATCTTAACACCCCCCCTTAATCCATCCTGGGCCCTGGTAACTAAGACCAAAGGTCACCCAATACAATGAATAATAACAGTCAATAAACCAAGGAAGTGGGAAAATTTCATGGGAAACATACACCCTCCTCAAAAAACAGACTGTAAGGCACACACAAAAATAAATGCTCCAAACTCAAGCAGGTGTGATGCTTGGTCATATGTCTAGAGGTATCTTCTTCTTTGGAAGAAGTGGATCATGCCCAAAAAGCATGTGCTTCTACTTGCTCTTCAGATCGAATGTGATGAGACCAAATCCAAAAGTATGAGAGTGATCCTTGAACCTGTGATTCGAATCAGCTGAGGTAGGATCAAAAACATGAATATGCAGATAGTCTTTTGTCTTCTCCTTCAAACCATCATGGGTGAGATCATGCCAAAAGGAACCATCAAATAATAATGCTTGCTTGAAATCGAAATCATATTTAAGGCTTGAAGAATAGTTTCTTGAGATCTCCTTTGAACCAGCAGGGGTGAGATCAAAACTATCATATGCATGAGAAATTATCCCAAGTAGTAATTGCTTAGAATCCAAATTAGATCCAAGACTTGAATCATGGTTTCTTGAGATCTCCTTTGAACCATAAGAGGTGAGATCAAAACTAGTAATTGCATGAGAAATTATCCCAAGTGAATGGCAATGGCCATAATATTCAATAACCTTCTGAAAGCATGAATTAATGATCATATAGTAGTAAGTAGAGGTGAGTAATCAGGGAGAGCGAATGCATTACCTCCAATGGCTGAATTTACCTCCGAAACATTCATAAGATCATGATGCAAACCAACAGACTCTGGTGCAAGAGAGGATTTAGTACCCTCTGCAATATCTAGAGTGTGAGCTGGCATAGAAAGAGAAGAAAGTTTGAGCATGAGTGTAGAATCTGCAAGTTCTTTGTCAACAACTTCAATATGAGATGATACTGGTTCATGATCTGAGAGACCATCAAGGGGAGCGAATGCATCACTTTGCTTTCTTTCGAATGGATTTGGACCAATCCCGTCATTCTTTCTGCCAAATTTTTCATCTAGGTGAGCCCATAACTCTTTTGGAGTCCATAACTCCATTGGAGTTTCAACACCATCACGGTATTGGAAATGGAATCTCAGGTATTCAGGAAAAGAAAGCATCATTGCTCCAAAGGCTTCATCGCCTTTACTTAATCAATCAATCTTCTCTTCAGGGGATTCGAACTCTCTTTCAAAATGACAATCAAAGAGATCATGGATCTTCAAGTATGCTATCATTCTTGGTTTCCATTCATCATAGTTGAATGGAGAAAGAGGAGTAATTCCTGATGAATACATAGAAGCTGTAGAGGACCTGCAAAAACAATATAGAATAACTGTAATTGCTACTGTTGCAAAAATGCAGAAACTGCTGCAACTGCTGCACTCGAAATATTGGTAATAACCTGCAAAAAACTCTCAAGAATGGAGATCAACAATACTCTCAACATGCTCTGATACCATGTGAAAATCCTCACAGCAGATCTAAGAGATGATGTATACCTCACAAGAGTAATTATGATTAAGCAATAAAATAGAAGAAGAGTGGTCAATACTGTATAATGAGAAACAGAATAATATGGTACAGTAGAACTTGGATAGAAGCAATAATACTTCACACACACTAATTCATTAATCACAAATGGACAAATAAATAATACAATGCATGAGGAATTCGAATGCCTAAGGTGGCAATTCGAATTAGCCTTCATGGAGTGATAAAAGGATCATTGGAGTGTCATCGGAGCACAACTAGTATCATCAGAGCACAAATGGAAGTCTTCATCATCATCAGTGGAGTCATCAATGCTCAAGTAACTGTCAACCATCAATCAAACTGAATCTGGTAGGTGTAACTGAGTGTAACTAAGTGTAATTGAGTGTAATTGAGTGTAACTGGACTGGTAGGTGAAGATGGGCGAGTTGCTTCCTAAAATCAAGGAAGAATGGGTGCATTAAGCAACTGGAGGGCTAAAAATGAATAGTGAGAAGCTCTTGGGGGCTGGCTAACTGATGGCTAGGCGCTGGACTGATGACTGGGATGCATGCAAAATGTATGCAAACCCTAGAATGCATGCAAACCCTAAAGGTGCATGCATGACTGAAAATGTAAATGATCAAAATACTGGTGGGACTAGGATGGAGTATAGGAATATCCTAACAAGGGAGGGGGAGGGGGCTTAGGAAGAAATGGGATGAGAAAGAGAGAGAGGACGAGGGTTATGGTTAGAGAGACGGATATAGGAGGGAGAGCAAGAAGGAGAAGAATTTTAGGTAGAGGGCAGGGAGAGGGAGAAGAAGAGAAAGCTCAGGTAGATAGGGAGATAAAGGAGGATTGAAGGGAGGAGAGAGTGAGAGCGAGAGAAAGAGAGAGAGATAGAGGGGTTAAAATGGGGTGGAGGGGAGGAGGGTTAGGGAGGGGCAGGAATAGACAAAGGAGAGGAGGAGGATTAGAGTTAGGGAGGGGGGGTGAGATAGATGAAGATGAAAAAAACTACATTTCGGATTAGTAAAAAAATGTGTGCACGCATCACTAGCACGTATGCGCTATTTGTGCATACACGCTCTTAGTGCGTACACGCCTATTTAAAATAATGTGTATGCGCGGCGTTTAAATTTCTAAATTTTGGCGGGCAATTCCTTTCTCACCAACGTGGTGGATGACTTGGCCGCTTTGGTTTTAGGTTTGGGTTTCCAAACCAAGTGGCTTGGACTGTGTTATAACAAAATAGATCTTATTCTATAACTTCTTCTATTTCGAGCATGATTCTGCATATGCCACACTTTTTCACTGCTAATGAAATTGCACACACTTGTAGAACTATGTGTGCAGATTCCTAATATGTAATTTTTTATTAAATCTATTATTTGCTTCTATTTTTTATTTAATTTTAATGCACCACACACTTGTAGAACTATGTGTGCAGATTCTGAATATGTAATATTTTATTAAATATATTATTCTCTTCTATTTTTTATTTAATTTTAATTGCACTAACGTCAATCTTACACAAAACGTAGGTTATTTCTTCCGGCTATAACTTTTGATTGGATCACCTATTTTGAAAACGGAAAAGAACCCGCACAAGTACACACAAAGACCTACATAAAAAAAAACAAAGTTCATTGATTATGTTTAGACCTTGATGTCAGGGCCCAATGCTCGACCTAGTCATTTTAGGGTTTGCTTGGCTTCCTTAATTTAAAATAAATTAAATTAACATAAATAAATATGGAAAAATAGAGCTGCACTAGAACGACCTGTTATCTACGACTGTATATAATTTGTTTCACAAAATTCCACCATTTGCATACGAAAGCTGGGGCCCAACGCAAACATATTCATTGTGTTTTCTTAAAAAAATAACATACCAACCTTAGGAGAACCCCATTTTTGGGGAGTTATACTTAATTTCCATAAATAATAGCTATATATTCCGGAAGGTAATATGATTGTCTATGTTTCATCTTCTTACGCAATATTCCAAAAAGTTGTGTAGGTAGCTTTAATATTTATTTTTGACGTTCAAATTTCTGTTTTTCCATAAGTCCATTGCAACTAACGCGTCATGAGTGACCAGCATTAGCTTGCACCAACCCATATATATATATATCATGAACTTAATCTCTATATAATTTCCCAATTTTAATACAACCAACATAGATCCATCCTAAATGTGGATCTATCCAGCACCGAGAGGCATTCAATTTATTGAGGTGTTATAATGCTTTTTATTTTTTTTTTATTTTTTTTCATTTTTTATTTTATAAGCAGACATAAATTTTTTTAATTAGTTCTACTTTTTGGTACATAACATGACATACATTAAGCTATACATCTTCCCCATACGAGATTGTAAACAATTAATTAATTTAAAAATATATATATATATATAAAGATAAAATCAAAGTTATAATAATTTAAAAAAGTTCTTCCACCATGAAATGACTCGAATCTCTAGAATACCATCTCTACACTGTCACATAAAACATAGACTAGTTAGGTTGACAAAATTTTGTCTTTCTTCTCTACACAAATGACACCGTAAGTATCCAAATAAACTCTAAACAAAAGTTACAACGGGTTGACAAAATTTTGTCTTTCTTCTCTACACGAAATGAAATAGTAAGTATCCAAATCAACTCTAAAGAAAAGCTACAACGGGATGAAAAGCATGGTTTTGAAGGATTCAAACCCTAAATGGAGAGAAGGTCGCAGAGCATAATTTTGAAGGCTTGCACAATATTTCATTGGCCTCTATCCTACAACGATGAACAAAATTCCCATATACAAATCCAAGAAAGGGGATGCTATTATGAAATGAAGAGTAGAAATTAAAATGCAACCATCATATGATCCTAGGAATTTAGAATTTAAAAGTCTTCTTCCAAAATGAAGCCATGCTAGAAAATAAGAATTAAGTATTAGAACAGAACAATCTTGTTATCAGTAATATCCTACATATGCGCAATAAATATTACTTTCATTGTATAGGTAATAGGAGATTCAAACCACAGAATTACAGTTTTAATCATTTTTATAAAATCAGTACGACTCATTGCAAAGTCACATCGTAACAAAAAAAATCAATGCAACTTATTGTAATTGCTAAATTCCCTACGTGGAATAGACTATTGTAGTGCTGAAACAAATTAATAAAAAAATTTCATAAAGAACTTATATTTGAATAAAAAATAATTACAACGACATCGATCTCTAGTCAAGAGTCCATCCATATCTTATTGTACAATCTCGTTCGGGTAATAATTAAATGAGCTTTCACCATTGACTTTATTGGAGGCTTCAGTTTGTTGTGCAAATTTATCCACGTATGAATTTAGATATGAATTAATGGTATTTGGGTCCATAAATTATCCAGGATGGTGAAAGTCAAGTTGTGTGTTGTGGATGTGTCCGCGGTTAATTTTCAATGGCTTTTCCATAATTGACATGGGACTGAGTAGTGAGCATCCAGAATGAAGAAGCTACATGGAACATGGAACTAACATTTAAAATTAACTTTAAATGTTTTAAAGTTTCATCGTGATTTAAATTTTGGTAAATAATGATGATGGAATGTATGGAAGACTTGGATGGGTTTCTTCCTTTGTTGTTTCCTAATATTTGATTCTCAACCATCGAAAAATTTGATAGACGAAATTTGGAACAACCCTTCAATTGCAAAGTTGTAAAGTAATGGTCAATTTCATTATTGAAGGGCTTGAGGCAATTTTTTTTTTGCATGACAAAAATTGTTGTGCCCTTCTATGAAGGGTAAAATAGGTTATGAAGGGAATTGAAGGATTCAAATTTGAAGCATGCATGCGATATTTGGGAACTCCACCCTTCTCAAAATCCAATTCAAGAAACAATCTTCAGTATTAAGAAGTTGCAATCCTCTCATAGGAATAGTGGTCTATACATCATCTACATGGTATTCACTGAGAACCATCTTAGCTCCTCGTACGATTATTCCCTATCCATTTTGAAAAATGATATTTATTAACTGATCATTATTGCAAAATGAAAGAATTAAAAAAATTTGAACCCACATTTTTATTTTTCAAAATCAAGAGCGAAAAAAATTGAACACACTTTTATTAAGTATTCTATAAAGCATAGTAGCATAATTCAAGTATGAATACAGATACAAATACAATTTGATACAGAAAAAATATGTAATGAAAAAGTCTAGTATGAATAAAATACGGAAGTAGACTTTTGATAGATAATACTTTTAATCAAATTTACAAAAATACCATAAATGTACACAGATATTTTTATAATAAAATTAAACATATATTTAAAAACCAAAAATATAAAATATCAACAACCTCGAATATGGGAGTGTGAGAGACTGCAACTAGTTATTAATAGTTATTTTAATAAGACTATATGAAATTGTGTTTATGTTTTACAGTGCTTAAATAATTAAAAATTTTCTTTTCAATTTGGTTTTCAAAACTTAATTGTACACTAGTAAGAATCCATATCCGTATTACACCTACACTGAATATTCAGAAAATTCAAATTTGTTCTAAATCTCCACACTCAAAATACCAATACGGCCAAATTATGCTATTATTTTATAAAGAAATGAATGATTAACATTTTCTATCCAATGCCATAGACGATGTGGCAATTATGATTCCTTAGTGATGTCTCTCTCCATGTCTCTAATGTGGTCATGCATATATGTATCTCATTTAAGTTGTCCACTTCTACAAGATTCTTATTCTCTAGATTTTGAAACCCAAAACTTCCATTCGAGCTTGACCCGTCCCATTTCTTAAGGATGTATCTTCCTTTTTCCTATTAAAAAACATGCAATGTCTAAAAATATTTTTTTTTCCTCCTTATTGAGGATTTTAAGTATATGTTGAAGACACCTCAATACGTATTCCCAATAAGACTGTATCTTAAAAATGTTTCAGCTTCTCATTCAAACCTGTTGGATATTTGGCCACATGTAAATATAGATTTTTCACCATTTTTGAGAGATGTTCAATCACTTTATGTAACAAATCCAATTCAAAATCGCTGCTAGTAATTCAAAAGAGAACAAACTAGTGAGAAACAAACATCTATAGGCAAGGCTAATAAAGTATTTATAAACTTAAAGAAATAATAAAAACAACATATATATTTCATCATTACAAATTGTTGAGTTATATATATATATATATATATATATATATATCCAAAAACCTTTCATCAGTATAAATCATTAAGTTGTTTATATATATATATAGCTTTGGAGTTTTTTAAGAAAGCAATTATTTATATTAATTTAGTGAAAGTAAAACAAAAATAAAAGTTATATATATATATATATATTCACGATAATATTTTTTTGATAATTCTTTTAGCTTACTCCAGTTATAAGTATATTAGCATAAATCCATTTTATTTAACTAGAAACATAATGGATATCAAAGATAGATATCCAAGATAGGTCTTTTATGAGTTCTTTCCTATTTCAACTAACTATACCAAATCCATATCATTTAACTAGAAACATAATGAGTAACAAAGATATGGATAAAGAGCATGTACAACATACATAAAACAAGCTTTTGGGGATTTTTTTCCTATTATAGTCTACCACACCTATTGGTATACCAAAGTAGACCCATCTTATTTAACTAGAAACATAATAGGTAACATATATATTGATTAAGAACATGTACAATACATATATCCAAGGCAAGGTCCATTGGGTGTTATTTCCAATTATAACATACTAACGATTATAGCATGCTAGCACAAATCGATCTTATTTAAATAAAAACATAAAGAGGAGCAAATATATTGATAAAGAGTATGTACAACACAAATATATATCCAACACAAGTTCCTTTAGATTTATAGAATTGATTGCAATGAGTAAAACTAAGTGCATTTTATAGTTGTAGTGAAAGAAAAATTAAGAGTCAAAATGGTAGAAAATAATATATATTTAACTAGAAACATAATGAATAATAAAGGTATTGATAAAGAACACACACATACATATTTGTACCAAGGGAATCAACAACTGGGATGGGGATGGTGCTCGCGTGACATGAGGTCCAGGGGTCCAATCCCATTCACTACCACTATACCCCTAGGTGCACCCACACATCCCGCAAGCATGGGGCACGGGTAAGTCGGGATGTTTTGAACTTGTAACCTCTATTACAACATAACATCTCATATATGTGTGTGTGTGTGTGTGTGAATCGAGCTACACCCCTACAGGTGCGTGCGCGCACACACACACACATATATATAACAAGATCTTTTAAGAATTATTTCTTATTATAATTGATTACACCTATAAATATAGATCCATCTTAATTATAAATATTTTAAATACCAAAATATTTGCATCAATATTAAAAGATAAAAATAAAAAAACACATCCATAATAAAATAAACATGTATTTAACTAAAAATACAAGAAATAATAAAAACATAAAAAGTAATAAAAACATTGAGAAAAAACATGTAAAACTCAAATATATATCCAAGAGGGTCCTTTGAGATTCTTTCTTATTACAACCTACTACACCTTTAGGAGGACATCACAAAAGTCATGATATATATCCAAGCGGGTCTTTGGGATTCTTTCTTATTATAGCCTACTACGTCTTCACCAATACATCACATGAGTCATGCCTTGTTTCAGTGACCTTGTTCATACCAGATTCCATCGACATGGATTATGCTTGAGATAAAAATTATCCATGCATCCCTTTTTAAGACATCCTTATCGTTGAATTATAATGAAAGTCCCACCATCTATTAGAGTTCCAAGGAAAAGCTTATTCTCTTATAATTTTAAATGAAGTTATATATGAACTTTCTTTTTTGGATCGAAGGTGAGCGATGAGGGTTTGCTGAGATTGGTCGAGAGAGTGTCTCGTGTTCGGCGAAGAAAGGCCACGGGGGGTTTTTCGGAGGGGGTGGTCATTCTGCAGCAGCACGGGTGAAGCATGTCGTCCCAGATTAATAGATCTACAAGACCGCAGGTGATGTGGAAATGCGGGTAGGAGAAACAAGCAGATCGAAGACATGAGCCAAAAAAAGAACGAGTCAAGGGGGATGCCTCCCGAAAACCCTAACAATACCTGCCATTCAGGTCAGATCTGACAAAATCAGAGAAAGGGTTGAGCTCTGGAAGGAGAAAGATTTGATCAAAAAATTTGTGGGGATCTGGCCACGAGAGAGAGACCTAGTTGGGTGGATTAAGAGTAACTGGAACCCTAAAGGTCATTATGACCTTCACTTGGGAGCCAAGGGTTTTTTCACCATTATCTTCTTCAACCTAAAAGACAGAGATAGGGTTTTAGAGGGAGGCCCCTATTTATTTTTCTCAGCTGGCTTGTATCTTAGGCCATGGAAAGAAAGATTTAATCTAGAGATGGAGGACATGAAAGTGGCCCCGGTATGGATCAAGATTTTTTCTCTCCCTTGTGAGTACTAGGATCTGGAAATACTTCAAGAGACTGGAAACACTTTGGGGTAATTTGTTAAGGTAGCGGAGCAAACAAAACTACAGAGGTACATTGCTTGTGCCCATATCTATGTTTACATGGATCTTTCGAAATAACTGCCAGAAGCAATTAGTTTGAACTGGGATGACGAAGAATGGATCCAACCAATCGATTATGAGCAACTCCCATTTAGATGTAGACTATGTCATGAATATGGACACTTTGGTAGGAACTGTCCAAAGGTGCCTCAATATTCGTCACCAACCAGAACAACTTAGAAAGGAGAGAGAGACAAGGAAGGCTTCACCCAAGTGTGAAACAAGAAAAAGAACAGAGTGGGGGATCAACAGAAGAAGGGTAAGGAGAAGGAAGATAAAGTGATCACTAGAAAAAATACCTTTCATATACTCGAGGAAGCTGGAGAGGATGACAAGGTCGGAAGAGAAGAGAAGGACCCTTCGAGAAAAATAAATATGGGACCTGAGAATGTAATGCACCAGGTTATGTCTCCCACGCACCAAATGGTGGTCATGGAGGAGGATGGTGATGAAGAAATGGAATTGAGAGAACTTGATCTAGACGAGATTGAGAAAGAATGTGAAAAAAAGGAGAAGGGGTATGTCTCTAAAAGGAAATTCGATCTTCTACAAGAGGAAATCATCAAATCTAAAGCCAGCCAGCAACTGGGTATTTCCTCGGACCCTCACAAAGGGAGTAAAAGGAAATATACATAGGAGGAGTTGAAAAGAGGCAGGAAGTCGAACAAGCAAAGAATTGCTGACGTTGGATTTAAACTCATAGAATATGGTCAGTACCTGACGATAACGGCGGCCTTCTCTGAAGTAAACAAGGTTATCCAATGAATATCATGTCCTGGAACATCCGAGGGTGTAACCATCCGTGGAAACTAAAGACTTTGGAAAGAAATATTAAGCAGGAGAAACCAGATGTTCTATTTTTGCAAGAAAAACAATGCAATTCAGAAACAATGGAGAAAGTTGGGCAGAGGATCTGGAAGGGATGCAAAGTAATGGCAACTAATGCCTTGGGAATGGCTGGAGGATTGGCAGTCTTGTGGCAACCAAATTCTTTGTACCTTTCGTACTGGAGAGCCAATAAGTTTTCAATTACCTCAAATTTCATTGTCTTAGGGTCGGGGCTTAAAGGGACAATGGTTATTATCTACGGACCGAGTGCCTTCCCCCAAAAACAATCCTTCATCCATTTTTTTTCGTGGTTGGCGATGCAGGCTATTTCTGGATCATGGATAGTTGGAGGTGATTTTAATATGATAACCTCTCTCAATGTGAAGAAGGGCGGCAGGAGGGTTTTGGATAGATTCCAAGAAGCATCTAGGGAGCTACTGGCTCATCGCCCTTTCATAGATGTCGAAATCTGAAATGGGTGGTACACATGGAATAACAAATGTGGAGGCAATCACCTTGTCGCTTCCAGAATTGACAGATTCTTGGCTACTGAAGATATCGCACGAGTTATGGGTGAGGTTAGTGCTAGTGTTCTCCCATCAGCAGGCTCTAACCATTGGCCCATAAGCCTTCATTGAGATTGGTCAAACACGGTTCTAAATAAACCTTTTAGATTTGAGCAATTCTGGTTGGAGCATAAAAACTTCAAAAATTTGGTGGGGCAATGGTGGCAGGAACTGGTCCCCTCTGAGGGAACTGGAATGTTCCAATTTCAAAAAAACCTAAAGGCCATTAAATCCAAGATCCATACCTGGAATAAGGAAGACTTTTGAAACATCTTCCAAGACAAGAAAAAGATGATTGAGGATTTGGAGCATACTCACCGAAAAGGTATGGCAGAAGGGTGGGATCAAAATTTAAGGGAGTAGGAGCAAAACTTACTGGAACAACTTGAAGCTAGGGAAGTACAAGAGCAAATTTAATGGAAGCAAAAATCCAGGAACCAATGGCTCCAAGAAGGGGAGAAGAACACTAAATTCTTCCACAACACTATTATTCAAAATCACCACAGGTCAAATATATTCAAACTCAAAAAAAGTGATGGCAGGCAGGTGGAAAATAGAGGAGAGATCGAAGATGAATTAGTCAACCACTTTGAAATGATATTTCCCAAATCACATGCCTCATCCCCAAACTAGTCACCAGTGACCATAACGAGTTGCTGGGAAAACAGTCTCTATGCAGGAAGTTGAGGAAGCAATGAACCAGATGGCTTTGGGGAAAGCTTCTGGTCTGGATGGTCTTACTACCAACTTCTTCCACTTCTTTTGGGACATGATCAAGGAGGAGGTTCTTGAAATTGTGGAGGAATCCTATAGGATTTGTGGGGTTTTAAAGGCTTTTAATGCAACATTCCTATCCCTAATTCCGAAGGAGGAAGGAGCTGATACCCCTGGTAAATATAGACCTATTTCCCTCTATAATTTTATTGATAAGATTATTGCCAAGGTGATTTCCAACAGGATCAAGCCTCTGCTCCCCATCCTATCAGCCCGGAGCACTCAGGAGTTTTTGAAGGCATACAAATTGTGGATGGTATCATTTTGGTGCAAGAAACTATTCACTCCCTAAAGCTCACTAAGAAACCAGGTATGTTAATCAAATTGGACATAGGAAAATCCTATCATAAGCTAAGTTGGCAGTATATGCGCAGCATCTTGGAAGCCTTTGGGTTTGATAGGAATTGGGTGAACTGGATTATGAATCTTGTCTCCACACCCTTTTTCTCTATCTTATTTAATGGCTCTCCCTCTAGTCTCTTGCAGGCCTCCCAAGGTATTCGTCAAGGTGATCCCCTATCCCCCTTTCTTTTCATTTTAATGGTTGAAGGGCTGAGTAGGAAAATAGAGGAGAGATCGAAGATGAATTAGTCAACCACTTTGAAATGATATTTCCCAAATCACATGCCTCATCCCCAAACTAGTCACCAGTGACCATAACGAGTTGCTGGGAAAACCAGTCTCTATGCAGGAAGTTGAGGAAGCAATGAACCAGATGGCTTTGGGGAAAGCTTCTGGTCCGGATGGTCTTACTACCAACTTCTTCCACTTCTTTTGGGACATGATCAAGGAGGAGGTTCTTGAAATTGTGGAGGAATCCTATAGGATTTGTGGGGTTTTAAAGGCTTTTAATGCAACATTCCTATCCCTAATTCCGAAGGAGGAAGGAGCTGATACCCCTGGTAAATATAGACCTATTTCCCTCTATAATTTTATTGATAAGATTATTGCCAAGGTGATTTCCAACAGGATCAAGCCTCTGCTCCCCATCCTATCAGCCCGGAGCACTCAGGAGTTTTTGAAGGCATACAAATTGTGGATGGTATCATTTTGGTGCAAGAAACTATTCACTCCCTAAAGCTCACTAAGAAACCAGGTATGTTAATCAAATTGGACATAGGAAAATCCTATCATAAGCTAAGTTGGCAGTATATGCGCAGCATCTTGGAAGCCTTTGGGTTTGATAGGAATTGGGTGAACTGGATTATGAATCTTGTCTCCACACCCTTTTTCTCTATCTTATTTAACAGCTCTCCCTCTAGTCTCTTGCAGGCCTCCCAAGGTATCCGTCAAGGTGATCCCCTATCCCCCTTTCTTTTCATTTTAATGGTTGAAGGGCTGAGTAGGATATTGCAAAGCCAAGTTGGTGAAGGTGGGATCAGAGGGCTTCAACTCCATGATGGTATGGATAAGAAAATGCACCAACAATTTGTATACGACACTATGTTAATGGGGCACCCTTTAGTCCAAGAAGCTCGAGTCTTCAAAAACATCTTAAATATTTTTGCGAAGGCCTCGAGGCTTGAAGCTAATCCTAATAAGTCAGAAGTGTTCTTATTTAACACTGCTAGAACTACCCAATGTAATATCCTGAGGATCCTTGGTTTTGCAAAAGGATCTCTCCCCTCTAAGTATTTTGGATTTCCCCTCATGGAAGGTATTATTCGAAAGATTTCCTGGCAAGACCTGATCGATAGGATTCAGAGAAGGTTGGCTAGTTGGACTCTTAGGCCTTTAAATCTTCCAAGTCCCCTGATTCTGGTCAAATTTTTTCTCCAAGCAATGCTAGTCTATCTCTTTTCGATGCTCTCTGCCCCAAAGTCTGTCCTAAAATAAATAAGGAGTATTCAACGAAATTTTCTTTGGGGAGGCAGGGAGGTGAAGTCCAAATTTTCCCTGAGTGGTTGGGATAAGGTTTGCAGACCCAAGGATAAAGGGGGTCTAGGCATTAGAGATATTGAGATTCTAAGTGAAGTCTATGGCTCTAAAGTATGGTGGATATTGTGTAATTATAAATTGGAACCATGGGCGCATCTTTGGCATGTGAAATATGCGGGGTCAGATCAATGGGGCATTTGATCTGATTCAATGAAGTGAGGAATGGCTCCCATATCTAGTCAAAATATTTTTCTGGCCGAGCATTAGTCGAAAACCATAGTTTTGGGGAAATCTATAATGGTGAATTAGCAAACTTCTAGGATGATTCCTGGAACCAGCTTCCAAAACTCGGAGACGGTCCAAGGTGGCAGAATATCAGGGCCAGAGGGATGGAGGAAGGTAAATTCAAAGTGTGTAACTATTGGGAGCAGGCCCCAGTAGATGGGCATAGGCAGTGGATGGATCGAAGATGGATGGAGGGTTTAACAAATGTTGAGGATCTCCGGGAATTCGAGACCACTCTCCAGGAGCGATTTATTCACTTCAAATTAGGCCCTGATAAGCTCCGATGGGGATACAATCAAAAAGGTATTTTTAGTATAAAGGAAGCTTATGATATCAGAATCAATAGTGAGGAAGGGGATGATAGCACCTAGAAGAAGATTTGGGGGATGAATCTGTAGCCAAAAATTGCAGTCTTCTATTGGTTGGTTGTCTGGAGAAGGATTCTGACAAGCGAAAATTTAAGGAAAAGAGGGATCCACGAACCATCTCATTGTCCCTTATGCCTCAACTCTGAAGAATCTTTAGGGAAGTTGTTGGACAGTTGTTCCTTCTCTTCTTCGGTTTTGGATAGAGGGACCTTGATCTTTAGGAGAAGCGATCGGGTAAGAGGTCACCCGGACCAGACCATTAAGGAATGGAACACTAAATCTTTCATCAATCCGATCATTCTGACTCTGTGGCATATGTTCCCAGGGATGGTAATATGGAATGTTTGGAAGGAAAGAAATGATCGTATCTTCAAGGATAAGAAGCATGAGTTTGAAGATATTTGGAGGAAGTTGGTAAACAACATGTAAGAAACTATAAGAAGCATCCAATGGGGGGACAATGACAGAGACCTCTTGGAGGGGGAGCTTCGCACTGTTGCAGGATGGGGATTAGGAAGATCTGATATAGAGGGACTTCGTAGGAAATCCAAGGTTTTCCAACCATCTAGTCTGAATTTTTGGACCCCTCCTTTGCACCAGGTATTCAAAGTAAACTTCGATGGTGCTTCTCGTGGCAATCTGGGAGTGGCGGGATTTGGCGAAGTATGCAGGAATGCCTCCAGAAATATCCTGATATTTTTTTTCGATTACAAAGGCCTCGAATCTAACAATTCGGCTGAATTAGAAGGCCTCATTCACTTGGTGGTCAGAGAAGGTTGGTTTCCGACAATCCTGGAGGGAGACTCCCATGTCATCATCCACACGGCTAAGAAGCTGGCTAGCGGCCAATCCCTAGACAAGATCACTACAAGTTGGCGCTTCTGCACAGGCTGGAAAATTTGAAAACTCTTGTCAACAGTCATACTGCCATCATGTTTAGCCATGTTAGGAGGGAGGAAAACAAGGTTGTGGATCTTGCGGCTAACCAGGGCATTGCTGGGGGTGGGTCCCTCACTACAGGAACCATGGAAGACTACCGGCATGACACATGAGCCATGAACTGTTTCCACCTTGCCAGCACCGAATGGTCCCTCCCTTGTTTTAACTCTATTTCCCTTGAAACTTCCCAGACACCCCTCCAATCCCATTCTGCATATTTCATTCCTGAAGAACCTATCCCAAATTCTACTTCCCAAAGAAAGAAATCTCACATTTGTCTATTTTTAGGGTTTGCCATAACTTATTCAATTTTCACCCACTCACCTCCAACTTTTACCACCATGTTCATTCCCTAGTCTTGCTTCTTTGTCCCTCTTTGAAAAAATTTCTCATTCTTTCACCCCGCTTCTGAAATCCCCATTTTTTTGCTTCCCTGTCCATCATAAAATGTCCAAAACCTAGTCAAACCCCAATTACCCATCCAAGTTTTTTCCAAATCCAAATTTCCCTTTACTAAATAAGCTTTTGTTTGTGTTTTTCTATCCATCCCCCCCCCCCCCCCCCCCGCAAAAAAAAAACTCCTGGTTATGGTTGTCACCCGCGCAGGAGCAAAAACCATGGAGGAAGCACTTGCAGCCATCCAAACCAAACTCCAAGATTTGGATGAAAATTTTCTCATCCTCCATCTTCAGCATTCAGCCATGAAAAATAACCGATAGCAAGAATCTTTGCATCCAATGGGTTCTCTTCTGCCAGCACTTTCCGTGGTCCGAAGCTTGAATTTCCTCGCTTCAATGGTACTGATCTGACTGGATGGATCTATCATGCAGAACAGTATTTCAGTATGCATAATACTCTTGATGTCCAAAAAGTTCCACTTGCATCCTTTCATTTGGAACAGGAAGCCCTTCAATGGTACCATTGGTACATCAAGGCTCATGACGAGCCAAAATGGACAGATTTTTGCCAACTCCTTTTGCAATGATTTGTTCCTAGTGCTTTTGATGACTTCACCAGAGCACTCACTAAACTTCGTCAAACTGGCACTATGAGAGAGTATCAGATAGAATTTGAGAAACTAGCCAACCACACAGAAGGATTGTCTGATGACATCTACAGGATTTGTTTTATCAGTGGTCTTAAGGATGAAATCTGCGTAGAGGTCAAAATGTTTTGTCACAACACAATGATGGAAGCCCTTGGGTTGGATAAGTTGGCAGAAGACAAGATTGCTGCCCAACAACGCTCCAAACCCACTTTTGTTCCCTTCTGAAATATGGGTTCTCAACGGCCTCCCATCCCGCTAGCTCCTCGACCAACTCCTATCAAGCATTTGTCCGACACGAAGATGCAGGCACGTAGAGAAAAGGGCTTTGTTATAATTGTGATGAAAAATTCACTTAGGGACATAGATGTGTTCAAAAAAAGCTCTATCTCTTGGATGTGGATTCTCCACCCGCCTCTGAAGTTGGTGAAGAAGCTCCAGTTACACCGGATGATCAGGTCAACATTCAGGAGCCACCTATTGCCTTCCCATCTCAGGAAGACCACCCAGAGATATCTCTCCATGCTTTATTCGGCGTCACCACTCCCCAAACAATGCGGGTTAGGGGTTACTTCAAGAAGCTTCCTCTTACAATACTCATTGATTCTGGTAGCACTCATAACTTCATTGACCCTCGGATCTCCAAACATGCTGATTGTTTTGTCCATCCTTGCTCCAACTTTGAAGTCATGGTTGCCAATGGGGAAACCTTGCCTTGCAAGGGAAAGTGTCACAATGTGCGTATCTCTCTGGAAGATTATAACCTGCGCTCTGACATGTTTTCCTTGTACTTAGGAAGATGTGATGTGGTTTTGGGTGTTCAATGGTTACACACACTTGGCCCCATCTTATGGGATTTTTCTGAACTTTGGATGCAGTTTTCAGTCAATGGGACACAACAAAAATTTATGGGCTTATAACAAGGGTCCCTCTACATCATCAGTTCACATCACCTAGAAAATATCCTTAAGAATAATTCATATGGTGTCATCGCTCAGCTCCATTCCATCCAGATGCACCCACCAACGGTCTCCACTACTTCCTTGGATAGATATGCAGGTGTCTTTGTTGCACCAGTGGGCTTGCCGCCTTCAAGAGACCTTTCCGATAAGCATTTAGCCGCATCTACATCTCAGCAGGAAATGATGGCTATTTTTCCTGCAGTACTGAAGTGGCATCCATCTCTACTAGGAAATTATTTCTGCATCAAGACTAATCTCCAGAGTCTGGAACATTTTCTGGAACAATGGGTCTCCTCTCAAGCACACCGGAAATGGGTTATCCAACTCATGGGTTATGACTATGCGATCACTTACAAGAAGGGTAAGGATAATATGGTGGTAGATGCTCCTTCTCACAAATTTGATGACCCAGTTTCTCTTACAGCTATTTCTCTGTTTGTTCCAAATTATTTGCAATCTGTTCAACAGGGCTATCTCTTCTATGAACTCCATGCTTCTTCATCGGCAAGGCACTCTGGGTTCCTCAAAACCTATGACCAGGAACAATGTAACTTCTTTTGGCAGGGACTGAAAATGAAAATTCACCAGATGGTGGTTGAGTGTGATACTTTCCAGGTCAACAAGGGTGAAACGACACTCCTTTCAGGACTGCTTGAACCCTTGCCCATCCCTACACAGATGTGGATAGCTATTTCTATGGATTTCCTAGAAGGCTCGCTCCAGTGGTACAATACCACATCTAAAAGGACACCATATGAAGCATTTTATGGATAGGCACCACTAGTTCTTCTTCCATACACGCTCAGTAGCTCCCCAATTCAGGCAATTGACTCGGTTCTTCGAAACCGCGACCAGATTCTTCTCATTCTGCAGGACAATCTTCACATGGAAAGAATTCGACTGAAACAACAAGCCGATCAACACCATTTTGAGCGCACTTTTCACGCAGCTGATATGGTCCTTCTTCGTCTACATCCTTCCAAGCAATCCTCCTTGAAACTCAAAAGGCATCAGTGGGCCGGAATGCAACTTGAGGATGCTACAAGGGAACCACTCCTTCAAATTCTGCATCAATTTCCACTTCTAAAGCTTTGAGGACAAAGCGTTTTCTAAGGGAGAGGGGATGTTAGGAACCCATGTCAACCCTTCTATTTACTTTGTTAGTATATTGTTGTTGGACGCATATGCTTTGTAAGTCATCCCATAGTATTTGTTGATCCATAGTTTTTATTCTTGTTGTTGGAGGCATATGCTTTGTAAGTCGTCCCGTAGTAATTGTTGATCTATATTTTGTATTGGCCCATGGTTTGTATTGACACATGGTATTGATCCATGGTATTGGTGCCTAGACTTAGTATATAAGTTTGTGTTGAGATCAATGAAGGTACCGTGAAGTTATTTGTATTGAGCTTGCTCAAAGGAGGCTGCCCCATCGAAGTGGCTTGAGATCAATATAAAAGTGATTCTGAGTTCTGTTATTTCTGCTATTTCGTGTGTTTTCATTAATTAATTATTGCAGGTTCTTCACACCTGTTGTGGTTGGTAAGTTCTCTTGGGAGCATATTTGTGACAGGACTTCCTTAGTTCATCCACCAAATAGTTTCGGATCTAGGGTGATGACTCCTAAGCGTCATGCCTTCTCTGAGACAGTTAAGGGTTCTGGATCCGAAGGGCAGAGGTGCAAAGCAAAAATTTCAGAAGAGGTGGGTGTTGATACGGGTCGAGTCACAAGGGCTCAATCCAGGGCCCAGGAGGCCGCTATTTTCTTTCATGAACACATCCCCTCTCTGGTCCGAGATGAGGTCGGCCACATTGAGAAGCAGCTGTGCGATGCGGTGAGGACAATTCTAGTCGAGAACCTAAAAAGGGAGGTTGAGGAGTGGGTGGTTGACTGGGGCACTACAGCAAGAAGAGCTTCCTCCTATGACCGCATGATTATGGTTTACTAGGTCATGAAAAACTTACTGGTGCATGTCACAATGTCCAGCTTAAACAAGAACCAGGGAAATGAGGAGCCAGTTTGATCTAGGAAGGTGCACAATGTCGATTCCTGCCTGATGCATATCAAGATTGACGTGATTTCCAACAAGTTGGGACTGGCTTTCTACTATCCACGGATGGAGGAGGGTGAGCATGTTGGCCCCAGCAGCAGGCGAAATCATATCAACATGCAGAAGCAGTCAGAGGACAAGACGGAGGAGGTGAATGATAAAGGAAAATAAAAGGTGATGGATGGAAGTGGTGGGGAAGTTGCTCCATAAACCTGGTCTGTTGTTCCTGGGTTTGCAGTTTGCATTCTGCTATTTTTTCCTTCTTTTTTCGGCATTGTAGAATGGATATTTCTGCTACCACTCCTAGCTGTATCTCGGGTAGACTATATATAGCTTTTTGGGGTTGGCACTAGGGACAATATGTTTATGTATCTCTTATGTTTTGCTGAGAATGGATGTGAACTGTAAGTCTATGAAGACTCTATAAGAGCATTACGTACTTGGTTTCAAAGCAGTAATATAGTTTTTTATTTACAAAAAAAAAATGAAGTTATATATGGGGCACTCAAATCATCTATGAGAATCCATAACAAATTGTGATTCCAATTATCTAGGTTGATTGGGAGATTTCATATGACTCTAAGTTTCCAATTTATAAGATATTAAATTGTAGATTTTTATCATTCAATTTTTTACAACGAATATAAGTCAAGTTCTTTCCAAAAGTTATGGGAATGTGGGCCAACGTCAATGACATTTATCGCACTTCATTTTATATTTCCATGAGAATTCTATATTAGAAAATCCATTTGTAAATATACAAATGTAGAATTAATGATAGATCAAATGCCATAAAAGTAGATTTTTTTATAAAAAGTATATGTTTGATTTGTAATCACTTAGTGTGTGGCTAAGTTGATTCATCGACACCTACCTTAATTAATTTGTGGAAATTAATTTGTTCTTATCTATTTTCTACTTGATTGAGCATTAGATATGATTGTGCTCTACTTGCAAATTGTAACTTAAATGCATAAAATAATGTCAAATAAATCAGTCATAAATATCATGATAATACAAAGATTTTACCACATAAACCCTTTGGGAAAAAACAATAGGAAATGGCATTTCTTTGTTTCTTCTATGATAAGGAGTGGTTGCAAATAGCAAGTATATACTCTCTAACAAAAATGTTGTGTCTTACCTTCAAATGTGTGCTATAGACTGAAAATTGACTTTGATACCATTTTCATTCCCTATGATAGGCTCATAAACTCCTTTTTTTCCTCTCAATATAGGAACAAACTTCATGTGCTCAATGCTTTTTATATTGTGCATTAAATTCCCAAGCTTTGAATCTAATGTCAATTCTAGTACTTAAAATTTCCTTCGGCCTCTTCTTATCTTCAAACATTTCTTTATTACCTTTCCCTATGGTTCCTATAACTTGTGGAACACTAAGTGATTTCCCTACAATAGTTATAACTACCTCCTAATCTTTTTAGTAGACACCTGTAAACAACCCATTTTGTGAAAGCCCCTTAAAGGATGCTTTATTTTATCATTTGACATTTGATTATGATAAATGCATATGCTTTTGCATTGCCATTGGTATAAATTATTATTATTATTACTATTATTCCTGAAAATTATATTGGATAAAGCCTAAAAGTTCAATTCTCATGAATTATTTTGGGAGGGGTTTAAAGACCGCCCTTAAAGATATTTTTCAAGGCGTTTAAAAAAAAACTACAAAAGTCTTCAAAATTAAAATTTTGGCAGCGGTTTGTAAGAAGCTGCCTCCAATTGTTAAATTCTCATGATGTTTAGGGGGATTTTAGAAAGACCCGCCCCTAAATATATGTTGTAAGGTGGTTAACCCCCCTAAAAGTCAAGAGAATTTTACTTTTGGAGGCAGTGTTTAAAGACCGCTACCAAAAGTTCAATTATCATGGCTTTTAGGGGGATTTAGAAGGACCGCCCCTAAATATGTTTTTGAGGTATGTTATCAATATCCATTCTCTCAAAGACTAATGAGATTTACCACTAATTACCCTATAATTGAACCCTAACTGACCTCATAATTGACCCCTAATTACCCCCAACTAACAATTAATTGCACCTAAATGAACCCACTTTACCACTAATTACCCCTAAATAATCCATGCTTACCACTAATTAACCCTTAATAACCTCTAAATGACCTCTACTTTTTTCCAAGGAAAACCTCGTGGAAAAATCCAAGGGATGCTTCCAAACATTCATAGATGGCATATTCCCTAGCAAACCCATCAATGTAGACTAGTGTGCCTTAGACATAAGGATTCGAAATGGGCACATTCCACCATGAACCTAACTAAATGCCCAGCATCATGGGAAACCACTAGTAACAACTAATCCTTTGGGCTTAAATGGCTCCTATTTACCCATAATTGACCCATAATTACCATTAATTACCCCAAGTTAACCCATAATGACCTCCAATTACCACAAATTAAGTCATAATTACCACAACTCATTACCTAATAATTACCCCTAAATGAACCTTAATTACCCCTAAATGACCCTTAATTACCCATAATTGACCACAAATTACCCTGAAATTATCACCAGTTAACCCCTAATTACCCTCCATTTACGCATAATTACCCATAAATGACCCTTAACTCTATGCGGAGCCTAATTCCGTCACATATGCCTTACAAAAGGAATTTTTCACTTGTGAGTGGGATATGGTGGCCATTTTGTGATGTATAACACCATGAATGTTTTTTTACAACTAGGTCATGGTTTGAGATTATAAAAATGCATGTCCGCTCATAAAATAAAATAAAAAATTATAATTTTTTTTTTAAAATCCACGTCCACCTAAAAAATAACAAAATTAAAATTTTATCCCACATATATCAAGCATGGGAATAATCAATTTTTTTGAGTTTAAGATTTAAAAAAAATTACACCTCAAAAAATTGGATGCTTGATAGTGCTTGATAGATTTGGGTTTAAGATGGATCTATATTGGTTTATTTTCAACTAAAGTGTAGATTACACATGTACAATAATAAATATCTAATATTACACACTTTTAATTAAAATTACTTAAAAATTAAAACATTATATAATTGATTTTTTGGGCGTTTTGAAGAAATTTCATTAAATTATAAAAAAATATTACATTTTCAATCAATGCATAGAAGAAATTTTCAGGGTTTGGAACAATTTTCACATAATTCTTAAATAAACAATGCTTTCAATCTGTGCATGGAATAACTATTTTTTAAGGGTTTTGAACTAATTTCACAAAATTCCTTAAAAACATACACTTTCAATCAATGCACAGAATAACTGATTTTTGAGGGTTTTGAACAAATTTCACCGAAATTCCTAAAAAAATCTACACTTTCAATCAATGCATAGAAGAACTGATTTTTAGGGGTTTTGAGTTGCCTACCTCTAGTGTGGAGGTTGTTAGAAAGTAATAACGAAGGAAGGTCTTCCTGCATGCATGTGTCCTTGCATGTAGAAGACATTAATTGGAGAAGCCAATAAAATGTATTTAATTAACTTTTCCTAAGTTTACTTTTGAAAATTAATTAAAGTGATCTAATTTTTTAATTAACTACTTGGAATACTTATTAAATAAAGTAAAAGTGAAAAATATTAAAGTAATGGATGATTTAATCTTAGCCATTGATTTCACCGGAGGATCTCATCCATAGATCTATAGTGAGATTAGAGTATTCACTTAGCCAATGAGTTATATAAGAAATATCAATTGGTGGAGAGGGAACACATTCATTTCGACAGAGATTGAGAGAGAAGTTTGGGGAGAGAATTTTTGCAGAGAAGACGGAGAGGCTGAAAGTCAGCAAGATTGACCAAGCATCCAGACAGAAGTGATTCAGTAGAAATGCAAAGGAAATAAAGGGACGGTAGAGGCAGAGCGAGTTATGGAGGACATACAGCAAGCAGTCCGTACAGTTCGTACGAATCCGTACAGCATGTCGTACGGATTCTGTACATCCGTACATCAGCAGGTAGTATAGTGCATTGGGGACCATGCCATCCTTCAGGTTCTTCTATGAGTTTTTGTTGTGGTCTAATTTTTCCAAGTTGGGCATAAAATCAATTTTCTGATACTGTATTAGCTTCATATTTTCTCAATAAAATATATTTCTCAGACTGTTGCACCGGTTTTCCCATCTTGGGTTTTGTCTGGGGTTTTATACCCAAAAATATTGTGTTGTCTCTATTGGTGTGTTTTATTGGTATATCTCTCTGTGTATTTATTTCCACGACAATTTATGAGTGAAGAAACCCTTGTGTGATTAAAAGTAATTAAATTGGCATGCTTTTAGTCCTAGCTGGGTTTTAAGGAAAATTTACATGGTATTAGAGCTCTTCTGAGCAGACTGAGAGATAGCAGCAGATTGCTTGGATAGATCGCTGCATATCTATCCAATGGTTTACAGTTACTATTCACTATGGCTATACATTTGAGAGTTGGGGATAGACTCCAGGGGGCAAAGAACTTTCCTACTTGGAAAGAGAGGATCACCAAAATCCTTGATGTCAATTATGCCGAGGAGCACATTGATGATCAAAAGGTATCTCCCACAGATCCATATGAGTTGTCTAGATGAAGAACATAGATTCCAGAGCTATGTTGATCATCTTAGATGGGGTGAAGGACCATATAGTCCCTCATCTGTCTAGGAAGAAATCCACATTATAGATGTGGAAGGCTTTGGAAATTCTTTACCAGAGCAAGAACGAAAACTAGAAGATGGTGCTGCAGGAGAGATTGTGCAGTACCAAGATGGCCAAGGGTGAAGGAGTGGTGCCTTATCTTACAAGGCTCACACAGATTAGGGATGAGCTTGGAGCAGTGGGCTCTAAGACTGAGGATGAGGAGCTAGTTCGTATAGCTCTCAATGGCTTCTCTAAGCCATGGGACATCTTTTTCAAAGGCATGGTGGCTAGGGAGAATCTCCCTGATTGGCAGATATTGTGGGATGACTTTGCACAGGAAGAGACACGGATGGGTCAAGGTTCAGCTTCATCCAACGGTACTACACAGATCGTGGATGAAGAATCTCTAGCCCTATCGAGCAAAGGTAAGGGGAAGGAAAAGAAGAAGAAAGGTGGTAAGAAGAACTTGGACATGTCAAAAGTCAAGTGCTTCATTTGTCACAAGCAGGGTCACTTTGCTTCCTAGTGCCCAGAGAAGAAGAAGAAGAACATCAACACTTAGATGGCAGGTTCAGTAGAGGTGGATGATTTCAGCAAGAGTTTTGAGGAGGTCTTTTGTTTGATAGCTTGCATGGAAATCTCCATCAATAGCAGTATCTGGTATGTAGATAGTGGTGCATCTTGTCATCTGACAGGACATAGGTATTTATTCAAGAGCTTGAAAGAGGGTGGAGTAAATATCCATATTGAGTTAGGAGATGATGCGCGGTATCAGGCGCAAGGTGTTGGAACTGGATCGTTTCAGAGGGAGTCTGGAAAACCTATCAGCTTTGCTGATGTGTTATATGTCCCAGGGATGACAAAGAATCTCATATCAATTTCCACACTAGGAGACAAGGGTTTTCTAGTGACTTTCCAGGATAGGAAAGTATATATCAGGACAAATGGGTCAGATCAGAGATTGGACAAGATGATTGGGGTTCGTTGTGGGAAGGTTTACAGACTACAGTTTGAGCCTGCAAAGGCTCTGGTCAGTAGCAGTAGCAGTGATGGTGAGTTATGGCATAGGAGGATGGCACACTTACATCATGGTGCACTGAGGCATTTGAGACAGACATTCATTGGAGTTCCTTTAGTATAGGAGGACAAGCACAACCACTGCAAGGGTTGTGCATTGGGGAAGAACATCAGGAGACCTTTCCCACATAGTGAGCACAAGTATGAGGGAGCCTTAGACTTGGTGCATTCAAATGTATGCGGACCAATGAGTGTAAATTCATTCAATGGTTACAGTTACTACGTCACATTCATTGATGACTATGCCAGGAAAACCTAGATCTATTTTCTGAAGTCCAAGTCAGAGGTCTTCGATTAGTTTCGAGAGTTCAAAACTCTCATGGAGAACCAAACAGGGAGAAAGATCCGGATATTGAGGACAGACAACGGTGGTGAGTATACCAACAGAGAGTTTGTGGAGTACTGTGCATCAGAGGGCATTAGGAAGGAACACACTGTTCCTCATACCCCGCAACAGAATAGAGTGGCAGAGAGGAAGAACAGGACACTGGTGAGTGCAGCTAAGGCCATTTATTTGATCAGGGATTACCTCTATTCCTATGGGCCGAGGCATTTCAGGCTGCAATATATGTCCAAAATAGGTGTCCCCACACAACATTGGGGAGGAAGACACATGAGGAGGTATTCACAAGTACTAGGCTAGATGTGAGTCACTTACACATATTTGGTAGTATCTGCTATTGTCACATTCATGCTGACACTAGGAAGAAGCTGGATCCTTCTGAAGAGAAGGGGCTTCTAGTTGGGTATAGTGAGACTTCCAAGGCTTATAGAGTTTATATCCCATCTCACAAGAGGATCATTGTGAGTAGGGATGTCCAGTTTGATGAGGACCGAGCCTTGAGAAGATCTATGGTCTTACTAGCACAGGAGAAGCCAGCTGAGGACTCTGAAGGAGTCGAGTTAGATGAGTCACACCTACAGGTTCAGACAAAGGGCATAGGTTCTGGTAGTCAGAGGGAGTCAGGTGGACAAGATCCTCCTATCTTTGATGGGGAGGATGAGCAGTATCATGAGGAGGATATCCAACAGCCGCAATAGGCAGACACTAGGCCGCAGCCTAAGTGATATAGGGCCATTGTTTAGGATTCCATAAATGTGAGTCTTCCACAGAGATCCTTCAGACGGAGTGTACCATCAGATAGAATTATCTATATGGAACTGATGACAAATTTGATAGACTCTTAACCTTCCAGTTTTGAGGAGGCTGTACATCTTGATGTGTGGCAAGAGGCCATGGTTGAGGAGTATGGATCAATCACGAAGAATCAGGTATGGGAGGTTATGCCAAGACTAGAGTGTAAGAATGTAGTGGGTTCTAGATGGATCTATAAGGTAAATCATGCAGCAGACAGAACTGTGGATAAGTACAAGGCACACTTCGTGGCAAAGGGGTATCCGAAGAAGGAATTTATTGACTATGAGGAAACCTTTGCCCCTGTCGCTAGGTATTCTTCTATTCGGACTATCCTATCATTGGTAGCAAAGATGGGTTGGCACATTCATCAAATGGACGTGAAGACAACTTTCCTCAATGGATTTATTGAGGAAGAGGTTTATATTGAGTATCTAGAGGGGTTCAAGAAAGAGAGTACAAAGTTGCATGTATGCAGGTTGCACAGAGCTCTTTATGGGCTCAAGCAGGCACCCTGATCATGGTACTCGAGGATTGACATCTATCTACGAGAGTTGGATTTTCAGCGGAGTGAGGTAGACCATAACCTGTAATTCTTTTCAGGTGAGGTACCTCTCATACTGGTCCTCTATATGGATGATCTCTTTCTTACAGGAGATGAGAGGCTGATCAGGGACTCCAAGTCAAATCTTGCAGTAAAGTTTGAGATGAAAGATCTTGGGTTGATGCATTACTTCCTAGGTCTGGAGGTTTGGCAGAGAGATGGGTGCTTCTTCATTGGAAATGGAAAGTATGCCGTAGAGATCTTTAAGAGATCCAGGATGGATGACTGTAGACTTATGGCTATACCTATAGTTACCAACTTGAGGAACATTGATGTATCGGGATCAGAGGAGTTTGATCCTACACTATATAGGCAACTTATCGGGTCGCTTATGTATCTAGTCAACACTCGACCAGACATTATCTTTGCAGTCAAATCTTTGAGTTAGTTCATGGTGAACCCTCGAAGAGTACATTGGACATCTATGAAGCACATACTTCGCTACATCAGAGGTACAGTGGATTATGGATTGGCTTATGAGTGGAGTGGGAGTTTTCAGTTGGCAGGGTTTACAGATGCTGACTGGGCAAGATGTGTAGAGGATCGAAAGAGCACTTCAAGTTATTGCGTTACCATTGGGTCAGGAGTTGTGTCCTGGTTCAGCAGGAAGTAGAAGTCAGTCGCATTGAGCTCAACTGAGGCTAATTACATGGCAGCCAGCATGGCCACATGTGAGGGGATGTGGCTGAGGAAGTTGCTCTCGGTATTTTTCGAGAGTGAGATAGAGACTACTATAGTTCACTGTGATAATCAAAGTGGTATCAACCTTTATGAGAATCCAGTGTTCCATGAAAGGAGTAAACACATTGGCATTCGGTATCACTTCCTTAGAGATTGTGTTTAGAGAGGAACCATTCGGTTGGAGTACATTCAGACAGATGAGCAGGTGGCAGACATATTCACCAAGGCACTTTGCAAACTCAAATTTGTGAAGTTCAGAGACAAGTTGGGGTTGTTACCGAATCCCTTCCTTGTTGAGAGGGATTGTTAGAAAGTAACAATGAAGGAAGGTATTCCTGCATGCATGTGTCCTTGCATGCAGAAGACATTAATTGGAGAAGCCAATAAAATGTATTTAATTAATTTTTCCTAAGTTTACTTTGGAAAATTAATTAAAGTGATATAAGTTTTTAATTGACTAATTGGAATACTTTTTAAATAAAGTAAAAGTGAAAATTATTAAAGTAGTGACCAATTTAATCTTAGCCATTGATTTCACCTGAGGATATCATCCATAGATCTATAGTGAGATTAGGGTATTCACTTATCCAATGAGTTATATAAGAAATATCAATTGGTGGAGAGGACACACATTCATTCCGATAGATATTGAGAGAGAAGTTTGAGGAGAGAATTTTTGCAGAGAAGATGAAGAGGTTGAAAGTCAACAAGTATTGAACAAGCATCTCGGCAGAAGTGATTCAACAGAAACACGGAGGAAAGAAAGGGACGATAGAGGCAGACTGAGTTGTGGAGGCCGTATAGACTGTACAACAAGTAGTCTGTAAAGTCCGTACATCCATACAACAGCAGGACGTACAGTTCATTGGGGACCGTGCCATCCTTCAGGTTCTTCTGTGAGTTTTTGTTGTGGTATGATTTTGCCAGGTTGGGCATAAAATCAATTTTCTGATTTTGTATTAGCTTCATATTTTCTCAATAAAATATATTTCTCATACTGCTGCACCTGTTTTCCCATCTTGGGTTTTGTCCGGGAGTTTATACCCAAAAATATTGTGTTGTATCTATTGGTGTGTTTGATTGGTATATATCTCATTGTTTTTATTTTCGCTGCAATTTATGAGTGAAGAAACCTTTGTGTGATTAAAAGTAATTCAATTGGAATGCTTTTAGTCCTAGCTAGGTTTTAAGGAAAATTTATAGAGGCCATGGTAGAAAAATTGGTGGCTGGTGGCAAGTTGCAGTCCCCAATTAAATCAGCACAACCACTCTATACTCCTCGTTCGAGCCCCTATCCAACAGACACGTCCAGATAAGCTGAGGTTTGATGTTTTTCTGTTCTTATATCTGTTACGGGTCAAGATCTCAATCAAGATTTCAAACTCCATGTGTTCCAAGCCAAGGCCTTTCAGTTTATTTCATCCTCGCATTCTCTCAATCGAGCTTTATATATCGATCGAGTAATTATTTTTGCACTCTCGATCGAGGGTTTATTAAACCCTCAATCAAGCTCCATAGCTCAATCGAGGGTTTGTCAAACCCTCAATCGAGCGCTCTATTAATCCCTCAATCAAGATTTTAAAAGCTTGATCGAGCTCCTTTTTCAACATACTCGCACCCTCTGCTTTCCAAAAAGTGTTACCTGTCTTCATGGGAACACCCAACTGTTAGAGGATTAAAGATAGGTTATGGTTGGTCAATAAATATGAGAAGAATATTGGGAATTGAACATTCAAGATGATTTCAATGGGTGGAAGACTAACTCTTGTTAGAGCAGTTTTAGTTGGGATCCTAGTTTATTTGTTTTCTTTAGCATAGATTCCCCAAACTATTCTAAAAATTGATAACGAAGTTGATGTTTAATTTTTTATGATTTGGAAGTGCAGAAGGCGGCAAGATACATCTTGTTGGTTGGGAAAGACTCTCTAAAACAAAGGGCATGGGCGATTAGGATTTCGAAAACCTACACATTTTTAGTACATATTTAAGCATGAAAACCATGTGGCATGGCCCTCATTTCGGAAGGGCATGTGGAGTGAAGTCCTACATACAAAGTGTATTAAAGGACATATTATGAATTGGATCAGAAATCCCATGAAAAGTGTCAGGAATGTGTCTAATTATTGCGGTGGGTTTATAAAGGTATTGTCTTGGATAAGCAGTGGACTATATTGGAAGGTTGGTATGGGTACTAATGTCCTAGTTGGGACTAATCCTATTATTGGAAATGATACAGACTACATTGTGTCTCCTTTTCTTTTATATTATTTAGTAGAATTGGGGTTTACTACTCTAGCACATATTAAAAGTCCCCCATGGTTAGAAAATGTTGGTACTTATTGGTTGACTGTTGAGGATCTAGGACTCAATAGTATTTGGGTTGACGAATGGAATGATTATATATTATACTTAAATAAGGTAGGTATCAGACTTAACAATAATGAAGATGAACTAGTTTGTTCCCTGAATCAAGCCAATGGTAAGTTATGTGCAAAATATGCATATTTATCTGTTGCAAGTCATTTCTCCTATGATGTTCCCAAGTGGTGGTTTGGGAAATTGTAATGTCCCTTTTTCAATTTTTACAAAAATTTCCAATTTTCCAATTTTTCCCCAATTTCGACCTTTGACTAGTTTTGATGCCTAGGTCCCAATTTTGCTCCAAATGGTCCCAAATATTCAAGGAAGGTGTATGACTGATATTAGGACTTAAATATTATGTTCAGGGATGATATATGGCCACCAAAAGACCTCTTCAAACTCTCTTAAGATTCTGGTTCAAGTATGCAATTTTACTAGTAATTTGTGCATCAAATCCCCTTGGGTAAACACTGAAAATGGCCTCCCAAATGCTTCCAAAATCCCTCAAATTTCTGAACAGAGGTAGGTAATGTATTAAGGATGTTATTAAGGTTTCATATGCACCATTAATTTATTAATATATCTATTCCAACCCTCTCCCATTCAGCTGCAAAAATCACCAATTCGACCCTTGGGAAAATGGCACTATTTCTTCTCCCAATGCAATTAAACTAAGTAAAAATAATTCAAATGCTCAAGTACAGTACATGAAACTTGTAAAATACATCCATGGCATTCTATTAATCACAAATTTATCAGATAATCATCCATTCATTCGAAATCATCAGTATTATAATGATATACATCAATGTAGTGGGGAAATGGACATTGTTTGCTCATTAATCAACATTTTTGCACACAATCAGTGGGTATTTCGACCTGATACTTTTTGAATATGAAGAACAGAGGATATTAAGCTATTACAATCAGAAATACATCATATGAAGCTCTCCCAATGAGTACAAGAACTCACCAAAAATTCCCTCCCTCAAGGAGCATGAATATGCCTTCAAAACTGGAAATGGTTGAGAGATGGTGTTGTACTAAACAAAACCAGGAGCTTCCCTGTAGCCGATACCTGCAAATAAAAATCCATTAAATCTCCATGAAAGACCTGAGTGGCCTCTCCAAACACCAACTTGGATGAGAATCTTTCACCCTTGAAATTGGCTAAGGCAAGAAACTAGTCATCCACTAGCTCTCTCTTCACAAATGCAAATTTTCTCAAATGATCAAAAGATGATATTCTTCTTTGTTCATGACTTTTATAAACTTCTAATTTCCTCCATGGGTCGAATTCCTTCCAAGAGACTCATGCCAACTCAAGTTGGGAAGAGATTCCAAAGAATGCCACTTGTACAACAATTCCTAGTTTCCCACTTCCACCAAATCACATGTGGAAGCATCTTAGCTTCCCTAACTCCCTTGAGCTCCCTCTTGGATGCTATTTTTAGCCCTGACATGTCATATATGTCATATGTCAGCCTTCAGGTCTGATTTGTGTCATAGGTGTCATAGCATCTTCATCATTGTTGTCATAGAGCTAGGGAATCTAGCCCAAGTGTCCCACTAGCTCCAAATTGCCTCTTCCTCTTCCATGGGAGTTACTCTTCCTCTATATTTTAACCTTGGATGAGTCATGCCATGAATACTACCTTTTTAACTCCCCCAAGTATGTTACCATTCACCTTGAATTCGAATTGGTGAGAGAATGATGCCAAGTGTAGTGGGGAAATCTAGCCATATGTGGGTCCCACTTCCTCCATGTGTCTTCAAGATCAAATGCCACTTTGATTTTCACTTGTATATATTTATTTATTTCCTTTATTAAATATTTATGCCATTTTAATGTTCAAACATCATTTATTATCCCCTTTATTCCAAATCCCAAAGCTTCCACCCCAACCCTAGGAAACTAGTAATTTTCCTCCTTGGCAATTATTTGACCCTTAACATCAATTTGACAAATCTAATGAATATGGCCAATGTGATTAGGCCATTGTGACCCAATGCCAAATTTGGGACATGACGGAAACTTTGGAATCGCATATGCCATTAAAACTTAAATGTTTTTTATGGTTGACTTTTGAGAATTGCTTGCTTACTTGGGATAATTTGTAGCATAGAGGATGGGATGGACCTAATTTATGTATTATGTGCAAGGTTGAATGTGAATCCATAAACCACATATTTGTGAATTGTATTTATTCTAAGAGGATTTGGAAATCTATTAGTGATACTTTAAATATTTCTCAACTTTGGGGGGATGATACTCTGGAGGGAAACTTTTTCGGTGGTACAAAAGTAATCACTCCCACAAACTTCTCCTAGTCTTCATATGTTGGGATATATGGAAGTCTAGAAATTATGCAATATTTGAAGAAAAACATTTGAATTTTTATGCTAGATGTCTGAGAATTGTTAGCATGTACAAAGATTATGCAACAATGCATATTAAAAACAAGAAAGTCAGACATATTAAAGATCTTCCTGTTACTTCATCTGCTATAGGGTTTTTTTATGGTGTTGCACAAAGAGGTCGATGTGGTGCTAGTATGTTGTTGACGATAAATGAGGAAGATTACTTTAGATTAAGGATGAACTGTGGAGAAGGAACTAATACACAGGAATAATTAGTGGCATTATGGTCCCTACTTGACTTTGTTGCATCTCTTGGTATTGATACCATGAGAATTTATGGTGACTCCTTGACTCTTGTGAATTGAGCAAAAAAGTTGTTCTCTTTACAGGTTATTTCCCTCGATCAATGGTGTAGGAGAACTGAAGATCTCTTGGCCTCCTTTTTTGATCTGTACATTGATTATATTTTTCATGAACAAAACTATGAAGCTGACTCTCTTTCGAAGGTTGCACAGTAAGGGGGTTGAAGGTCTACTCCATTTGGAGGAATATGTGGAAGGATCCCTTGAGTTTCAAATTTATGTTTCACACTTATCATAATGCTAATGGATATTGGTGGTTTGAGAGTTGATAGACTGTTTCTTTTGTTTTTTTATGTCTTATTGATATCCAGTAGATATCTGATATCCATGGACATAGGCTAAAGGACTCTATTTTTTTTTAATGATAGTCAAAAGGTTTTTTGGGTTTGTTGCTGCCATATATATAGTTTAGAATTTCAAAATGGATTGTACCTTTTTATTTTTACTATTTTTTTCTACTTAAAAAAATAATTATTTTATATTTATTGTCAAATTTTATTTTCAAAACCACTAAATTAAAAGGGATGGAGAAAAACGATATGAGAGATGTGAATCGATCTTTAGTCACATCATTTGTTAACTTGCACATTCTCCAATTTTATTATTGAAATAAAGGGTATTATTTGTCTTCATAAATATCATTAAAAATTAAATGTTAAATATACAAAATATATATGTATTTAAGGTTAACTACAAGGATACTTTTTATTCGTTAAGAAAATAGGTTAACTAACCAAAACCTCGGAATTTTGCCCCCATAAAAACCAACAAAAAAAATCATTTCAGCTAATTTTCTTTAAATGGCATTGCATTTGAATAACAAACCATATAAATGTTAAAAAACACATTGTATAAACAATTAGATAGATTTATAAAATCTTGTTTTTTTCTTTATTTTATTGTAATTGGAAAAATGATAAAAGTAAAATTTAAAATAATGAATCTTTTATTTATTTTTTTAATATCGAAACAATAAGATTCATCACTTAAATAAATTAATATATAAAAGGCATAATATAAAACAAATATATACAAATGCTCAACTAAGATATGTTATCTCTTTACTTATCAAATTAGTATAAAAAAATATTTCTTAGTTTTTTTAATATATATATTCCTAATTTGAGTGAGGACCTATGGGCATAGGGAGAAGGTAGGGAGAGGCCTCTACATTAAAAATGGAGTAGTTGACATGTCTTCTAAGACAATCAACTTCTTGTAGGCTCCAACTTCTATATGTACTAAGCGACTAATCTGGAGCTCTTTATGTTAGATTATTCCTTCCTACACATTGATATTTTTTCTAGTTTCAATAAATTACCACGTCCTCAAGATAAAAAACTTCTTGTAAGCTCCACCTCCAACATGAACTAGGCGACTAATCTGAAACTCTTCATGTGAGATCATTCCTCTCCCACACATGGATATTATTCTAGTTTCAATAATCTATCATTGTAGGACACTCCGATTATAGATGAAATTGGGTATCAAATGAATCAGGGTAGACTGTTCTTTGCTTGGGTTTGTGCCAACAGTTTGAAAGAGGTTTGTAGTAGCTCCCTTAAAACTCAGTCAATAGCAAGCTAGAAGTTACTTCGGACAAATATATCCAAATATATTTATCCAAAGTAACACTCATTGTTTATATGCATACCAAATTGTTTATATGCATACCAAATTGATGTTTGGCAATGTCTTAATGAATTACCAGGAGAAAAAAAGAAAATCCTGCTACATATGGATGATTACAACAATGCATGAGAATTAGGTTTGATGATTACAACATTGCATGAGAATTAGGTTTGAGTTCATGAGTTCGACTCCTCGTGCTGAAGTTGAACCTCAAAATTGCATCTTCCCAAGAAATGCATATCACCGTCATTAATGATGGAAGTCAATCTACCTAGTTCTAGTTGAGGTTCATAGTATAGTCATTTTAATATAATTAATTAGTTTAAAATTTTTATTATTATTATTATATATATAAAATACAGATTTGGCACATCATTTAGACTCAATCAACAAGGACACTGAATAATATATCTATCAATCAACGGTTAGAAATGCTAGTGATATATCAGAATTTTGATTCCATTCAATAATTTTTTACAAGATTGTATTCTCGTGTATGGTTTACTGAATTCTGCAAGCAGTCCCACTCCAAAACTCATCGTATTGAAACAGTCCTACTCCAAACGTCATCGTATTGAAACTGTCAGCGGCGACGGAAATCGGATTTGCCTTTTTCTCATTACAAGAGGCACGCCAATCCACGCGGCAGTCTTCTCCTCCCGACGAAACTATAAAAACTCATACACACCACAACTAATCAATTCACTCAACGCTGGCTGCTATTTCTGAAACACGTTTCGCATTCAGCCTTCCTTTCTTCCGATTTATCGACCTGATCTTCCGTTAATCCATTTCCATCACCAGTCTTGCGGGGAGTTTTTGATCTGTAGGTATATGGTCCAGGCTAAATGGTGCTCTTGCATCTTTTATAGAAGCCTTTGGAGCTACATGTGTTGCAGTTCTGTTCATTCAACTTTTTGTCTCAAATCCAATTCGATTCGATAGATACAACAAAACTCCGACAGAAAATAAAAAAATTCCTGAAAAATAAGTCCCGATTAAGCGGTTTCAACTTGAAGAAGAAGTATAGTGATGGGATTGCTGGCTTCCTGTGCCAGAGCACCTCATCATGAGACTGATAGAAGCAGCATCCGAGTAGTGCAATTGAATGGGCTTGCCTATAAATTTGTGGTGCCGGTGAGAGTAAAAGACCTCCTGCTCCGCCATCCCAATCATTTTATTTGTACCTCCCGCGGTCTCCAGGCCTGTGACCCCCATCCGCTTCCACCAGAAGAGGAGCTTAAGAAGGGCGATCTTTACTTCCTTCTGCCTTTCTCCGCAGTACAAACCCAAGATTCGGTATCTCTGGCTTCGCAACTGATCTCCCTTTCAAAGAAATTAAAACACGCGCATGGTGGGGCAGTATATCCTTTGGAAAGTGAAAAGGATGACAGTGATCAGATTAGCAATTCGGGCGACTGTGTTGAGAGACTTCTGGCGGAAAGCCGGCAATACGGGGATAGCGGTGAGGTGAAGCGGAAAGTAATGGGGATTTGTGATACGCCTGAGTTGCGAATGGCTTACAGGCAGTATGTTCTACCTAATGGCACCTCATGGAGACCAGGCCTCTGTGCAATCGATGAGAGTTGCTTCATTGAGCCTCTCTTCTTGTAGTATTTGATGATTCATATTCTTTTTTATTATCAAAATTCCTTTGAATTAGGATTGTTTACTGAGCCTCTCTATTGTTGTTGTATATGATTATGCGGTGAATCAAATTCTTTTTATATGATTATGCGGTGAATCAAATTCTTTTTAATAATTAAAATTGCTTTGAATTCCGATGTTTTGGCATTTGATTGCGCTTCCGAGTCTTATTAACAGGAGTGATTGCGCCGAGAGAAACAATGTTATTTTTTCTGTTATTTTGATATTAGTAATAAAAATCTCTACAGTAATTTAGTTAAAATCTTTATGTTAATGTCAAAATGTTCTCAACAGTATAGAGTATTGCTTCACAGAATAGAATATTGCAAAATCAACTTGTTATATATATATAATTAATTTTAAAATGTTGAAAATGAGCTAAACACTAACTATTAAATATTGGAACTTCATATTAACTTCAACATATATCAAGGCAACATAATAATTAATACATAACTAAAATAAAATAATAATAAACTTAAAAAACTAAATAATAATCATTTACAAATTTATATACAAATCCACATATGTAAGTTATTTACAAAAAGCTTTTCTCATTATAATTCACAAAGTTGTTTATATATATATATATATATATATATATAGCGGGGTGTACAAAGATGTTCCCCAAAAGTATTGCAACGGGGTCGCGCTAGCGAGGATAAAACAGAGGCGCGCACGTACCTAAGGAAGCGCGCAAGCACCATTGGGTTCGGTTCCAAGTCGGGGCGCGTGCGCGCTTATGCACATGCGCATTTTTTAGCGGGTACACGCTCAAAAGCACGCATGCGCTCAATAGTGCGCACACGCTCCTGTTAAGCTAATTAAAAAAAAACATGGCAGAGTTGTTCTATTTTCACCCAACCGACGGAACCTCACTCACCCATCACATACATGGAGCAAGAGAGAACCCTTTTCACAATTTTCACTCGAAAATTCCCTCATCATCATCGTCCTCATCTTCATCATCATCATCATCCTCATAATCATCATCATCATCATCATCATCATCATCATTGTCTTCATCATCATCATCATCATCCTCATCATCATCATTGTCATCGTCATCACCCTCTTCCTCCTCATCATCATCATCACTATCATCATCATCATCAATATCCTCATTATGATCATCATCATCATCATCATCATCATCTCCATCACCATCTTCATCATCATCGTCATCATCGTTCTCGTCGTCATGAAGATGATGACGACGACGATGATGATGATGATAACGATAATGGTGATGATGATGATGATGATGAAGACAATGAAGACAATGAAGATGACGATGACGGCGATGGCGATGATGATGAAGATGATGATGAGGAAGAGGGTGATGGCGATAATGATGATGATGATGATGATGCTGTTGATGATGATGATGATGATAATGAAGACGATGATGATGATGATGATGATGATGACGACGACGACGATGGTGATGATGATGAAGATGATGAAGATGAAGATGATGATGAGGAAGAGGGTGATGATGATGATGAAGATGATGATGAGGAAGAGGGTGATGAATAATTATGATGATGATGATGATAATGATAATGAACACGATGAAGAAGATGATGACGATGATGATGATGACAACGATGGTGATGATGAAGATCATGAAGATGATGAATATGATGATGAGGAAGATGATGATGAGGAAGAGGGTGATGTGATGATGAAGATGATGATGAGGAAGAGGGTGATGAAGAAGATGATGATGATGATGATGATGATGAAGAAGATGGTGATGATGATGATGATGATGATGATGATGATGATAACGAAGATGATGATTATGATGATGATGATGATGATGATGATGATGACGATAATGATGATGACGATGATAAAGATGATGATGATGATGAAGACGATGAGAATGATGGTGATGATGACCACAGCGATGATGATGAAGATGATGATGAGGAGGAGGAGGAAGATGGAGATGACGATGATGATGATGATGATGATGAAGATGGTGATGATGATGATGATGATGATGATGATGACGATGAAGATGATGGTGATGAAGATGATGATGATGATCACGATGATCATGATGATGATGAAGAAAATGATGATGATGATAATCATAATCATCATCATAATCATCCTCACCTTCATCATCATCCTCGTCTTCATCATCATCATCATAATCATCCTCATCATCATCATCATCCTCATCTTCATCATAATCATCATCCTCCTCCTCCTCCTCCTCCTCCTCCTCGTCGCCGCCGCTGCCACCACCGCCGCCGCCATCTTCATCATCATTATAACCTACTACAACTCTAAATATACCAAAGTAGATCCATTTTATTTAACTATAAATATAATGTATAAAAAAAAGTCATTAATTTTGATAAAAAAATAATACAACGCCTATTCAAAGCAAGGTCCTTCGGGGGCGGCAGGTGCGGGGGGGGTAATTTTTGACCCTGGAGGAAATAAATTAGTAGATTTCTCTTGGGGACTCGGTATTAGCACCAACAATCAAGCAGAATGGCTCGCCTTGTTCTATTCTCTAGAATTAGCAGTCACCCTCAACATGAATCGCCTTTAGGTTTATGGGGACTCCAGGCATGTTATTCAAGTTATGAACAATGGCAACTCCTTAAAGAATGACAAAAATCAGAGAATTCAGAAAAGAATAAAACGTCTCACCCTCCCAAAGGACATACTCTATTACCATGTGCTAAGGGATCTCAATGGCATTGCTGATACATTGGCTAACAATGGAGTCAAGTTAGAAATGGGGCAAGCAATCCTAAACAATGCTTTAACATACCACTTTATTCCCTAATGGACTCGCGATCTAGGCATTCTCCACTTTGGAAAAGACTAAGGCATAATAGCCCAAACTCTCACGGCGATATTGGCTATGGTCTCTGCCCTCTCCACTGCCATAGCATGGTTCGAATACCTCACATCACTCCACGTGCTCACCTCGTGGCGGGTACAGTTCCCACGCCTATGCATTTATCAACCCAGGCAGCGGTAGTTGATATTATTTTCAACATGGATAACCCTCCATTCGATGCTCTTGGCCCGGCTCTGCAAAACCTCTGTCTGTCTCAGGAACCCGCAGTGCTGTTAGCAGGCAGTTATCTCCAGGCTGAATGCGAAATGGAGGGCGTCAGGCAGGCGATTGTTACTCTGAGTCGCCTCACCTCCGATATCAAGGTTTACCTGTCAAGAACTTATGCTGCAGTGTGCAACACAGACAACAAAATTGATGAGCTCGTTGTGGAAGACAAGTACATTCATTCCAGGCTTTCCTGCTTGGAATCGCGCATGGAGGATATTGATAGAAACATCATTGAACTAATGGGGAAGATTGACAGTGTTAAAGATGACATCTCTGCTCTTGTATACAAAACGCAAGGTAGCGGCGTACAGGAGGCTCCTACAGTGAACCTGGAAATGGCAGAGGCGGCTTCAGTCAACCAGCAGAACTATGGATAATGGCATTCCCTTGCCTGCAGGTTCTCCCAGCTGTTTATTTTGAATGTATTTTTGCCTTAAATTATGTAATCAGTTTGTGAGGGTTTACCCCACCAGTAATTATAGAGTTTTTAGGAATTCTGATAGTAAAGAACTCCAGGGGACAGACTCTAAAAACCTCTGCAATTTTCCCTCTCTAGATGCAGAGAACTGGATTTTGCCAATGTACTGAATGGCTTTGCACAGCCTTTGTTAATACAACCTTTTTACCTGTTTCTATTTAAAAAAAAAAAGCAAGGTCCTTTAGGTGTTATTTATGATTATAACATTTTACATAAATTAGATACAACGTTGACTTTAACCTATGTTCATGTTATTTATGATTATAACATCTTGCATTTATAAGCATATTAGATACAACGTTGACTTTAACCTATGTTCATGTTATTTATGATTATAAGATTTTGCATTTATAAGCATATTAGATACAACGTTGACTTTAACCTATGTTCATGTTATTTATGATTATAGCATTTTGCATTTATAAGCATATTAGATACAACGTTGACTTT